>CM054057.1:76787212-77236384 GCA_028641055.1 Alopecurus myosuroides
GTTGTTGTGGGTGTGATTTTGCTTTTTTTTTTCTTTCCTTGTTTGGTTTAGTTGATTGGAACCTTGTAATTGTGGAGGCTTCTTTCTTTAAATGAAATCAACGGTAAATCCAGTTCAGTAAAAAAAGAAACCCGTACGGCAGAGCAGCAGCATGTCTTGCTGCCAAGGTAAAACGTGGAATGGGAGTTTGGCGCGACCAAGTGGCCAGCTTTGATCGATCGGGCTGGTCAAGCCCGTGCGGTGCGGCAAATCGAACACGGGAAGCATGCACACGGACGTGGGAGCCCGATGCATTCAGCCTAGATTACGTGCGGACCACATTTGACATGCCGGCCGGACAGACACAAGTGTACTGTCGTTCAGGAAGTGTACATAAGGCCATCTCCAGCGGGGCTGCTCATTTGCCCCGAACAGCCAGATTTGAGCAGCCCCGGACAAAACGAGGCCCCAGCAGGGCTGCTCATTCGGACAAGTGTCCTTTTTTGTCCGCGGATGCTCAAATCCTGACCAAATTTGGTCTGGATTTGAGCAGTCCGCGAACACGGCTCGTGTCTGTTCTGTCCGGTGCGAATACCCACCTAGTCTCTCTCCCCCACATGTCAGTCTCTCTCTCCCACCTACCCACCTACTCTCTCTTCTCTCTTTATTTTTCTGCCCGTCGCCCTCTCTCCCCAGCGGTGCCGTGCCCACCCTGCGCCGCCCGCTCGCCGCCCTCCGCCCGTGCGCTCGACGGAGCGTTCGCCAGCGCTAGGCTTCCTCGACCTGCCGCGCGAGGAGACCAGCACCTGCGCTCGACAGAGGAAGCGCGGCCGGCGAGGGCGCGCGTCCCGGCGAGGGCGAGCTGGAGCACGGAGGCGGCGCGGCCGGCGAGAGCGGCCGAGCACGGCCCAGCAGAGCAGCAGCTAGGCGAAGACCACTCCTTGGCCGAGGCGCCCTTCCGCGGCACGCTCCCGCTCCTTGGCCGCCGCTGCACACCTCGCCGTCGTCAAGGGTCGGGAGGAGCGCCGGTGGAGAGCGGCAGCAGGGCGGCGCTTGGGGCGAGCGGGCAGGGCGGCAGTAGGGAGGCGCTTGGGGCGAGCTCGGCCGCGTACGCACCGCCGTCGCTGGACGCGGGTGGTGACGCTGTCTTGGAGGTCTGGCAGGCGTAGGGGCTGTCCACGGTGCTGGCGAGTGGTTTGCGCTCGCCCCTGGACCACACGCCGCTAGCCTACGTGCGCCGTATCGGGAGAGGACCCGAGGAGAGGCGGGGAAAAGGGCGGCCGGTGGAGCTCAGCCGTGTTAGATACATATACGGATACGAGTAGGAATAGACTAGGACTCCTAGATAACTTGTAGTCCAAGTCTCTCTCCCCCTTGTACCTCCTTTATATACCCCCATATGAGGGTCAAATCAATACAACGAAATATTAGGGTTCAATACTTTTAACATGGTATCAGAGCGGTTAGCCTCACGGCGCCGATTCTAGACTTCTCCACCACTTCCGCAGCGCGCCGCCCCCGGGGAGATCTCTCCTCGGGGGCGCGGCACCCGGTCTGATCAAAGATCTGATCGGTTCCTTAGATTAGATTAGACAAATTTCGAAATTCTCAAGTTCATAGATTAGATCTAGTTAGCCACCAAATAAATCCCTAAATTTCTACGATCCTGGTCCGGCAAAATCAGCTCAAAAATCGTTGCGGTGCGGCTCACACGATCCAGGCGGAGGAACGCACGCGCGGCCAGACGACAACGACGCCTCCGGGAGCAGCTGCATCGCCGCAGCCTCCCGCGCCATCTACGTCAACGCGGCCAGGCAAGACGACGAACGACGCCTCCGGGAGCAGCTGCATCCGCACCCTCCCGCGCCATCTACGTCAACACGGCCAGGCGCTGGCATCGTGTCCAGGAACTTCAATCCCAGCTTCAGCCCACACGCGGCCACGCAGCGTCCTCGAGTACAGGCATGCACGTGAGACCCTATCTCCAAGAACCGTACGTGACAAGGTATGCACAGGTCCAATACGCATGCGCCAGGTCAACTCCATACATCATGTTCCGAAGGCCAAACTGCATCACCGTCTACGTCAACACCGAGCCATACATCTGCATCGCGGCAACCCGGAACTACACCGAGTAGATACAAGCTGTACGACTCCCCAGCCTACGTCCCAAGATCACCGAGTCGAGCAACCACGAGAAGCAACATCATCCGCACGCAGGCCGGTGCGGAGTACGACTTCTCCAACATCATGACACATCTACATCATCGTCGCCACGAGGGACGCCTCTAAGCGACGGACTACATCACGCCTCATCACCGACATCACATCGCCAAGGTCTACATCAACGTGGTCTTCATCGACAATCTCGTCAACATATCGCCGCCGCCGCTACAACTACAACGTCTACAAGGCTGGACACGCGTCCTCTGACAGTACGACTGCAAGACGCCACGACATCGACGACGGCATTGACCGCGTCCGACGGCTAAGACTGCATCGACAACCCGGCATCACTACGGTGAAAGCCCCTAAAACCGCGCACACGGTTCTGGCAAAACCTTGTGTGCTTGGTGAGCTTCTCCCAGTCCTGGAAAAACTGGGAGACTCACTTATGACCCACGACCGCGTCCTCTGACATTTTCAAGACGCCCCCGCGACGGTACCTCTCAAGGTGCGAAACGTCGTAAAAAAAAAAAACACAACTGCAGCACCGTCATACACATCGCGCAATTTTTTTTTTGCGCCTCCGGCATTGCGGCTACAACGACTACGACGAGTACTACATCGACCACTACTACCTCGACTACGGCTACATCACCATCAGCTACCTCGACATCGACATCACGGCTACGTCTACAGCAACACATCGCCAACAACTCCAGTCAGCAGCGTCCGCGTCGTCACTTGCGCCCACGCCACTCCCGCTGTGACTGCGGGAGGGAAGAGAGGAGAGATGACGATAACGGAGAGGAAGAGCGACGAAAGCGCAAGAATTCAAATCCAGTCGCAAGCGTTCGTTTCACTCCCGCTACGACTGAGGGGGGATGTTAGATACATATACGGATACGAGTAGGAATAGACTAGGACTCCTAGATAACTTGTAGTCCAAGTCTCTCTCCCCCTTGTACCTCCTTTATATACCCCCATATGAGGGTCAAATCAATACAACGAAATATTAGGGTTCAATACTTTTAACATGGTATCAGAGCGGTTAGCCTCACGGCGCCGATTCTAGACTTCTCCACCACTTCCGCAGCGCGCCGCCCCCGGGGAGATCTCTCCTCGGGGGCGCGGCACCCGGTCTGATCAAAGATCTGATCGGTTCCTTAGATTAGATTAGACAAATTTCGAAATTCTCAAGTTCATAGATTAGATCTAGTTAGCCACCAAATAAATCCCTAAATTTCTACGATCCTGGTCCGGCAAAATCAGCTCAAAAATCGCTGCGGTGCGGCTCACACGATCCAGGCGGAGGAACGCACGCGCGGCCAGACGACAACGACGCCTCCGGGAGCAGCTGCATCGCCGCAGCCTCCCGCGCCATCTACGTCAACGCGGCCAGGCAAGACGACGAACGACGCCTCCGGGAGCAGCTG
This sequence comes from Alopecurus myosuroides, assembly GCA_028641055.1. NCBI lineage: Eukaryota > Viridiplantae > Streptophyta > Magnoliopsida > Poales > Poaceae > Alopecurus > Alopecurus myosuroides. The sequence continues at coordinate 76,790,791 of CM054057.1, forward strand.
CATCCGCACCCTCCCGCGCCATCTACGTCAACACGGCCAGGCGCTGGCATCGTGTCCAGGAACTTCAATCCCAGCTTCAGCCCACACGCGGCCACGCAGCGTCCTCGAGTACAGGCATGCACGTGAGACCCTATCTCCAAGAACCGTACGTGACAAGGTATGCACAGGTCCAATACGCATGCGCCAGGTCAACTCCATACATCATGTTCCGAAGGCCAAACTGCATCACCGTCTACGTCAACACCGAGCCATACATCTGCATCGCGGCAACCCGGAACTACACCGAGTAGATACAAGCTGTACGACTCCCCAGCCTACGTCCCAAGATCACCGAGTCGAGCAACCACGAGAAGCAACATCATCCGCACGCAGGCCGGTGCGGAGTACGACTTCTCCAACATCATGACACATCTACATCATCGTCGCCACGAGGGACGCCTCTAAGCGACGGACTACATCACGCCTCATCACCGACATCACATCGCCAAGGTCTACATCAACGTGGTCTTCATCGACAATCTCGTCAACATATCGCCGCCGCCGCTACAACTACAACGTCTACAAGGCTGGACACGCGTCCTCTGACAGTACGACTGCAAGACGCCACGACATCGACGACGGCATTGACCGCGTCCGACGGCTAAGACTGCATCGACAACCCGGCATCACTACGGTGAAAGCCCCTAAAACCGCGCACACGGTTCTGGCAAAACCTTGTGTGCTTGGTGAGCTTCTCCCAGTCCTGGCAAAACTGGGAGACTCACTTATGACCCACAACCGCGTCCTCTGACATTTTCAAGACGCCCCCGCGACGGTACCTCTCAAGGTGCGAAACGTCGTAAAAAAAAAAAACACAACTGCAGCACCGTCATACACATCGCGCAATTTTTTTTTTGCGCCTCCGGCATTGCGGCTACAACGACTACGACGAGTACTACATCGACCACTACTACCTCGACTACAGCTACATCACCATCAGCTACCTCGACATCGACATCACGGCTACGTCTACAGCAACACATCGCCAACAACTCCAGTCAGCAGCGTCCGCGTCGTCACTTGCGCCCACGCCACTCCCGCTGTGACTGCGGGAGGGAAGAGAGGAGAGATGACGATAACGGAGAGGAAGAGCGACGAAAGCGCAAGAATTCAAATCCAGTCGCAAGCGTTCGTTTCACTCCCGCTACGACTGAGGGGGGATGTTAGATACATATACGGATACGAGTAGGAATAGACTAGGACTCCTAGATAACTTGTAGTCCAAGTCTCTCTCCCCCTTGTACCTCCTTTATATACCCCCATATGAGGGTCAAATCAATACAACGAAATATTAGGGTTCAATACTTTTAACATGGTATCAGAGCGGTTAGCCTCACGGCGCCGATTCTAGACTTCTCCACCACTTCCGCAGCGCGCCGCCCCCGGGGAGATCTCTCCTCGGGGGCGCGGCACCCGGTCTGATCAAAGATCTGATCGGTTCCTTAGATTAGATTAGACAAATTTCGAAATTCTCAAGTTCATAGATTAGATCTAGTTAGCCACCAAATAAATCCCTAAATTTCTACGATCCTGGTCCGGCAAAATCAGCTCAAAAATCGCTGCGGTGCGGCTCACACGATCCAGGCGGAGGAACGCACGCGCGGCCAGACGACAACGACGCCTCCGGGAGCAGCTGCATCGCCGCAGCCTCCCGCGCCATCTACGTCAACGCGGCCAGGCAAGACGACGAACGACGCCTCCGGGAGCAGCTGCATCCGCACCCTCCCGCGCCATCTACGTCAACACGGCCAGGCGCTGGCATCGTGTCCAGGAACTTCAATCCCAGCTTCAGCCCACACGCGGCCACGCAGCGTCCTCGAGTACAGGCATGCACGTGAGACCCTATCTCCAAGAACCGTACGTGACAAGGTATGCACAGGTCCAATACGCATGCGCCAGGTCAACTCCATACATCATGTTCCGAAGGCCAAACTGCATCACCGTCTACGTCAACACCGAGCCATACATCTGCATCGCGGCAACCCGGAACTACACCGAGTAGATACAAGCTGTACGACTCCCCAGCCTACGTCCCAAGATCACCGAGTCGAGCAACCACGAGAAGCAACATCATCCGCACGCAGGCCGGTGCGGAGTACGACTTCTCCAACATCATGACACATCTACATCATCGTCGCCACGAGGGACGCCTCTAAGCGACGGACTACATCACGCCTCATCACCGACATCACATCGCCAAGGTCTACATCAACGTGGTCTTCATCGACAATCTCGTCAACATATCGCCGCCGCCGCTACAACTACAACGTCTACAAGGCTGGACACGCGTCCTCTGACAGTACGACTGCAAGACGCCACGACATCGACGACGGCATTGACCGCGTCCGACGGCTAAGACTGCATCGACAACCCGGCATCACTACGGTGAAAGCCCCTAAAACCGCGCACACGGTTCTGGCAAAACCTTGTGTGCTTGGTGAGCTTCTCCCAGTCCTGGCAAAACTGGGAGACTCACTTATGACCCACGACCGCGTCCTCTGACATTTTCAAGACGCCCCCGCGACGGTACCTCTCAAGGTGCGAAACGTCGTAAAAAAAAAAAAACACAACTGCAGCACCGTCATACACATCGCGCAATTTTTTTTTTGCGCCTCCGGCATTGCGGCTACAACGACTACGACGAGTACTACATCGACCACTACTACCTCGACTACGGCTACATCACCATCAGCTACCTCGACATCGACATCACGGCTACGTCTACAGCAACACATCGCCAACAACTCCAGTCAGCAGCGTCCGCGTCGTCACTTGCGCCCACGCCACTCCCGCTGTGACTGCGGGAGGGAAGAGAGGAGAGATGACGATAACGGAGAGGAAGAGCGACGAAAGCGCAAGAATTCAAATCCAGTCGCAAGCGTTCGTTTCACTCCCGCTACGACTGAGGGGGGATGTTAGATACATATACGGATACGAGTAGGACTAGACTAGGACTCCTAGATAACTTGTAGTCCAAGTCTCTCTCCCCCTTGTACCTCCTTTATATACCCCCATATGAGGGTCAAATCAATACAACGAAATATTAGGGTTCAATACTTTTAACATGGTATCAGAGCGGTTAGCCTCACGGCGCCGATTCTAGACTTCTCCACCACTTCCGCAGCGCGCCGCCCCCGGGGAGATCTCTCCTCGGGGGCGCGGCACCCGGTCTGATCAAAGATCTGATCGGTTCCTTAGATTAGATTAGACAAATTTCGAAATTCTCAAGTTCATAGATTAGATCTAGTTAGCCACCAAATAAATCCCTAAATTTCTACGATCCTGGTCCGGCAAAATCAGCTCAAAAATCGCTGCGGTGCGGCTCACACGATCCAGGCGGAGGAACGCACGCGCGGCCAGACGACAACGACGCCTCCGGGAGCAGCTGCATCGCCGCAGCCTCCCGCGCCATCTACGTCAACGCGGCCAGGCAAGACGACGAACGACGCCTCCGGGAGCAGCTGCATCCGCACCCTCCCGCGCCATCTACGTCAACACGGCCAGGCGCTGGCATCGTGTCCAGGAACTTCAATCCCAGCTTCAGCCCACACGCGGCCACGCAGCGTCCTCGAGTACAGGCATGCACGTGAGACCCTATCTCCAAGAACCGTACGTGACAAGGTATGCACAGGTCCAATACGCATGCGCCAGGTCAACTCCATACATCATGTTCCGAAGGCCAAACTGCATCACCGTCTACGTCAACACCGAGCCATACATCTGCATCACGGCAACCCGGAACTACACCGAGTAGATACAAGCTGTACGACTCCCCAGCCTACGTCCCAAGATCACCGAGTCGAGCAACCACGAGAAGCAACATCATCCGCACGCAGGCCGGTGCGGAGTACGACTTCTCCAACATCATGACACATCTACATCATCGTCGCCACGAGGGACGCCTCTAAGCGACGGACTACATCACGCCTCATCACCGACATCACATCGCCAAGGTCTACATCAACGTGGTCTTCATCGACAATCTCGTCAACATATCGCCGCCGCCGCTACAACTACAACGTCTACAAGGCTGGACACGCGTCCTCTGACAGTACGACTGCAAGACGCCACGACATCGACGACGGCATTGACCGCGTCCGACGGCTAAGACTGCATCGACAACCCGGCATCACTACGGTGAAAGCCCCTAAAACCGCGCACACGGTTCTGGCAAAACCTTGTGTGCTTGGTGAGCTTCTCCCAGTCCTGGCAAAACTGGGAGACTCACTTATGACCCACGACCGCGTCCTCTGACATTTTCAAGACGCCCCCGCGACGGTACCTCTCAAGGTGCGAAACGTCGTAAAAAAAAAAAACACAACTGCAGCACCGTCATACACATCGCGCAATTTTTTTTTTGCGCCTCCGGCATTGCGGCTACAACGACTACGACGAGTACTACATCGACCACTACTACCTCGACTACGGCTACATCACCATCAGCTACCTCGACATCGACATCACGGCTACGTCTACAGCAACACATCGCCAACAACTCCAGTCAGCAACGTCCGCGTCGTCACTTGCGCCCACGCCACTCCCGCTGTGACTGCGGGAGGGAAGAGAGGAGAGATGACGATAACGGAGAGGAAGAGCGACGAAAGCGCAAGAATTCAAATCCAGTCGCAAGCGTTCGTTTCACTCCCGCTACGACTGAGGGGGGATGTTAGATACATATACGGATACGAGTAGGAATAGACTAGGACTCCTAGATAACTTGTAGTCCAAGTCTCTCTCCCCCTTGTACCTCCTTTATATACCCCCATATGAGGGTCAAATCAATACAACGAAATATTAGGGTTCAATACTTTTAACAAGCCGGTGGAGCTAGCTGCTCGGTGTCCTGAATCGCTGGCGGGGAAAAGGGCACCTGCATGCGTGCGGCAGTGGACCTGCGCGCATGCGTCCGGCATCCTGAATCGCTGGTGACGACCGGCGCTTCTCATCACCGCGGCGTGCTAGCTAGCTAGCTAGCTTCCCCAATCGATCGATCGATTTGGGCTGTGGAGCGAGCTAGCTAGCTAGCTGAGCACGATGGCTCGCAGCGCATGCAGGTTCCAGGCCGGGGAGGACGGCCGGAGCGCCTGGCCGGCCGGCAGTGGAGAAGCCGTGGCCGTCGTTGCGCACCGGCGCGCCTGGTGCTGGAGCGCGTGGCCGACCGGCTCTGAATCTTGCGTGCGAGATATGCTAGCTTGATAAAAAAAAAACAAAAAGCCAAACCGGACAAGTCTCTAAAATAGTCATCCCTGGGTGCACCTCTCAAATCCGTCTGTCCGACCCTCACGGACACTGCTCGAATAGACAGAATCGGACACTTTTGGGTGTGTTTGGTAGCCCGGCTCATCTCATCATGTGTTTCTCAACTGGGCCAAGCTAGACTTATACAGGTTGGTATGAGAATTTGCTGTGTGTTTGGTAGCTTGTATATGTTGAGTCTGGCTGATGCGAGATCTTGTTTGGTGGCCTGCACAAATTGGAACGGGCCGAGACCAGAGTCTAGGAGTTAAAATTAAATACAGGTCCAAAGTTTCACACAATAGTCCTTGAACAAAAAATAAAAAAGCAATCGGGTCCTAGACCTAGATCTGAGCTGGGCGTGTGGGGGAGCAGCGATCCCAACGGCGCTGCTATGGCCCTGCGCGGCCGCGTTGGTCTGTGACGACGGCCCTGTGCGACGGCATGGTCCGTTGCAGCGGCGTGGTCCCGTGCGGCGGCCATAGTCCCTGGCGGCGGCATGGTCCCGTGCGGCGGCCGTGGTCTGTGGTGGCGTCCGTGTGCAGCAGCGGAGCGACTCAGCGTTGAGAGGATCAAGGCGGCGGAGCTAGGCGGCGCCGGGGCGAGCTAGTCTGCGGGATTAGGCGGCGCCGAGGCGAGCTAGGCGGCGGAGTTAGGCTGCGCCATGACACTGGCGACCAGGGAGCGAGAACCGCACGAGGGAGACAGGGTGCGAGGGGAAATGGTGGGATTTTTCGGGAGGGGCCGGCCGCCCGACTCGCAGTGGGGCCCACGCGTGGTGGGATTTTTCCGGATGAGCTCGGCCTGGCCGGAGTGTGAAGCTCGATTGCCACCTCTCTACTGGGCATGGCTGAGGAGCCTTTTTGGTATGAGATGGGCATGGCCCGAAAGACAGAACCGGGCTAACAAACAACAAAAAACTGGGTCGGGAGAGAATATCTGGAGGCAGCCGGGCTACCAAACACGCCCTTTATGTCCGCAAATGGGCACTGCCGCTGGAGATGTCCTAAGACTACTCCAAAGCAAATGGATTCAGGTTCGGGCCCTGTTCAGGTTACAGTCAAAGTGGAAGTTTCTGATTACATCAACACGTCAACGATTGTATGTACAAGACGTACGGCACAAAAAGCGACCGATCCATAGCAAAACTCCACAAACTGGGACGCTGCTGGCTAATTAAGCAATCAAAAGCTCTTTTGTATGGTGAATTAGTAGTGATTACAGTTAATCAAGGAACAGTCGGATTCAGCTATGTACAGCTAATTAGCTATACGAAGAGCTCGAGCAAGACCGGCGGCCTGTCGGCAGCATCATGCCCCGGCATCACGACGCTGCGCCAGACCCACTGGTCGTCGTCAGCGCCGCTGAGCGCCATCTCCTCGCGGTGCCGCCGCATGTGTCCCCCGAGCGCCTGGCCCATCTCGAAGCCGAGCCCGCAGATGTGGCACTCGTGCGACTGCTGCTTGTCCTCGCCCCGCTTCTTCTCCATGATGGCACTGGCGACGCCGACGCCGAGCTCCAGCCCGTGGCGGCCCCGGAGGTGGCTGGTCCGGTGCCCGCCCAGCGCCTGGAACGACGCGAAGGCGCGGCTGCACGTCTTGCACACGAACTCCCCCTCACCGGACGTCGCCACCACCCTGCCCCGGCGCGCCCTCTTCTTTGTCGACACCGCGCCGGACGAGTCGGCCGACGCGGTGGGCGAGTCCGTGGTCAGCGACAACGCCAGGGACACCGGCTCCTCCTCCTGCGCGCGCTTCACCCCCGCTCCCATGGATGATCTGGTCGTGTTGATTATCCGCTGGATAAACCCGTGGATCACGATTCTTTTGTGCGTACTCTTTGTGTTCTAGCTAGCTCCGTGAGAAGAAGGAAGACTCAAGGATGGTTGGGTCGACAGGGGAGGCTGGCGGCGAACTTATTTATAGGCCGTGTGAGCACGTAGGGAGGCGGTGGCGTGAGTGGTGCTGCTTTCTGGGGGAGCTAAGCTAAGCTTCGCTTACGTGGCTGTCAAGTTGGTGAGGGGACGGCCGACTTTCCGCGTGCCTGGACCAATGAGGGGGCGGCAACGCGGCACTTACGACGTGACGGATGACGTGTGATCGGATATGGTCGTCGTAGCGCGGCCGGACGTGTGGTGGGCGGCTAGGCGCGTGGCGGCTGAGCGCTGTGGATTGCGACCGAGCTCCGAAGTGTCTCGAACCTTCTCGCGTCGTGGAAGGATCTTTTTTGGTCGGCCGCCCGGGATATTTTCCAGTCCTGTGCACATGTCCTTTAGTTTAATTATACTCCTCGCGTACGAGACGTAGCAAGTGATGCGGCGTTGGTAACAATCAAACTTCTCGAGTGCTAGCTGATCGATCCGCAATATGCTCACTCTAGTCGACAGAGACTGTGACTTATTTTGCACCGCATTTGATGCACGAGTCTAAGCACTTATTGAAAGTGTATTTGTGATGCAATTTTTCGTATATAAAGTTCTCCCTCTATTCCAAAATACTCCCTCCTTCTCAAATTAATTTTCACAAAGATTAACAAAAGTTCATGTATCTAACACTAAATTATGTCTAGACACATCTCTTTTTGTCCATCTTTGTGACAATTAATTTGAGACGGAGGGAGTACTTTACTTCTATTTGTCTAATTATGTATGTGTATCTATACACTAAAACATTTTTAATACACCTATAATTACAAAACTGGAAGTAAAATATTTTAGAATGGAGAGAGCATATCATAGTGTTTATGGCACATTTTTTAATTATCTCGGACGTCTTTACGCATAGTACTACTTTTTAGACATATTATGAAATCATTAGTTGTTGACCAGCAACATAAATCTTACATTTAATAAAACAAAACTGAGGGAGTATGAAATGAACTTTCTATCAAACAATGTACTATAATAATATATAGAAAACTTATTCACGGATTAGCTTGCCCCCTCCCCCCCGTCACCCTTCCCGTCCATTGGCAAGCACATGTGTTTTTGGATTGTTCTTCTCTTCAATGTGCTCCATGCCATTGTGTTGACGACGACCATAGGTTCCGATTTCGCCGCCAATCGATGGGAAAGAGCCCTAGACTCTAGACATGTGAGTGAGTTCATCGTCTTCCTGCATGACTTGTGCCTCGTAGGCTAGCCAACGTCACGGTGTCTCATCTGATTAAAACTATGTCCGATGGGTCCCATCAGCCGGGCCATTCGTCGCTCACTAGTGTCTCTAGCATGGTGTGGCTTGATTAAAAACTTGATGTGTCGACAGAGTCTATCACCTCTCTTCTAGCATGTTTGATCTTTCATGACTCGGAGGGTTGGCTCGCTCTTTGTCCTCTATATTTGTCTACACTCCAAAAGTAATTCTAGCAAAAAATGTTAATATTTTTTTTATAGAAGTCTTTTGAGTGTTTAAACTAGTAAAATTTATAAATAATTACATGAATACAAAAAATGTACATTATATGATCAGAAAAAACACTCTACCAGTTGACGCCATGCGCGTGAATGTTAATAACACCGACAAACCTATTTTTGGTCGAGAAAATGTAAAACACTTTTGCCCTTCATTTCATTGAAAAGGTAGAGTTGGTCTCACAATCCTCCTAGGAGACAGATTACAAGCCAAGCATAGATACTCAATGCACATCCCAGGTCGTCGGCAGAATTGCCGTAAGCCATAAAGCTCCAGCACGGGCCCACTTGGCTGCCTCTTTCCTTGATCTTCTGCACCAAGCAGATTACAAAGGGCACATGTTTTCGAAGATGCATCGTTCCGGTGCTTCCAAATCGTCCATGGGCGAGTGGGGGGGGGGGGGGGGGGGGGGGGGGGGGAGAGGGGATGATGGAGGCCAACCCTTTGTGTAGAGTTTTGGGGAGTTCTGTATAGCAGCTAGCCACTAGTCGAAGAGTTTAATCTTGGAATTAATCATAATGCTATAATTTTTCCATTCCTCAATTAACACGATTCCTGTTGCATTAGACTCGTTTTACACAATCCTTTTAATTTGAAATGACATGTCAATCATATCTTGGTGACATTGTTTGTTTCATCCATGTATATTCGATGTCTTGTCATTCATCCTTCAGAGAGTGCTTTTGGCTCCCGAGCACCAAGTATTCCCGCTTTTTTTTTTACAAAATTCAAAAATATGTTTACGAGTTTAAACAAATTTATGAGAATAAACGTATGTAGTCAATTGTGTATCCCACAAAACGTGCAAATTTTCAATTTCAAATATAAAGTAGTATGTGCCTACATAAAAGTGGAAATATGGTAAATTTGGAGATTTGAAAATAGGGATACTCAGATTCACACTTTTATCATTTTTGTGTAGTTAAAAATAAAAAGTATTTGAAATTGTATTTTTTTTCACTTTAATAGGATACATCATTGGCTACATTCCAGAAAAATAAAATCAAAACTCATAAATATGTTTTTTTGAATGAGTTTAGATAACAGGACATAAGTATACAGTGCTCCAAATCTTCCCTCGTCCATCCTTCGTCTTCCTCTAGTTATTTGCTTATTGTGGTAGACCTAAAGTTGGTACGTAAGCAGAGGAGCGCAACAGCGTCACAGTTCATTGCTCTAAAAAACTCGTCGCAGTTTGTTTTTCAGCAATGCACGGTGGACCATGATATCGGTGACCAACCGCTGCATGCAGGAGCAAACATCAGGAAGCAAGATGATGGTTGGGATTTTTAATGGATCGACATGTGGACAAGGCACGTAGACACCGACGTTGCCGCACATGCATAAGTTCTCCAAGAAAAGAAAGCTGAGAAGCTGAGAAGACTGACAGGACCAAATGAGCTGTATCAACTGTTTGTATACTTGGCTAGTCTCTATCAGCAGCAGCAGATGGGCGGTATAATTAACTTAAGGACTTAAGCCCGGAGACGAGCGAGGTCTCTCAGCGCATCTGCGCCTCTTGTGTCGCTGTGGTGCGGACCCCTTTTGAGCTCCCTGTCGTTCCTTTTTTCTGGTGCGCTCTTTTCGTTTTGTGGTCTAATCGGTGGCCCCGTCTTCGTTTGGCCCCGGTTGGCAGCGTAGCGAGTCGTTTTTTCCGTGTCTGGATCGTGAGCTCCACTCGTGGGCGGTGGAGGAGGTTATTCCTTTTAGATTAACTCCTCATTTTCCTCTCCTGTGGTCTCCGTTCAGATCTTGCCGGCGGCCGTCCTTCTCGTCGTCGTCTCCTCACTAGTGGAAACAACCCCTCTCGTCCAGGGGGCCGGGGGGCAGCTGTCCCGGTTGCAACCAAATCCGGGACAAATGCCCTGCATTGGTCCCGGTTCGTGCGCCCGGGGCAACAGGAATCGCCTGGGCGCATTGGTCCCGGTTCGTGGGGGGCATATCGGTCCCGGCTCGTGCCACGGACCGGGACCAATGCCTAGCCACAGGCCACGTGGCACGCGCATGACCTGTTGTCCCGGTTCAGTCCACGAACCGGGACCAATGCCCCCTTCCCCTATATATACTGCCCCAGCCCCCCCTCCTTCCATCTTTTTTTTTTGCTTGGAGGTGTGAGAGAGTGTGGTGTTGCTGTTTTTTTTTTACTATGCACACGAGGTGTTCGACGAAATTCCCGAGACGCACACAAGCTCACTGAAAATGGTTTCTTCGACCGAGGTTAACAAATTATCTTTTTCATCTGTAACTGATACATAAAAAAGTATTATTTGTCGATGTACTGTGGTTATCTCTGTATTAATATGTATTTTGATAAACTTAATTATATGATGCAGATGGATGCACGGCAGCGATGGATGTACGGTGACCGACGCACCTCCGAGTATATGGCAGGCCTGAATGCATTTCTTGCTGTAGCTCAGGCGAACAAAGATAATGGCTTCATGTGTTGCCCATGTGTTGATTGTCGGAACGTCAGAGAACATTCTTCCGAAAGAATCCTTCACGGCCATCTACTTCGGAGAGGTTTCATGCCCAGCTATAATTGCTGGACCAAGCATGGAGAAAGAGGGGTTGTGATGGAAGACGATGAAGAAGAAGAAGAAGATCCTTTGTTCCCTGAATACGACGATACTGCAATGGAAGAGAATGCAGAAGAAGGAGGTGATCAAGAACAGGCATCAGAAGAGCCCGATGATGATCTTGGCCGAGTTATTGCTGATGCAAGGGAAGACTGTGAAAATAGATTGGAGAGGTTGAAACTGGACAACATGTTACAGGATCACAAAAAATTGTTATACCCAAATTGCGAAGATGGTAGCACAAAGCTCGGTACCACACTGGAGTTGCTGAAATGGAAGGCACAAAATGGTGTGACTGACAAGGCATTTGAGACTTTACTTCAACTAATGAAGCCAAAACTTCCAAAGGATAACGAATTGCCTGAGAGTACGTACGAAGCAAAGAAAGCTCTCTGCCCTCTAGGATTAGATGTGCAGAAGATACATGCATGCATTAATGACTGCATTCTCTTCCGCGGTGAGAAGTACGAGAATTTGGATGAATGTCCGATATGCACTGCACTGCGGTATAAGATCAGAACAGATGATCCTGGTGATGTTGACGGCGAGCCCCCCGTAAGAGGGTTCCTGCTAAGGTGATGTGGTATGCTCCTATAATACCACGGCTGAAACGTCTGTTTAGAAACAAAGAGCATGCTAGGTTGTTGCGATGGCACAAAGAAGACCGTAAGAAAGATGGAAAGTTGAGGCACCCCGCCGATGGATCGCAGTGGAGAAAGATCGAGAGAGACTTTCCAGACTTTGCAGGAGAGGCGAGAAACTTATGGTTTGGTCTAAGTACAGATGGCTTTAATCCTTTTGGGGAGCAGAGATCCAGTCATAGCACTTGGCCTGTAACTCTATGTATGTACAACCTTCCTCCTTGGTTGTGCATGAAGCGCAAGTTCATTATGATGCCAGTTCTCATCCAAGGCCCGAGGCAACCTGGCAACGACATTGATGTGTATCTAAGGCCATTAGTGGAAGAACTCTTAGAACTGTGGGGCAAACTAGGTGTACGTGTGTGGGATGAGAACGAACAAAAGCCATTTGACCTACGGGCGTTGCTTTTCGTGACCATCAATGATTGGCCAGCTCTTAGTAACATTTCCGGTCATACAAACAAGGGATACAATGCATGCACACACTGTTTAGATAAGACTGACAGTGTTTTTTGGATAAATGTAAAAAGGTTGTATACCTGGGGCATCGTAGATTTCTTCCGATCAAGCATCCCTTAAGGAAAAAAGGAGAGAAGCATTTCAGAGGTGAGGCAGATAACCGAAAGAAGCCTGAGCTCCGTAGTGGTAATGATATATTCGATATGGTCAAGGACCTAGAAGTAATCTTTGGTAAGGCTGCTGGCAGCCAACCAGTTCCGTACGGCCCTGATAAGCGGGCACCCATGTGGAAGAAGAAATCTATATTTTGGGAGCTACCCTATTGGAAAGTTTTAGATGTCCGGTCTTCGATCGACGTGATGCACGTGACAAAGAATCTATGTGTCAATCTGCTATGCTTCCTGGGCGTGTATGGGAAGTCAAAAGATACGCCTGAAGCACGGGAGGACCAGCAACGTATGAAAGACCCAAGCAACAAGCACACAGATACAGGGCGCCATTCCTTAATTGCAGGATTATAACTACTTTTAATATGTAGTATCTGTTGACACACGGTATAGAACAAGCGATATATTCCGCGCACATATTGCAGGCACACCATATTAATTTGAGGCATTGGAGGAGAAGAGATAGCTTTGCACAGGCTTGGCATCCACATGAAGACAGTGATTTCAGTTGAGATAGGTGAAGTTAATAGGAGGATTCTGAGGGGTTGGTGGGATCAGACACAAACTGACACTTTAATTGAGATTGCCGACGTGAAGTCTCTCACTAATGATAGAATTGCATAATCTTGAAAAAACCTTTGCCTTGATCGTCCAAGATGTCCCAGTAGTGGTGCTCAGCGCCTTGTCTGCATGTTTCGCAGGACATGCCCATTTTACAGTGTAGAAACATCTACAGAAAAGAGAAAACATCTGTAAACTAGGCAGAGGAGAAGTAGAATCAGGTAGAGAAACATTAGAGCCGATGAGAAGTACAAATAGCATATGGAGAGAAACAAGGTTTAAAAGATATTGCTAGGTGCTTCCGGCCAAAAGATTATCAAATCAAAGTTTTGAAATTCTCAAATCAAACCATAAGTTCACAAAGCATACGCAAACATTGACCGTTACCAACCTGAGCCGCAAGGAGCAGTAGAGCAGAGCAGAGCAGACTCTAGAGGATGGACAAGCAGCCAGGACTGACATCGACTCTAGAGGATGAACAAGCCACCCTACTTCTACTATGAAAATGAGGCCCTAGCTCCAAAAAGTGTATGGGTGGAAATTTCCAGAAATTTGTATGACACAGAGCCGGAGTTTGTGGATTCTAAGCACTTCTGTGCAGCTGCTCAAGAAAGAGGCTACATCCATAACTTCCATAATTTATATTCAAATTATATACAAATGAAAAAATAATTAATAGTTTCAATAGTTAGAATAATTATTTAGTTAAACGAAAAATGTATTTAAATTAGTTTTGCAAATTCTAGCATTTTTCATGTTGGAATTTTTGTCAAATTTGGAAGTATATAAAAGTTGTTAATGTGCAAACTTAACACTTTTCAAATTTTGGCGCTAAAAAATTTTGGGCGCGCAGGGGTGCCACCGAAATTCGAAATTTGTTTTTGGTCCCGGGCCGTGGTACCAACCGGGACCAAAGGGGCTCTAGTCCCGGTTGGTGGCACGGGCGGGGACTAAAGGCCCAAGTGTATAAAAAGCGCGGCCCTCTCTCCAGGCCGAGCGGACACCCCAGGGGCGGGTACGAGTGGATATGGCTGGGCGAAGCCCTGCCGGCGGCGGGAACGAGTGGACAGATCCGCCGGCGTTCCGCCGGCGGGGATGGACTAGGGACACAGTAGATTAGGGGAACACAACTTATATTAAAATAAGGCCAGGGGCCTTGCTTACATAGGGGCGGCGCGGCCACAGGCGGCCGGCCGTACTTGCATAAGGGGCGGCGGCGCGGCCACAGGCGGCCGGCCGTTTCTTGGGGGGTAGCTAGGGGCGTTGTCTATATAGAATAGGGGGGCGGCGGCGCGGCCACAGGCGGCCGGCGCCAATCTAGTCGTCCTCGTCGTCGGAGAGGCTTACATAGGCGGGTGGCTGCCACAGGTGGGCAGGCGGCTGGGCCGGGCTCGCCGGGGCTGGAGACATCGGGGGCATCGGGGGCGCGTACGGCGGCGGGGGCAGCACCTCCTGCGGCAGCGGCGGCGGCGGGGGCAGCTCCTCCTCCTGCTCCGGCGACCCCGGCGCCCAAACGCCGCCGGTCCAGGCCCAGGTCATGCCATACTCCAGGCCTGGTGGGAGCGGCTGCGGCTCCGGCATGTCCTCGGACGCCTCCAGCTCGGCGTTCATCGCCTGCCACCAGGGGATGGCAGGCTCGTTAGGGGGTGGCGGCGGCGGCGGCATGGCGGCGGCGTCGGCGGCGGCGGCGGCCACGACACGCTCCCACCTCTTGATCTCGTCGTCGATGAGGGAGCGGCGGGAGGCCTCGCAGGCCTTCTCCATGGCGGCCCGGAGCTCGGGGTCCTCCTCCCCGGAGAAGTCCTCCGGCTCGTCCACGAGGAGCCATAGCTCCCTCTCCCGGCCGGGCGCTGGCGGGGGGTAGTCGTCCACGTTGGCCTCGAGGGGGGCGGGGATGAAGGAGCGGCGGCGCTGCTCGTGCTCCTGCTCGAGCCAGGCGGCCCAGTAGGGGGAGCCGCGCGCGTACATCCGCTCCCTGCGGACGGGGGCCGGCAGGAGCTCGCGCCGGCGGTCGATCTCCTCGAGCAGCGCCGCGCCGGTCGGGGCCGGCGGCACTGGGATCCGCTGGGGATTCAGGTGCCAGCCGTCCGGGAGGTGCACGTCGTTGTAGAACACCGGAGTGGCATTGTTCCAGTGCCACTCCGCCTCGTCCACCCGGACGTACCGGCGGAACCGCTTGCCCGGGGGCGCGGCGCGGGGCGGCGGGCGGGCCGCCGGAGGTGGCGCGGGGACGCGCGGCGCCCCGCCGAGGCGGACACCTCCAGGGCCGTAGCCGAAGGCCTCCGCCGGCGGGGGCGGGATGCGGCCGGCGCCGCTCGACGAGCCTCCGTCGTCGTTCCTTGGGCGCTTGCCGGAGTTCGAGAACCAGCGGGACATGGTGGCGGCTAGGGTTGCTTTGCGAGGGACGCGTCCGGGGTGGGTGGGTTGTACGGGCGGCGGGGGGCCTTTAAAAAGGACCCGGGGTGGGCTGGCATGCCAACCGGTGGCCTGAACGTGGCGGCGGTTGCAGGCGGCCATGAATGCGGGGAGCCGAGGCGTGGCGCGTGGGGAGTGGGGCGCGGGAAGCCGAGGCGGGGCGGGAAGACGAGGCGGACAGCGGCCCTTTGACCGTCCTTCGGTCTTAGTTTAAGGGACCAGGCGAACCAGCCACCAGGCCGCTGGCCAGTGGCCCCTGTTGACTGGCCATAATAACAGACGCGGGCCAGTGGGCCCTTCGAACCGTTGACTGTCCATAATAAAAGACGCGGGCCAGTGGGCCTTTTTGACTAAAAAAATATGCCAGTGGGCTTAATTAAAGACGTGGTCCTGGAGCGGTTGGGGAAGGGGAGGCCGGTTGGCGATTGCGAGGCAGGAGAAAAAAAAACGAACAAAAAAAACCTGCCGCGGCAGGGAAAATGGGCGGACTTTATTCTTTTTTTAAGAAGGCATCCATCCCGGTCCCTAAAACGAACCGGGACGAACTCCCTTGCGGTCCCTGGCCCAGAGTCGCCACGTGGGCCAGCCTTACCATCCCGGGTCCTGGCACAACCGGGACCAATGGGGAGGGCCATTTGTCCCGGCTAGCCCATCCCGGTTGCGCAACCGGGACAAATGGCCCTTACGACCCGGGACAAAAGGCCCTGTTTCCACTAGTGCCTTTTCCTCTCTCCATCTCACACGCCACCGCCCGTCGCCTTCCTCACCGGCCGCTCCCACTCCGTCACCACCCGCATCCACGAGGAGCACGTCGCCGGCCTTCTTAACGTCATTTGCGACATGGGCGGTCCCATGTGCGCCATCACCGCCAACTCCCGCTCCGACGATGTCCAGACTTGGCTCGCAATCTGAGATGGTGTGCGGTAACTTCATGGCCATGCCTTTCTAGAACGCCTCCTTCGATGGCGTCTACTCCAGCGAGGCCACTTGCCTGCCACGCGCCCAGGCAGCAGTTATCCTATTCTGCATTCTCAAGCCCACCTGGTATTCTCTCTCTCGGTTGCAATTTTTATCGTACTAGGAAACTCTTTAACACGTTGATTGCTCACCGGTTAGTTGTAAGTCCCTCAATACTCTAGCTGTTTTTATTTTGTATTTTAGATAGATAAACAAATCAGGCGCCCATCCCACTTCCTTTTGTAATAATACCTCTTTAGTCAAAAAGATCATAACACCTTCTAATGTAATCATGCTGAATTGTGTATGTTGTTATGTGTTTTCAGTACAAACTGAATAAATTTAAGATGGCTACAAGTTCCAACTCTTTTCTTTTGGCTTTTATTGTAATTTTAAATATGCAGGTTAGTAGAGCGCCTTGAAGAAATAGCTCAATAGGGTGACCAGAATCAAACTCTAGAGCTTAGGATGTGAGTTACTTTATTTAGCCTTTTTCACTTTGGTGCTTGTGAGATGTTCAAGTACTTTTGTCAGTAATATTAGTTGGTTAATGACGGTTACTGATTTAATCTGTTTGCAAGTTGCCTACAGTAAAAAGCACTATGGATTTTTCTGTAAGATAAAGGCACAATCAAAGTTAGCCTCCAAGTGCAGCTTGCTGGTCAAAGAGGAAGCTTAGTGGAAATGGTATGCATGGTCCTGTATCTCTATATATCACTTTTTTTTATGCTATGTTTACTAATTTAATGCTAAGCATATTGTTAAAATGAAACTATCTAGGGCAGTGTCTACGCAGATGGTTGAAACTTGAAAGAGAAGGGCCTCAACCACTTTATTTGGGATTAGCTGCCGCGTTTATTAAATCCTCATATATGGATGCCTACAATTAAGATTATATGAGCCTTGCAAACATGTCTACAATTATATATGCGTTTGGTTGAGAAAACTTTACTTTTAAATTTGCATTGGCAGTAGTTGCTGGCGCCGTAGCAACTGCATTGATAGATCCGATGGAGGTTCTGAAGGTTTATTGTGGTGATATTTACTGAATTCAAATTAAAACTACCGCTTATGGACTTGGTCTAGACTTGGTCATCCTATAGGTGAGGTCACAAGTTGTTTTGTTTGGCGATGTGGTGTGGGACTTGGTCAGTTAGCCTGCCAACGTTTTGGTTTCCTGCAAATTGATTTGTTTGAATTGTTCGTGCAAAGGGGACCAACTACATGTTTCTTACATCTTTACATGCTAGACAACTGTATGGACATGGTATCTAATTTAAGAAACCTTTCTCCCCTTCAGTTCAGTACTTCTTGAAAAAATAGTGTTATAGAATGAATAAAACATATGCTACTATTTGTCGAAAGCTAATTATATATTTCATTTTATACCCAACTGATGATCTGCCCCATGAAGTCCTCCCCATGCGAAGAATTTGTAGTCGTCGGATCATACCTTGAAGAGATCTGGAAAACTCGGTCAGCTTGACATCCCGATCAGCAGTTTGTGCATGCATGGGGTTTTGTTTGCCTTCAGTGGCATGTTGAGTTCCACCTTATCCCAGTTTTTTTTTTACTAAATCGACTGAATTCATAATAGATTCTATCGAGATAGGATTAGATTGGCCCCTAGGATATGTCGGATCCATTCAGGTTACATCATAAGTAATTTAATATGTTTATTCTCCATTTCCATGAAAAAATAATATTTTTTTGGGTGATATGGCATAAGTGTTGATATAATATTTTGATCACCTTGTAGCTGCATTTTAGTAATAGTAGAATTATTATTCATCTGAATATAGAAAAATGTACTTCCAACAAATGCTCATCTAGGGATGTTTTCTGTTCAGTCATAGTGAACTGCACCGCCGCCCACGGCTCCCGGTTTGGCCAGCATCGTCGCTGATCTAAGGGACACAAAACTTTGGTGTATTGGAGGGAGAGAGATTGTGTAGATGGCATCAGTAGTCAGGGGGAGTTAGCAACGGCGATGCCAGGCCGGTATCCGAGCGACGACCCGAGGTCTCCATAGCCACGACGGTATGAACCCTGTGTGGACACGCTTGGTGAGAATGTTTGGTATTATAGTATTTTGATCACCTTGCAGCTGCATTTAGTAATTGTAGAATTATTATTTATCTGTATGCAGAAAAATGTACTCCAACAAATGCTCACTTGGGGATGTTTTCTGTCATAGTGAATTGCACCGCCGCCCAGGACTCCCTGTTCCGCCTGCATCATCACTAATCTAAGGGACACAAAACTTTGGTGTATTGGAGGGAGAGAGATTGTGTAGATGGCAATACTAGCTGGGGGAGTCAGCAACGGAGCATGCCTGGCCGGTATCCGAGCGACAACCTGAGGTCTCCATAGCCATGGCGGTATGAACCTTGTGCGGACACACTTGGTGAAAATGTTTGGATCTCTATTTTTTCTTCCATTCTTTGATCTGGGCATCTAGGCAGAGAATTCGAAATTTGTAAAGCTTCAGTAAGTATCAAATGGTGATTGACATCACCTATCTTGGCCCATTTTTTTAGGAGGTGATTTGATTCGGACCTCAACATCATGGATCTTGGTTAGGCGTGTAAAAGATCTCTAGGTTGTTTTATGTATTCGAATAGTATTCTTTCAAGTTAGGTTAGAAATAACCTTTTGGAAGTATCTTTGTTAGCCATGGTTGGAGTAGTGTAAAGGTGGAACGGTTCCTACCACAATCATACCTTGCCGTTCTCAAGAAACCAATAGGCCAACTTGCGAGATTTACATTTTCCAATTAGGACAATATGTTCAAAAGCCCGAAAGTGTTATTCACGCCAGCAGCGCAGGTGAAAATGTCTGCCATTTTACCACGTTGGCCACACTATGCCAAAACAAAATGCAGTCGGCGAGGCGAAGCTCGCATATCGGTCTAGTTAACTGGACGGCGTGACATGGTGTTCACTCCGTGGTCTCCTTCTCCTTGGGTTGCCGCCAGACGAAGCTTAATTGCAGCCGTTTCTCCTTTTTCTGTCAGAATAAATTGAGCGCATTGTCTGTCCGCGGCGGTTTGTCGGCAGGACATACATTTATGCACACGGCGTTAATTTTTTTTTTGCCGACTGCACAGTTTGTAAAAAAAGTATTGAACGTGTGGTCCTACCACTTAATTACCTTGTGTACAAATTAATTTTGGCACTCATTATGGATGCCTTACTTATCTAATCAACCCACAACCACGCATGGGCGAGGGACACTCTTTGGTCTTTTGACCAGGACACTAGGTGGGGCAAACACGACATGGACAAGTAAACAAATTACCGAAACGTGTGTGTGCCCTTAGAAAAGTAGAGCACAATTACCTTGTAAGTACTCCCTCAGATCCATATTAATAGGTGCTGAAGTGGATGTATCTAGACATGTTTTATTGCTAGATACATCCACTTCAGCACCTATTAATATGGATCGGAGGGAGTACAATGTTTGGACACTTCCCGGTATGGATCGATGATTTACTTAGCTAATCAATCCAAGACCATGCAAGGATGGACGAGGAACAGTCTTGGTCTGTTGACCAATTTGAGTGCCCACGTACGACATGGACACAATTGGAGTACTTTACTGGCTTATACGCGTCCAGGGGCAATCTTAACCGTGTCGACTGTGGAGACTAGATCGCGGGAGTTGTATGGGCTGGATAGAGACGTAGTAATAAAAGCCAAATCGCGCCCCTTACACAAGAAACTTGTCCGAACCTGTCGAGCATCCTAGAATTAATTAACTGGTAAACGTTCTCACTGCTCGCTTGGGACACAAGTACTTTAACATGTGTACATCCGCGGTGACGTCATCACCACGCGCCCATCGGATACGTGCATGAAATTTCTACATTTTTTTTTGAACAGTGAGCGCCCCTCGAGGGGCAGAACCTTCATTTATAGGAAACGGCGGATGTACAAGGAAATTACAGAGGACCCCAACAGATAAGGAAAATACATATGAGTCCTCAGCATATGCAAGAAGGCCCCTACAGAAAAAATTGAAAACGCAATCGGGTCCCTCTTCGTCTCTGCCGCGGAGCAGTGAGCATGGAAGCTGCAGCCAAGAGTTTCAGCGGGGACAACGCCACTTGCCTCCATCTCGGCGAATCCATCAGCTTGCACACTCCAATAGGGCCTCCCAAGGGAGGTTAAATCGCCGTTCTTCGGCTTGAACTGGCCTCTGTTGGCCATGGATGACGGAGATCCATCAAGGATCGCCGCTGAGATGCTCCAAACGTAGGTTCCAGAGCTCAACCAGCACACCAGCTTCCTCTCCATCCACCCGTCCTCCTTCTGCAACACCGCCATGGAGCTCCAAGAGGATAGACAGACAGCCTTCAAGATCGCCAGAGTGTTGGAAGCACCGCCACATCGCTTCAAGAAAACCAGCTCACCCAACCCAAGGTGCCTGCCACGGACCTGGGAAATTTCTACATAGCACTAGTACTACTTGCAGGGAGAAGTGCGGAGTACTACTGTATTTTAACGTGCATGTCGTTGTACAAAGTAGTATCGTGGGCTGCTGCGTACGTAGCTTCCAGAGAAAGGCAGGTGCGAACAAGAGCAGAAATGCAAGATTGATGCGTCAACATTTGGTCATCTCGGTCAAGAGTCTGTTCGTAGCCACGACGACTAAATGCTCACCCACAACAATATGGTTGGGGAGCCGATAAGCTAAAGCTACCAAGCCCCACGCGAACTTGTTACACGCAATAGCAGAACAACTATAAAATTAAGCAAAATCGAACTAATGGGACACGAGATTTTAACGTGGAAAACCCTTCCAACAAGGAAGAGAAAAAACCACGGGCGCCAACCAACAATACTTCACTATTTCGGGTGAGGTTATAAACGCGCCGGGATTTACAATGTGTGCCTTATCCCGTGCGGTGACTTATAAGAGGTATATAAAGGCGGTCCTGACCTAACTAGATCGGTAACGGTGAATCCAACTCGAACTCGGTAACAACGGGCCGAAGCGTAGCGGAGGCCGAACTTTCCTTTATCTTTATATGAAATTTGGATCACCACAAAATAACACTCCACATTGAGACAAATTCCTTCTTGTAGCATAAACGAAACCTTCACCCTGAAACAAACCAAGAAAACACCTTCGGCGCCAAATAGCCTCTTGGGTTAAGCAGTGATACCAACTAAGCTTGAACAAAGCTCAAACTTAGCAACAGAAACTGGCTTTGTCATCATATCAGCAGGATTATCATGAGTACTAATCTTGCATACCTTCAGCTTACCTTGTGCAACAACATCACGCACATAATGGTACTTGACATCAATGTGCTTTGTTATCTCATGGAACATCCGATCCTTAGTAAGTTAAATAGCACTCTGACTGTCACAAAATAGGTTACTGCAACTATCATCTCCACAAAGCTCAGCGAACAGATCTTTCAATCAAACTGACTCTTTGCATGCTTCAGCAATAGCCATGTACTCAGCCTTAGTAGTAGACTGTGCAACAACACCCTGCAAGATAGCCTTCCACCTAACTGCACATCCACTAACTGTAAACACATAACCTGTGAGGGATCTCCTCTTATCCAAGTCGGCCGCAAAATCTGATCCACATAGCCTGCGAGGGCCTCACCAGTCTTAACAAACTTCAAGCAAAGTTTGGGTGTGCCTCGAAGGTATATGAAAATCCACTGAACAACTTTCCAATGTTCTTTACCAGGATTAGCCATGTATCGACTGATCAAACTCATAGCAAGATAAATCAGGTCGAGAACACACCATGGTATACATTAAGGAACCAACAACACTAGCATAGGGAACTCGTGACATGTACTCAATATCTTTGTCAGTAGTAGGACATTGCAATACTGACAAATTGAAGTGTGAAGCAATAGGAGTACTAACAGACTTTGCATCATGCATATTAAAACGACGAAGAACTTTCTTAATGTAATTCTCCTGACTAAGAAATAGCAATCTATATTTTCTGTCTCTTGAAAGTTCCATACTTAGAATTTTCTTAGCAGGACCAAAATCCTTCATCTCGAACTCACTACTCAACTGTTCCTTCAATGTAGTGATTTCTTTCATGCTCTTGATAGCAATTAACATATCATCAACATATAGCAACAGGTATATAGGCAATTCATCAACAAATTTAATGTACACACATCTATCATATTCAGACCTCTTAAAGCCATGTGACATTATAAAAGAATTAAACCTTTTATACCATTGTCGAGGAGACTGTTTCAAACCGTAAAGGGACTTCTTTAGCTTGCACACGAAATCCTCTTGACCTGAAACTATGAACCCATCAGGTTGGTCCATGTATATCTCCTCCTCAAGCTCTCCATGCAAAAACGCATTATTCACATCTAACTGCTGAAGCTCAAGATCATGCATAGCAACAATACTAAATAAAGTACGAATAGAACTATGCTTGACAACAGGGGAGAACACATCATTATAATCCACTCCTGAAATCTGGCTGAAACCTTTTGCTACTAACCTTGCCTTAAACCTTGGAGACTCACTTGGAGATAAACCCTTCTTCTTCTTGAAGATCCACTTACAGCGCACAATCTTCTTTTGTTTAGGCAAACACACGACATCTCACGTGCCATTTTTCTCAAGTGATTGCATATCCTCGTGCATTGCATCAATCCACTTGTCACGATCAACCGAAGCAATAACTTCATTGTATGTAGCCGGTTCAGCATCATTATCCACCTGTTCTGCACAACTTAGAGCAAAATAAACAACATCACATTCCTCTGCACAACCTCATAAGAACTGAACCAATCTTTGTTACAACAAATATGAAACGAACAATCAGTATCAAGAATCCACTCATCATCACGGGTAACACATGCAGCAAAAACAACTAAGCATTCATCGTCCGAACTATTATCACCAGCAACAACAGCAGCCTTACCAATACCATTACCATTACCATTACAGTCAGATTTATTTTTCGGTTGGTATGTGCCGTTCTTTTTCTCCTTGTTCTGCACCTTCCAGCAATCCTCAATGGTGTGATTGGTTTTCTTACAGTACCTACAGAACTTGTCTCGTCTTTTGGACTTTGAATTGTCCCTGCTCTTATCTCTGTTGTTGCTGTTATAATTGTTATCTCGCTGCTCAGGTCTGCCTCGTACCTGCAATGCATCGTCTTTGGAGGATGATACGTTAGACTGCACCATAACTTTCATCTTTTCCCTGGTCTGCAGGGCCTCACAAAATTTCGCGAGGGTTAGTTCATCGCGGCTTAATAGTATGGTATCCCGCAGGTTTGTAAAAGAACTAGGCAGCGAATATAACAATAGAAGATTTAAATCTTCATCCTCATATTTTACCTCCATCGACACTAGGTCGGACACGATCTCCTTAAAGATCGACAAGTGATACATCACAGAACCACCATCTTGCATCTTGAGCGAGAACAACTTCATCTTAACATGCATCTTACTGGTTAGATCCTTTGACATGCAGATCGATTCCAGCTTGAGCCACAACGCTGCCGCAGATTTCTCCTGCAGATTCTCTTGCAAGATATCATTAGATAGATGAAGTCGAATCAACGACAAAGCCTTACAATCTTTGCGTTTCTTCTCAGGAGTCCACTCCCTCGTTTCCTTATTTTCGAAAGCATCTAGTGCCTCATCAAGATCCGATGCTTGTGACAGAACCGCACGTATCTTTACTTGCCACAGAGAAAACCTCGTCTTGTAGTCCAGCAACGGTAGATCAAACTTCATCGATGCCATCGCGAATCCCTAATCCGAAACAGGGCTCTGATACCACTTGTTACACGCAATAGCAGAACAACGATGAAATTAAGCAAGATCGAACCAACGGGCATATGAGATTTTAACGTGGAAAACCCTTCCAACAAGGAATAGAAAAACCACGGGCGTCAGCCCACTACAAGAAAACTGGCCCGTAGAGACACTATTTTGGTCATGTAGAGGCACTTAAACTGCCTCTACATAACTTTAGAGACATGTTCCACTGTGTCACAAAAGTGTCACTACGGGCAGTGTCTCTCGTACCATAGAGTCATTTTACAAAATGCCTATATATGACATAAGGTCACTTTGTAGAGACACGAAGTTGTGTATTTACACCTATAGAGGCACTTCAAAAAGACACTTTGAATATGTATGTATAAGTATTGAGGCACTTTGGTGCCGCATTTCAGCTTGTCTCTAAAATTGTACATACACTTTGCTGTGACAATTTATCCATCTCTAAAATGTAGAGACATCTTAGTGAGGCATCTTATTCGGTCTCTAGAAAGATAAATTCATCGTATAGAGACGTTCATGTCGTCTAATAAGGTAGAGGCACTTGTCATGGCATTTGTCTTAGTCTCTATAGAGGCACCTTGGCATGCCAAAGAACTACATCAATGGGATCATTCTCATGTCCTCGTGAGGTTGAGATAGACTCCAATATGTACATATTTTCCGAGCGACATATGATTTCTCTCTCATAAATAGACCGTGTCAAAATTCAATATAAGTATAGTACGCGTACCAAATATATTATATGACACGTAAACAAAAGATAGCTGAATACTCACTCAACGAATGGGTCAACATAGATACATGGTTTGTTCAATAATTGTAAGAATAAAATACAAATATTAAACTTCAAAATAAAGGCAACGACACTAAAGTGTGTGAGTTAGATGTCCGTGAAAGGGAAAACCAATCAATGAACATGTTTCAAGCACAAAAAACCAACTTCCTTTGCTGGACAACACCACATAGAAGACTAAGTAGCACTAGTTTTTAAAATACTACACACCACCCAATCAAATGATGACCATACACTATAGAGTTCCCTTCCAAGCTCTTGGCAGCATATGGAGTCGAATATAGAAACGCTACAATCACCAAAACAATGTCAGTACAGGATAAACAGCAAACCGCTGATATATGAGTATTCTATTCCTTCCATCATAGGTATAAAAAAAACCTTTATGGAGTTTACTCGGATTGCAAGATCACAAGACACCCTTTCCTCAATTCGGAAAATCTTTCACTCTCTTAACCTGTAAAATGAACAATTGTCCCTGTGACCCGTGATACACACATACATCATTGCATTTGCAAATAAGCAATCCCATTTTAGTTACAAGAAATGTCAATTAAAATGCAGTAATCCAACTTACATGACTAGATGGCCAAGCAATGCAATGTCCTATAGCATTATCTACAGTTTGGGTATCCCCAAATGGCCGAGGCAGTCTTTCAGATCCAAGTCTACTAGCATCAATAACATTGATTGCCCAAAACGCACCCCCAAGTGAATTCCCTCCAACCATATCTCTGCTTCTAATTGTTCTACCAACCACCAAACCTTTAGTTCTTGGGGCCAATGAGACAATGAATTTATATGAGGATATGTGACTTACCTCTAACAAGCAAGGATCTATCAAATTTATTTAGTCTGTTTAGATGATGAAGCGACCAAAACTGCAAAATGTTCATTATCATAACTCTGTGCACCGATCAAATCTAGAGAATATAAGTGCACCATAGGATGATCAAAAGCATGTGAAAGGATTGAACTAAGAGAAGGTATTTTCCGAGCTCGGGAACGTGCAGGAGATCGACCTGAAACTCATCATGCGCCCTCGTACGGACTCGATCTCATTGCGCCCGCTTAGGAGCTCGACCTCGCCGGACTCTTCCGCTCCGCTTGCCAGCCGGCTACGCGCTCTCTCGTATGGACGTCCTCCTCCGCGCTCGAGCTGGGGTGTCCCCATGGTTCAGCTCCAGCGGAGCGCCACCCATCACACTCGTAGATAGAGGCAGCTCCCACCGGACGGCCTGCTCCGCTACCGCCACGAGCTCCAGCTTGCGCGTCCTCGACGTGACGTCTCCGCCTTGTCCGTGCCACCGCTCTGACCGTAGCTCCTGACGAAGCTATGCAAAATCAACAAATAACAGTCCGCCTACCAATACTCCTACCTGATCCAAATTGTACCAGCATGGATCAACATGGACAGATAAATCACATGGATCAACAACAAAATCAACAAATATCAGTACTATTATCTGATCTAAATCAGCAGCATGTACAGCACGAACCAGGCTAACCTGTGAAAGATGCCCAGGACGAACTCGAAGAACCCGTGCAAGATAACCCAGCAGTTAGTCATTTTTCAGTCTTTAGCTCCTGAAATATGCTAAGTTTTGCCCTGATTTTCTCTATTATGCATGTTCTATCCAACATGTACATGATGTAAATAGATCAACACTGCTTATAAGCTTTCAAAATCCTGACATTCTGTACATGATGTACCATGGGTTGAAAGAGAAAAAAAGAAAGTAGGTATTGCAAGAGAGGAGGAAATTGATTTGCTTATTGTCCTGAACCCTAGTTAGTCTCCGCTATGGCATTTAACAGAGAAAAACCGTGTAGTGCTACCAATGCCTGGTAGCACTAAAATCTGGAATTCTTAGTTGTCACAGGAGGAGGTATCAGACTTGGCCTACAATCTGCTATGCTGAGTAGTATCTTCATTGCTTCCCTGTAATTGTGGTTAGTGGAATAGTATCTTATTTACTTCACTGTAATTTTGGTTTGTGGAATAGTATCTTGTCTGCTCAGCCAAACCAGTGTAGTATAATGACATGACAGTGCATTATACTCAGGAATTAGGGACACACTGGAATTCATTCAACTCAACTTGAATTCCAGATTATAGCTTCCTTAATACTCTATATGGTTACCTGAATGCACACATACTCTATATGGTGACCTGAACACGCACATGCTATCTGAAGATTAACAAAATACAAGTAGGATAGTGAAAAGAAATAGGTGTTACCTGAATGCACACATGATATGGTAACCTGAATGCACACTGCAGTAATTTAGGAGCATCCATTTGTAACAGTGTCCTGCGATAACAGATTTATCATCCTACACAAATTCAATTTTTCAAATAGGATTTTGTAAGCTGCAACACAAAGGAGTACTACCTCTGTCTCAAATTATAAGATGCTTTGGTTAGCTGTTTTGGCTTACCAAAACGTCTAAAAATTTGAGATGGATGTAGTAGTTGGCTAGATATGCTTTTTTTCAAATAGGATGCTATAATCTGCATCATGCTTGTTCAATAGTCTATATAGGATCTAAAATTCTAAATTCTGCAACACTGATTTACTCAATTGATAAGAACAACTTTTTCTTTGTAATTGCAGAAAATTTAGTAACCAGTGTCTTATTTATTTAGGACTATGGCCAATTCCACCGGCTGACAGTTACTAGATGATTAAAGCATGGATTTTCAATAGTAGTTGTAGCCTGTAATTACCTGGCGTCAAGGCTGAGGGAGATATATACCCATCAATTCCTGTTTGGCTTCGACCTCAGCCAGAGCCTTCTTCACGTCCTCGTTCTCCTGGAGTTCTTGGATCAGCGCCTAGTAATATCTCAACAACGCCTCCCACCTTTCCAACTGATCACCAACACACCAAAAAGTAGTCAAGAAATCTGAAGACGAAACGAGATTGATAGTGTAGTGCATAAAAATTCTAGTGAAACATCATAACATAACTTGAATGCGAAGTTGCAACGACGCTGCTGGCGTCTTGCACGTCTGGAATCTGGATGGCGTAGTTGGACGTGATTCCTCTTCTCTGGAGTTGCAGCGTGTCGCGCTTCAGCGACCACTGCATGTTCACGTAGCTGCTGGAGGCCCCGGCCGGCGGCGGACGTACCTTGCCACGTTGGCATGGTCGCTAGCCTGGCAGAAGATGGGGCAACAGGCAGAGGGGTCCTGGAAGCCACATGCGGAAGCGGATCGACGGAGAGCATGTACTAACAATGACGAGCTCCTTGGCGCGGGTCAGAAGGAGGACGAGTGGACGACCCTGCCCTGGAGGGGCCGCCGTGCGAGTAGTGGCTGTCGGAGGTCGACCGGTAGCGAGGTAGGAGGCGGCCTCGGACGCGAGGTGAGGAGATTGGGGAAACTGTGCTCGAGCGCGGGTGGAGGACGGAGACGAAAGGCGGAGGAGGTCGGCGAGCGGAGAGCTTCTGGCGGCGGCTGCTGTGGGAGAAAATCACAAGGAGGGGAGAAGGAGCAAGGACAGAGGAGAGAGCAAGCGAGCCGAGAGGGGAGGAAGCGGCGCGAGCAAGGAGGCGGGCGAGGGAGAGGCGACGTGCGTGTACGTCTGATGCGGCGGCGCTTGGGAGGTTGGGGAAAGAACGGGGTGTGGTGTGGGGATCGTGGTGCGTGCGTGGCTGTGTGGGGGATAGGATTGGGGCAGGTGGGGGTTTAGTTGGGCCGTTGGGTGTAGGTGGGCTTGGGTATGACAACGGCTCCGTCCCTTTTTTTCTTTCTCCTTTTCATTTTACAAAACATTTTACCAACTGATTTATATAACAGAAAATTTTATTTGAACTAAGGTATTATTATTTTTAATTAGGATTAGTAGAAAGTTGTTTTTAACTTTAGATAATTTTCCAAAACAAAATTATTGTGTTAACTATTAAGAGAATAATATCTAGGGTTACAAACAATGCAACAATATGCATGGCATCATGCGATGCACAAAAAATGCAAAAGTAATATAGGGTGTTTTTTTCTCGAATGGTTACACACATTGGCACTGGCCATGTGGCTGGAAATAGTAGCCCAGTAGGTGAGCATGTAGTTGTGACACTGGTTTAGGCACGAGTGGAGCGTGGATATGAAATTTACTTCGCAAAAAGGTGGTTTAGCGAAGCAAGTCTCGGGACGTTGTGAGAGTAAATTTATAGAAATTTTTTTCATATGTAGAATATGATGTTGCTAATTTTTTTATATTTTTAGTAATCACTAATGTTTCTAGATTAGGTAAGTAAGTTTCTAGTTTTTAGGTTCCTTCCTAAACTTGCACCATGATGTATTTTGGAGTTTCCGATTTGTCTTTATGATGTTCTTATGGTGCTGGTGTTATATATATCACTTTTAAGGCATTATCAAAATTTTCTCCCATAATAAAATAGACACACTTAGTGTCAGTAGAGAATGACTCTATCATTGAAGCACTCGCAAAGCTATGTCCCTTAATGCCTTTAAAGAGGTGTGAAGAGACATTAGGAAGTGTCTTTACTGAGGTGTCTCTATTGTTAAGACATTCTCAAGAATGTCTCTTACAATGCCTTTACATGAAAAATAAGAGACATTATGGAGGATGTCTCTAGGTAGATGTCTCTACTGTTAAGGCATTCACTAAAGTGTCTCTCTTAATTTCTCTACAACAAATTGGATTAAGATTTAAGAGACACAGGTAAGAGTGCCTCTATGAAAATGTCTCTACGGGCCAGTTTTCTTGTAGTGGCCAGCAATACTTCACTATTACGGTTGAGTTTACAAACGCGCCAAGATTTACAATGTGTGGCTTATCCCGTGCGGCGGCTTACAAGAGGTATATAAAAGCGGTCCTGACCTAACTAGGTCGGTAACGGTGAATCCAACTCTGAACTCGGTAACAACGGGCCGAAGCGTAGCGGACGCTGAACTTTTCTTTATCTTCATATGAAATTTGGATCACCACACAATAACACGAACTAGCTTAAATTCATTGTGTTTTGCGTGAGTTACCTGGCCGTACCTACTGTATGAGGGAGCTAGCAGCAGCCCTTGCTGCAGAGGTAAAACATAATTGGCCAGGGAGAGCGAATGGCCTTGGATCGATTGGGATGAGATCGTCAAAGGAACGTGGCCCGTGAGGTGCGGCAAGTGTCCAGCATGGGAACGCGCTGCATGCGATAGTCTTCCGTACGAACCACGTAGTACGCACGTAAACTTAACTAGCCCGATTGAGTATCCTCTCCGCGTTTACAATGAGGATAAGCAAAACCGATCATACAATACGTATGTGCGTACAAGTACAGCCAAGTTAACTAGAAAACCAATTTATTTAAGGGCTTAGTTGCAGTACAAGACTGAAACGTACATACGTATGGTCAGTGGCTGTTAGACTATATATATATATGGTAGCTTCTGTGTTGTACCGTGTTGTATACAAATACTTGTAAACTCTACCCTGTGGTTGATATAAATACTCCTTCCATCCTAAATTATAAGACGCCCTTTAATTTCGCTGGTCAACGCTGTTTAACTTTGACCGTGATTTTTTCTTATAACATATCCATAAAATTGGTAGATGACAGCCGAACCCATCAAGGGTATGGTGCTATTCCCCAAACCCTAGCTATGTCTAACATGGTATCAGACGACGCGTTCGATCTGCGCCGCAACGCTTCCGCATCCTCTGCCGCCACCGCGTCGGCCTCCGCCGCTGCGCCGCCTCCTTCGTCCCTTGCGATGGGGTCGCCCTTCATAGCGTCCGCTCCGCTCGCCCGGACTCGTTTCGCTGTTGCGGCCGCCGCGCACCCGTCGGCGCCTTCCGCGCTGCCCATCGCGGCGTCTCCTTCCTCAGTCGCCCCTGCCATGGTTTTGTCCCGCGACGGACCTCAGGGGCCGGGCTCCTACAGCGCCCACGCGCAGGTGCCCTACGACGGGTCCTATCCCGCGCCATACATCACGCCGTCGTCCACGTACTATGTGTCGCCTCCCACGGCGCCCTACGAAGGACAGTACAGGGCGCCCTCCGCCTCTCGCCCGCCTCCCGCGGCGTCCTACGGGCCATATGGGGTGCCCTACACAGCTCACCCGACGGCCGCGTACGATTTGCACCCCGTGTTGTCTCACGCCACACCTCAGATGGTGCCCTACGGTCATCATCATCACTACCGTGCGTCATCATCTGGCGAGGCGCTGATCCCATACGGTGCTCCTCCGCCGTATGGAGCCTCGTCCGCGCCCCGCTATGACTCGCAGTATGCAGCACCGGCGCCGTCACCTGCAGAACAAGGCCCGTTTCACTTTGCACACCTGGTCACGGTGAAGCTCAATGCTGATAATTATCTCCCGTGGCGTGCTCAGATTTTGCCGTTGATCTGCAGTCATTATCTTGAGGGGTATGTTGACGGCATGCTGCCGTGTCCTCCGGCTGTTGCTCCAGTGGCATCGGCCAACGGTGGCTCTGTTATGGGGCCCAACCCTACTCATCGTTGGTGGGTCGCCAAAGATCAAGCAATTTTGGGCGCTATTCAGTCCTCGCTCACCCCCTCCGTGGCTGGCATGGTGGGCTTTGCCGCGACCTCGAGGGACGCCTGGACAACACTTGACTCCAGCTTCTCCTCGTAGTCCCTGGCACGTTCCTCTGCTATTCGTAGATAGCTTGGTGACAGCAAGAAGCATGACCTCTCAGTCACGACCTTTTTCAACAAGGTTAAAAATTTGGCCGATACACTGTCTTCCATTGGGCAGCCCCTGCGCGATGAGGAGTTCACCTCGTACATCCTAAAGGGGCTTGATGAGGAGTACGACTCCCTGCGCGACGAGGAGTTCACCTCGTACATCCTGAACACGGAGCAGCGTCTCTCCGCTCGCCGTTCCGTGGGGTCTTACACTGATGGCTCCTCAGCCAATGCTGCTCATCGTGCGGGTCCTCGTAGTGGCAAACTGGCTCCTCCACCACCACCTAGCCTCCAGCCCCGCTCATTCGCTCCTGCCCCTCCCACGGCTGGGCGCAAGCGGCTCGGCTGCCAGGCGTGTGGCGGTGAGGTTGAGTGCGAGCTCTGTGGCATCGAGGGGCACTTGGCGTCTCGCTGCCATTGCCGCTTCAAGCACGACTTCCTCGGCATCGGGAACAATGGAAAAGGAAACGAGAAGCAGGCTGCTCTGGCGACACAGGAGTCTGGGTCTACTCCATCTTATCATGTGGATCCCACGTGGTACATGGACACAGGAGCCACGGACCATCTGACAAGCCAACTCGACAAGCTGTCCACGCACCAGCCCTACAATGGACATGATCAGGTCCGCACCGTCAACGGGTCAGGTATGCACATCTCGCATGTTGGTCAGGCATCTCTTCTTTCACAGACCTCTAAAAAATTGCATCTCCTCGATATACTACGCGTTCCGTCAGTTACTCGTAGTTTGCTCTCTGTTCCTAAATTTACTCGTGACAACAATGTGTTTGTTGAGTTTCATCCTTTCCATTTTTTTGTTAAGAACCGGGACACGAGGGACGTTCTTCTTAGAGGTCGAGCTCTCCATGGTCTATATGCTCTTGATGTGCCCTCCATCTCCCATGTTTTCAGTGGTGTTTGTGTGTCCTCATCACAGTGGCACTCTCGTTTGGGACATCCGGCCACTCCCATAGTGCGCCATGTGCTGCATCGCCATGAGCTGCCCGTTGAGTCGAGTAATAAGGAGTTTTTAGTCTGTGATGCTTGTCAGCAAGGGAAGAGTCATCAATTACCTTTTTCTGTATCGATTCGTGTTGTCAAAGCTCCTCTTGAACTTGTGTTTTCGGATGTGTGGGGTCATGCTCAAACTTCTGTTAGTGGTCACAACTATTATGTCAGTTTCATTGATGTTTTTAGTCGCTTTACTTGGCTTTATCTCATTAAGCGCAAATCTGATGTGTTCCATGTTTTTCTACAATTTTCAAGCACATGTTGAGCGTTTACTTAATCAAAGAATTATCCATGTTCAGTCTGATTGGGGAGGTGAATATCGTAAATTTAATACCTACTTTCAGAAGCTTGGTATCTCGCATCATGTGTCTTGTCCTCATACACATCAGCAAAACGGTGCCGCTGAACGCAAGCACCGTCACATAGTTGAAACTGGCTTAACATTGCTTGCACATGCCTCTATATCCTTTCGATTTCGATTTTGGAGTGATGCTTTTGTTACCGCTTGTTTTCTCATAAACAGGATTCCCACACGACTCCTTCATATGAAATCCCCACTTGAAGTTTTGCTTCATGAAACTCCAGATTACTCCTTTCTCAAAGTGTTCGGTTGTGCTTGTTGACCACATCTTCGCCCGTACGGTAGTCACAAACTTGAGTATCGCTCTAAAAAATGTGTGTTTCTCGGGTATAGTTCTCACCACAAGGGTTACAAGTGTCTCCATGTTCCATCGAATCGTGTTTACATATCTCGTGATGACGTGTTTGATGAGACTGTTTTCCCGTTTTCCACACTACCACCACCTACCGACACCACTACTACCTCATTGCACTCTTTTCCAGTTTTGCCTAATCAATTTGTAGATGCTGCATATTCTCCTATGTTGTTGCCTCACCATGGTGCAGGAACTGGACGGGGTGCTGACCTTGAGCTTCTTGATGATGTTATGGTGCCAGCTGCCCCTACTATCGCTACTACACCTGATGTTGATCGCGTGTGCATGCCTCATGCACGTCGATCCGACGAGCCAACCTTGCTTGGCCCCGCTACGTGTGTGCTCTCTCCACGCCTGGGTGTAGCGTCTCCTAGTCATGAGGCAAATTGGAGCTAGTAACCAATCCCAACATAGAAGTAGTGAAAAAACTTATATAAACAAAAAATCTCAAATAGCCTTCATCGCGAGACATATAACCGTCACTATAAATAAGAACAAGAATTCCCACAGTAGTAATTAGTATTAACATAATAGAAGTAAGCGGGTCAATCAAGTACCCAAATTCTAAGGAAAAATCATTATTGACGGTCCAAGACAATAGATATTGATAGATAGAACTTCCATTTATTTGTTGAATAAATAGTTGAATTGAGAATACCATAGCTATACTTAAGAATAGAACACTAGGAAAAGCCCATATGCGACGAAGATTTTTTGTTGCTGTCGGAATAAAAAAAAGGCCAAACCCCATTGACATAATAACTGGAAGTGAGAGAAGAGGGATTACCCATGCATATTGATATGTATGTTCCATAAGAAAAGAAATTTAAATTTTTACTTTAATTTTTCTATAAAATAAAATTGTTTCCGATTCACCAAAACAATTCTTATCTCTTTCTGAAGGAACAAAAAAAAAATGAAGATTGGGGCAATGGAGTTTTTTTTGCCGAACGGGATATTTTCTGGTCCTGTGTACAGTACGTGCACTTTATTTTAGTACTATCCTTTTATTTACATTCTATATTTACTTTCTTATTATGGAACTTATTATACTTTACTTAGTATAATATATACTTTATTTTAGTAATATCCTTTTATCCGCCTTCCAACTTATCATCGACAATATTGACAAATACCTTGCGGGTTGGCGAGCTACCCTCCTCTCCAAAGGGGGAGACTTGTCCTCCTAGCCTCTGTTCTTGACAGTCTCCCTACCCACTTCATGTCTTCTTCTCTCCTTCTC
This sequence comes from Alopecurus myosuroides, assembly GCA_028641055.1. Classification (NCBI taxonomy): domain Eukaryota; kingdom Viridiplantae; phylum Streptophyta; class Magnoliopsida; order Poales; family Poaceae; genus Alopecurus; species Alopecurus myosuroides. The sequence goes on from CM054057.1 coordinate 76,825,487, forward strand.
GTCTCGGTGATCCACGCCATAGACAGCAAACGTAGGGCTTTTTTTTGGACCGCTGCCGAAACCTGCTCGGGGGCACAATGCTTAGTGGCTTGGGATAAAGCCTGTACTCCGCGGAACGTAGGTGGTCTAGGGATTAAAAATCTAAATGACCTAAATGCACAGAATATTTGCCTTCTTCTTAAAATCTGTTTTAGCTTTCTCCACTCACCGGATACTCCTTGGAAACAATGGATTTCCTACAACTCCCCATTTGCCACTCACACCACCAATCTCTCCTTCTCAGGAAAAATTATTTTCAAGTACTTACCGCTGCTCTCTCTTTCCACCTCCTATACCCTCAGTAATGGTCGGGCCATCTTTTTTGGAAAGACCGTTGGTTACTCCAGGAACCACTAAAGGATGTGTATCCAGCCGTCTACTCCCACCACCTAAAACCGAACGACTTAGTTGTGGATGTCATGCAGTTTGGGGTAAAAAAGGACCTCCGTAATCGGCTTACCTTGGCAGCCTCTAGCCAGCTTGTTGCTCTCTCTACTTTGTTGCAGGACATTGCGCTCTCGGACTCCCCGGAGAGGCAAACCATGCTAGACGGGTCCCCTTTCTCTACCAAAGGGGCCTATGCAGGCATGCACACGCCCAGCCACAACAACCTCATCACGGACCGTGTTTGGGCGTCACAGGTGACGGGCAAGGTGAAGGTGTTCGCATGGCTTCTCAGCATGGACATGCTAAACACTAGAGCCAACCTGCGGCACAAGAACATCATCGACTACTCCACCTGCCCTAGATGCGACTCCAGTGTCAAGGATACCCACCACCTCTTCTTCGAATCCCCACACGCTGCCCTCATATGGACCAAGCTCAGCGTCCTCCCTCTACACCACAACTTCTCCATCATCTGGGACGCTCCCATACCCACAGGTCTATGCAGGACTATATGGAACTCCATTCTTTTGGTAATTTTGTGGAAGAACTGGGACGCTCGCAATGCCAAGATGTTCAGGCATATAGACTACTCCACAGATGTAACTATTTCTAACATCATCCATGACCTCATCATTTGGTCGCACCGCTTTCGCTCCGCGGAAACTAGGGAGGCAGCCGATCTGTGGCGTGCCTACCTCTCCCAATGTAACCTGTAAACTCTGTGTTCTTAGTAAAATTCAGGTGGGGACTCTCTCCCCCCCGGGTGACAGCATCAAAATACTTTACTTAGTGACCCCGGTTTTGATTTTTCTTTTGCAAATGGTAATTTTGTGTTAAAAAAATTCAAATTTATGGTATGTATATTTGTGAAAAGTTTCGGTACAAAAGACATTTCATTTTGGGCTACAAAAAAAATACAACTTTGTGGTTTCATAAAGTAGTAAAAAAACCCGTATTTTGTCCGGACTGTTGTCATTTTTCTGTAGCCTATAATACAATCTATTTTTAAACAAAACTTTAGCGCAAAAGTAAAAAAATCTACATATGTATGTGTATGCTTTTTAGCTGGACTTTTAGGAAACAAAAGTTTGATTTTCGAATTTAATTATTGAAAAACTAGTTCACTGGATTTACAAATGTCTCAACAAACCAAAAGATACCAAGATGCTTGGATTTTATTAATACCTCTAAATTGTTAACCATTAGGGCGGGAAGATCTCCCAGGCCCTCTGCCAGTGTGGTGTAGCCGCCAGGTGATCTGACGAGCCAAAAAATCGCCGCGTGTTTGTTTTTTCCTATAAAGTTATTTCTAGCGGTTTTTAATAAACCCTTAATTGCAACTGCGGCCTTCTGACGTGTGTGGCTCGGCGTCTAAAAGTTTTTTCTAAGGCCTGTCCCAATGCATCGTTTCTTAGCACGTTACCATAGGTGCATTAATAATTTAAGAGATTACTAGTTCAATGCATTGTTTCTTAGAGGTTGTCTCTAAATTTAATGATTTGGTGCTCATGCATGGATTTGATTGGGTTATTAACCATTTTTACATATGATGGCGTGCCAATGTTGTATCTTAGCTAAGATACAACCTCACTCTCTCTCATCATTAAGTAGTGTGCCACATAAACAAAACGTCTATGAACTCGCGCTAAGAAACCCCCATTGGGACAAGCCTAATTCCTTACGCTGTTGTAGTGCACGGCGTCGGTTTAATAATTCTTGGGATCCGTTGTGACGAGGATAAGCATGCGTACAAAAATAATTCTTTATATCTCTACTCACCGATTCAACTTATCTTTGTTTTCTCGTCATGGTGCAAGGGTTCACCATTGCACATTGCAATTGGTTGCAACCAAATCAATTTAAGATGAATTTCCCGGCTTCACATGATAAGAGGGGATAGTTGGATATTTTTCTAAGTCTCGGTGTTGTGGCTTCTGTCGCCTCTTTGGCGCTTTTCAAGGCTTGTACTAAATTTGTTGTCTTAGAACTCCTCGCTGGGCTGGAGTTTGTTTCATTCAGCGTTTGTCAGGTTTAAGCGGTGGAACTTTCTTATAGCCTTCCCGGGTAGTGTTAGTTCCTCCTCTCTCCTTGGCAGGGGAGGTAATCTGCGTTGGAAGCGACATGTTCCTTAGTTCCTCCATTATTTTTTTTCCTTTCTCGACTAGCTTTGTAAATATGACATTTGTTCTGTTATCTCCACTTTTGTGGAGGTAGTGTAACCTGGCTTAATCGGAAGTCGTATGAAAAAAAGATTTTGATGTGGCGCCGCCAATAAATGAGATATTGTCATATGAGGTGGTGGATCCAAATATTGTACCAGATTATTTCCAGCTCAAAGAAAATAATCTGAGGAAAACTAGCACTTCGGAAGCCAAACCACATCCTAAATATGGGTATGTCACGCAGAATCGTTCCTATTTATATGGAGGAAATAGTGCACAGAATTATTCTTATTGCTCGGGACATGCAAGATTCCTATTTTTATTCCTTCCCTCAAAAGAGAAAGATTTGTACCGAGTTGGACCAGCCAAGAAGTTACGTGACCTATTCTCCTTAAGCAATGTTGGATGGGGGCCACCTCTAGTACACGTACATATCAAGGAGGTAACACCAATCAAACAACTACAGGTTTATGATAGGAGTCCAAGTTTATTTTGTTTCCTTATATCAATATAGGTCGGTTGTTTTTATTTTCTTTTGAGAAGATAGATACCTACGGGTTGGACCAGCATGTTGGTCAAACCATGTTTGAGTCAGTTATATAAGCCTAGGGTGTGCGTCATGTAAGCAGAGTTGAATTGTTTTGAGATTGAGATTACAGAAAAGGTCCCATGTCGGGGGACACCCATATTATTCGTTTTGCTTGCTGATTCGTTCGGATCTGTTGCGCGTGTCGTGGAGTAGATCAAATTTGCTCACCGACCGAAGTTATCTGTGGTTGTTCTTGGTTCGCCGTGAAAGATTGGGCCAAAACCCCTCTCGGATCACGTTGATCCGTATCATCTTGGTATCAGAGCGTCGGGTTTATCACGGCGTTTATCCTACTGAGATTGCTCTACTGCCGGAGGCCATCGAGCCAACACACCGGTTCTGGTTCTGTTTGTTAATCTGCTGGAGAAGTTGTTGTCGGAGGCATCTGCGAAGACAACGGTTCTTGCTTTCTTTCTGCTGCACGTAATCTATTGGACAAGATCTGGTCGTGGGAGCTGTGATCGTGAAGGCGAAGGCCCTACCGCCGTTGTCATATCTATTTTTGGGTCGACAAAGCTTCACTAGTTGATCGCTACCGTCTAGAATTGCAGGATTAATTGCAATCTTCTAGCCCTTCCAAGAGTCCAAATCCTACACGATCAGAGAAGCTTAACTCATACGTGAGGCCAAGGCAAGTATTAAAAAAAGGGGAAGTTTCCTTCCGTGTACGGCCTAGCTATTCACGTACACAAGCAAACACATTCTGATTGGATACAGCCTACTGCATCTGATCGTTTAAAGGCACAAGATTTGGAGAACTACACATACAAATTCCTGGCACGAGGTTGCAGCTACTACTGTCTGCTGCTGCCGATTATATTTTCGGGACCGCAGCAACCAACTATGGAGGAAAAGGCTGTTCTTTCCCATTTGTTTCAGCGAGAAGAGCATGGGCATGCTGAGCAACTGTTTCATACTCGTGTGATCGTGCAAGAGCGGGCATGTGCCTTGACGATCGATTTCGCGAGTTTGATAAATGCTGTTAGCCATGAGATGGTGGAGAAGCTACAATTGGCAAAGAAGCCACATCGACAACCGTATTTTCTTCGTCTAGGTGACACAGAGTTTGCCATCACACATGAGACAGTGGTTCAGTTTCAGTTGGGTAGATTATATTTTGAAGTTTGGTGTGATGTGTTTCCTTTCCATATGATTTCATGTCATCTGCTTCTAGGGAGGCCATGGTACAAGGAACACGGTTACTTCTATTATATAGATCGTGACTATAATCATTACAAGTATGTTGTTCTCTATGGCAACAAGACATACAATTTATTATCCATGGATACCATGACGTACAAAGCTTGGAGAGATGGGAAGCTTATAGAGCTTGAAGAGGCAAAAAAGAGGGAAGCCAAAGCTACTACAATTCATGTGCCTTTTCATGACGATGTTGGTACAGAAGATGACTTGAAACCGAGGACGGTTTCGCCTGAAGTGGAGGGGGATGATGTGGCGCCGCCAATAAATGAGATATTGTCATATGAGGTGGTGGATCCAAATATTGTACCAGATTATTTCCAGCTCAAAGAAAATAATCTGAGGAAAACTAGCACTTCGGAAGCCAAACCACATCCTAAATATGGGTATGTCACGCAGAATCGTTCCTATTTATATGGAGGAAATAGTGCACAGAATTATTCTTATTGCTCGGGACATGCAAGATTCCTATTTTTATTCCTTCCCTCAAAAGAGAAAGATTTGTACCGAGTTGGACCAGCCAAGAAGTTACGTGACCTATTCTCCTTAAGCAATGTTGGATGGGGGCCACCTCTAGTACACGTACATATCAAGGAGGTAACACCAATCAAACAACTACAGGTTTATGATAGGAGTCCAAGTTTATTTTGTTTCCTTATATCAATATAGGTCGGTTGTTTTTATTTTCTTTTGAGAAGATAGATACCTACGGGTTGGACCAGCATGTTGGTCAAACCATGTTTGAGTCAGTTATATAAGCCTAGGGTGTGCGTCATGTAAGCAGAGTTGAATTGTTTTGAGATTGAGATTACAGAAAAGGTCCCATGTCGGGGGACACCCATATTATTCGTTTTGCTTGCTGATTCGTTCGGATCTGTTGCGCGTGTCGTGGAGTAGATCAAATTTGCTCACCGACCGAAGTTATCTGTGGTTGTTCTTGGTTCGCCGTGAAAGATTGGGCCAAAACCCCTCTCGGATCACGTTGATCCGTATCAGATTTCCAATGAATTAATCTCCAAAAGGTGCAAACACAGAAGATAGCTTATTTTTGTGAACACCTTTTCAATATAACTGTCGTATTCTAAGTGGCCATTATATCATTGTTCTCCACTTTGTCATATCTTGGCATATTCCAACATGGTTTGGTCGTTTGGTTACCAAGTTTAGCCTGTTTTCTCCTCAAATCCTAGTTCTGACACCTAATTTGGTTGGGCGACCATATACCATACACTAAACACTCCACTTAGTAAAGTCCTATACATGATGCACAATATTATATATGTCATATACCAAGATCCACCTATTTGTCGAATATGAGAACTTTATCACAAATTATGCCGTGGCAATTGGCAAAACTCGATCATTTAGCTTGAAACTTATATATTTTTATACATGATAGGCCTTTTTGTGAAGATGTTTTTGAACAATTTGTCAAAAATCAAGTTCATAAATTTTCACATCACTAGTACACAAAAAATGAACCCATGGCAAGGATTTTTTTGAGGGATTTTCACTTTATTTTAATTTATTTATTCAAAAAACCGTCAAAATGACCACCATGACTATTCATCGAAAGAGCTCAAATTTCTAAAAATATCGATGTTTCTATGATCTTGATGCCATATTTGAATTTCTCTAATTTATCTAATCGATTTAGACATTTTTATTTGTCAAATTTTGATTTACGGATTAAAAAAACATGAATTATTCCCTATTAAATAATTTATTCAAAAAATAAATTAATTTCTAACATTGTATTGTTATTTATTCAAAAAGTATTATTATATAATAATTATTATTTTTCCAAATATATTTTTAAAATTTAAACAATAAAATTTTTTAACATCATGCCCCACAGATTAATATGATTGATATGATAATAATATTAGTAAGTTCTAACATCTCATTTAGAAGCTAGTTTGAAAAAAATTCAAAAGTTAAGCAGGCTTGGGCTGGAGCAATTTCTAGTTTGGAACAAACTCAAAAGTTAAGCGTGCTTGGGATGTAGCAATTTTAGAATGAGTGACCGAATGGAAAGTTTGACTAAGGTAAATACGTTGACCAGAAAAATTGTGTAATCAGAAATTAAGTAGGTGTCTATGTGCAAAATTCAAGAATAGAATTTTAAAAAGTTCAATAAAAATAGAGAAAAAATTGAATTTGCTTAAAAATTATTATGAAAATATTATGCCGACGGCTTTGCTGGTCCTAGCTCACCTACCCCGACGGTAATTTGGCCTATTCCGGCACACTATTACGCCGACGGCCATATGCCGACGATATTTTAGTCTATGCCGAGAACTTTTGGTGGTCTGCGTATGGTTTTTTGATTCGTTCGTTCCAATGGTGTCACTCCCATTTTTCGCACCTGAAAATTGAGTTATTGACTACATCAGAGTCCAGCATCGTCATCCTCTCTTGTCTACTCATCCCATATTTAGTCCAAGCATGTGCAAAATTAGCGATCAAAGAACTATAATCTAACAAATAATTTCAACATTAGTTTTATACTATTCCTGCAGGTTGCAGCTGCAATTGCAATGGCAATTAGAATCATAATACCACTCAATGGATGTTGCGGACATGTTTCTTTCTCGAGATTTTTTTAACCTTCTTATTCTTCAACCTCCATGCAATGAATCCATCTCGTGACCATGAATGATATGAGCCAAATGCAGTTCTAGCTGCATCTTTCCTTCACTACTCTTATTTTCTTTCTCATGACTTTTCTTTCTTTCTTCATCTTCTTGTTTTCCTACGTGAGATTTGCCCTCTTTCTTCTTTTACCGGACTTGTTATTCTCCTCAATTGTAAATTTTGGATCTTCTAATTGGAGCATCTTACCTTCAATAAACACGTTAAAGTCCGAGTGCATACCGTAGTATCATGGAAAATCCAAGAAAATTAGCATAATGGTCGTATCGGTCTTTCAAAAAAGAAACCCCTAATAGAGAAATATCAACTTGTCCGCAATCAATATATCCACAAATGTGAAAACCTAGATCTCTCAATCGTGTGTGGCATCTCCCAAATGTGTATGTGTGATGAAATCGAAATTAAACACATCAAGTTTACATGTACCGTCCTCTCAATCGAGCTCTCAATTGATCTTGTACGGCCAATCTCTTGTCTGATGCCCACCGTAGTAAAGAGATACTCCCTCCGTCTGGGAATAAGTGTACATTTTCCTTTTTTTGCAATCAAATCTATTCAATTTTGACTAATTTTATTGAAAAACGTATTAGCATTTATGACATCAAATTAGTATGAATAGATTTGTCTTGACATGATCTTTCAAAATATATCATTTCGATGTCATATATATTGCCACTATTTTTTATAAAATTGGTCAAAGTTTAAAAAGTTTGACTAAGTATAAATCTAGATGTACACTTATTTGTGGATGGAGGGAGTAGAAAAGAGAAAGTGGGGATGGGTGGGAGAATCTATACTTCTTATAAAACAAAACCCCACTAAAGTTCATTTATGATTTATCTATCTTCACATGGAACATAGCAACATAATCGAGTAATGATAGCCGCACAATCCTCATATCCATCCGTCCATTAACATTGTCTCGATTGTGACATACCAAAACAATTCCCCCGTACGTGCAACATGCAAGCGTACCAAATGGCCCACAACCGGTATTAAAGAGAAGCAGAGAAAATGAAACATCACCCCTGCTCGGCTTCTTAAAGCTTCAGCCGAACTGACTTCACGCTTTAATAAACCAGGCATCTTTGGCTTCACCTTCCTCCTTTAATTTCCCTACGTTTGAGCAGCAGCGCATAAGGCTGTTCACAATGGGGAGTAACTAAGAGTGGTAACATCGTGATGTTACTAGTCTAAGTTACTACCTCCACAGTGGGTAGTAACATATTTGTGGTGTCATGCATCACTTCATTTATTAGGGCTATAGACACATTTTTCCTTGGTATGTGTGATGTTACTTGTAACATAGCTAGTTACCACAAACACTTCTCTCTTCATTAAATATGTGCCACATAAGTAAAATTGCATTGAAATGTGTGATGTTACTACCTTAGTTACTCCCATTGTGGCCAGCCTAAACCCAACATCTCGCTGCCACTGGACGGACTTCACGCTTTAATCTCAATCAGGCATCTTTGGCTTCACCTTCCTCCTTTAATTTCCCTACGTTTGAGCAGCAGCGAATAAACCCAACATCTCGCTGCCACTGGACGCACGACCTCATACAGTTCCTCCACACACATTAGCGAAACGAGTGGTACGCAGTAGTAAATCGAGCGAGCACAAGAATGGACACCGTAAACACGGCTTTGGGCAGGACGACCACGACCGCCACATCAGCTCAACTGCCCTGAAGGTTCGTCACTCATTTGCTTCTGCAAATCCAGTGACGCTCTGTGACTCTGTCCACTGCTAAGAGAGAATCGCCTTGGTAGCGATCTTCTCCGCCTATCTCGGCCACCACCGTTGCTGCATTCAGAAGAGTTGGTGGCTTCACTCAGAACAATGGGTGCGGATGTATTATGTATACTTTTGTAATCAGGTGCACACTTATTGTTTGATAAAATATCTAAATGCTCTACACCATTCAGGATAGTCTTTGTTTTCATGCAGTTGAGTAATGGAGTTCTTCACTTCTGCCTCATCATCGGTGCCATATCAAGTGAGCGTTTCTTGACAGATATATATACACGTGTGAATTTTCCTTTGCTTTGGTCATTGTTGCCGACAGATCATTTTAGTTTTTCGATGCACACTTTTTTTTTGCAAGGAAGTTTTTCGATGCACACTTCACTACTAGGAAAATGGCTATAGGAGTGATGATACCCGTGACGCACTTCTAGTTTGGCACGTCACGCCTATTACCCGCGGTGCACCGTGCTTTCGCGCGTCGCGCCTAAAGGCATACCCGCGGCGCACCAAATGAAAGGCGCGTCGCGCGTATGTGTGGGGCCGGGAGGGCGAGCCTCCGAGGCATACCCGCGACGCACGCAGGCCGCAGTGCGTCACGGCTATGTTGGGTACCCGCGGCGCACCTTCCAGTGGTGCGTCACGGCTATCTTTTCCACGGGTGGCATCTATAACCGTGACGCACCACTAGAAGGTGCGCCGCGGGTAAGCAACATAGCCGTGACGCGCAGCGGAAAACGTGCGTCACGGGTATACCTGGGACGAATTTAAGTGGTTGGGACCACCCCCCACCTCCCATCCCCCCATATCTCCACCCCATTTTAGATCTGGTCGCCCCCACCTCCTCACCACCCCATTTACCCCATTTTCCCACCATTTAAAACTTATTTAACCTATTTTATTTGATATATATGTGTGGGGAATGTAGTAAACATTTGTCTCCACCCCCATCTCTCACTTTATTACCACTTTCCCTTCCATCTTTTCACTTCCTATAGCCACATACAAACGTACTCTCTCGGTCTCGTGTCGGCAAGATCTATAGTTGGTGAGTTGTTGGAGGGATATGTATATGTGTTGTATGTATGTGTGTTGATCTCGCTAGATCTCTCATAGATCGATCTCGCTCGGTATCGGCGCCGTGCGTCGTCACAAAAGATTCATATGGTTGCATATATACATATGCGAAATTGTGTTGCCTATTTTTGATGAAATTTGTGGATGTCTTAAAAATGAGTTGACATGTGTTGCCAAAATGTTGATTCATTTCCATTTTGGCGACCACGCACTCCGAGAATGTCCTATTTTTAGCATAGGTCATGCCGAATTTTTCCGTCGACGACCATGCATGCATCATCCATATATTACGTAATTTGATTCTAATTAATTTTTCATTTGATCTTTTTTTACTATGTAGGCAACCATGCATATAAGCACAGGCACCGTGGCTAGATTTATGAAACATGCGACGGACGAAATGTTTCGAAATAGCATGACGGAGATAAGATGTCCTTGTCGAAGATGCAAACTGAAACACTTGATCAGATACGATTCTGGTGACTTGGAGTCGCACCTTATCCGTCGTGGTTTTATGGATGGCTACACTCTTTACCGTGATGAAGATGAAGAGTCGCCCGGACATGATGAAGGACATAATGATCAAGATGAAGGACATGATCATAATCAAGACGAAGGACATCGTGATGAAGATGTCGGACATGATCATAATCAAGACGAAGGACATCATGATGAAGATGTCGTGACATCGTCGTCGGACTGGGTGCGGGACCCTCATGTCCAAGCTCTGCTTCTCAAGGAGACTAGCAACACCAGAGCTGCTGCTAGAGAGAAATCGAAGTTGTCGCAACTGGAGATAGACGCCGTTACTCCATTGTATGAAGGATGCGTGAGCGAGGATACCCGTCTGAACGTAACGTTAAGGACCCTCGAGATGAAGACAAAACACCGATGGACCGATGCGAGCTACGATGAGAACATGGCATTCTGGCACGGCCGTCTTCCCACGGGGAACAAGTGTCCAACGAGCATCGAGGAGGCGAAAAAAGTCGTGTGCCCTCTGGATTTACCTCACGTGAAATACCATGCTTGCATTAATGACTGCATCATCTATCGGGGCGCGGACGCGGAGAGAACCATATGCCCGGTGTGCGACGCAACTCGATACAAGACAGGGAAGAAGGCCTCTCCTCGAAAAGTGGTGTGGTACTTTCCGATAACTTCCCGTCTGCAGCGGTATTTCGCAGACCCCACACAGGCGAAGCTCATGCGATGGCACGCGGAAAGGAAGAAGCCAGAAGAGCATGATGGAACCGATCCGGAGAATGATGACACGATGCTGACACACCCCTCAGATGCTAGCCAGTGGAAGGCGCTAGACATCGAATACCCCGAATTCGGCGACGATCCAAGGAACATCAGGTTGTGCATGAGTACGGATGGATTAAATCCTTTTGGCAACCAGAGCAGCACCCATAGCACCTGGCCCGTGTTTGTATGTATATACAACCTACCCCCCTGGTTGTGCTTGAAGAGGAAGTACATACAGATGAGTATGCTTATTCAAGGGCCGAAACAACCAGGTAACGACATCAATCTGTATGGCCAGTTGTTGGAAGAGGAGCTAGCCACGTTATGGGACGAGCCAGCCAATACGTGGGACGCCTATGGAGAAACGTTTTTCCCAATGAGAGCCGCGCTCATCACGACGGTGCATGACTACCTCGGTTACGGATATGTCGCGGGGCAGGTGACGCACGGATTCTGTGCATGCGTTAGGTGCATGGATGACACTACGTATCTCCAGCTAGAGAGAAACCCCAGGTCTTCGAAAACCGTGTTCTTGGGGCATCGAAGGTGGCTTCGCAAGGATGACCCGTGGAGAAAACGCAAAGATCTGTTCAACAATGAAGTTGAGATGCGAAGAGCCCCACGTCAAAAGAGCGGCGAGGAAATCGACGAGCTGTTGAAGAACTGGAAAGAGTGCCCTGCGCCGGGAAAGAAGCGAAAGGCGCCGGCACCGTTGGAGGGTGTATGGAAAACAAGGTCTGTTCTCTGGGACCTGAGGTACTGGAAGATTCTCCGCACACCCCACTGCCTTGACCTCATGCATATCACGAAAAACGTGTGCGAGAGTCTGCTTGGCACCCTGCTCAACATGCCGGAGAGGACCAAAGATGGGCCGAAAGCAAGGAACGACTTGAGATTTTTGAATATCAGGGGCGAGCTCCACGGAGGAAAACCGGATGATGATGACGATGACGATGACGATGTGTTAGATGGGACGGAAGGTCGCCGCAAGGGCAAAAAGGCCAAGAAGACGGAATATTACTGTCCCCCTTCGTGCTTCACGCTATGCGAGAAGGAGATCGACCAATTCTTCAAGTGCCTCCTTGGAGTCAAATTTCCTTACGGTTATGCGGGGAAGATAAGCAGATACCTAGACGTACCAAAGCAGAAGTTCAGCGGAATGAAGTCTCACGACTGTCACGTGATGATGACGCAGATACTTCCAGTTGCAATTCGAGGGATAATGGACGAGCACGTCCGCGAAACGCTGTTTGGACTCTGCAACTTTTTTGACGTCCTCTCTCGAAAGTCGATTGGCGTGAAAAAACTCGCAAGGCTACAGGAAGAGATCGTGGTGATACTATGCGAGCTTGAGATATACTTCCCGCCAGCATTCTTCGACATTATGGTGCATCTCCTTGTCCATGTCGTGGATGATATCATCCAGCTCGGGCCGCCGTTTTTACACTCCATGATAGCGTTCGAAAGGATGAATGGTTCCATCAAAGGATACGTCCGCAACAGGGCCCGTCCAGACGCAAGCATTGCCAAGGGCTTTCTGACAGAGGAGTGCATCTCTTTCTGCACGAATTTTCTAGACAAAGATGAGAACCCTGGTCTGCCCGTAAACAGGCACTTTGGCAGGCTCGGTGGATGGGGACACCGCGAGGGCCAGCGCGAAATGAATGTCGACTTTCAGGGCCGACGCAACGACTTTGACAGAGCAAACCTAGTCGCGCTACAACATCTAACAGTGGTCGATCCTTGGTTGGAAAAGCACAAATTGCTAATCGCGAAGTATTACAGTGACCGGGGACAACATAGGACCGAAGCAGAAATAATCAGAGAGCACAACATCCATTTCACACAGTGGTTCAGGGAGAAGATTATGACCGATCAACCGGAGACGCCTTATTCTGAAGAAGAAAAACTCATACTCACATTGTCACAAGGCCCCGCACATAACCTCATGACATATCAGGCATACGATATCAATGGTTACACATTCTACACGGCAAATAAGGACCGGAACTGCGAATACCAGAACTCGGGGGTAACGATGGAATCATTAACAGGTGACGTCAAGGAAAGATACTATGGTAGGATCGACGAGATATGGGAACTCGACTACTGCGGAGAGAAGGTGCCAATGTTCCGTGTCACATGGGCAAAGAGCGTCAGGAAAGAAGGACAATATTTCACCACCATGGTGATACCTGAAGCCAAATCCGGCACGAATGTCACCGCAAAAAATGAGCCATGGGTCTTGGCTAACAAAGTGGACCAATGCTTCTTCATTACTGACCCGACAAGGCCTAGCCGTGTTGTCGTGCGGAGAGGCAAAAGAAACATCATCGGAATGGATGGAGTAGCCAACGAGCAAGACTTTGACCAGTACGGCGACCCGAAAATGGAAGATGACAATGACGATGGAACGAAATACACAACAAGAAGAAGCAGGACAACGCTACCTACGGGTCGCCCATTCCACCGAAGAAGTCACGGTGTTCCGGGACTGAATTACTCAACCGCGACAAAGAAGGGAAAGAAAATTGTAAAACGCTAGCTCTAAGAACAACGATATATGTGTCGTGTGTTTGCATGCATTCGAGGCAGTGATCGCGATGTAATATATATACACTTAATGTTTAAATTGATCTTTCTTGATTTTAGATTGATTTATTTGAATTTATTTTGAGCTTATATTGATTTATTTCCTAAGGAAAAAAAATCATTTTTTGAAAAAAATGGGGGGTGGGACTCGAACTTGGGGCAATGGAGCAGTGGCAAAGGTGTAAGCCACTGGACTAAGCAGCTGGTTCTGCTATAGACCAGCGCGCATTCTTTTTGAATAGACACCAGAAATAGGCGCGACGCACCTCTCATCGCTGCGTCACAGGTAAGTAATGCGCGACGCGCCTCTGCTACGCCCGTCACGGGTACACGATGCGCGACGAGCATCTATTTGGTGCGTCACGCGTAAGCGATGCGTGGCGCATCTTCCTGATGTGCGTCACGGCTATCCTTCCGCCTATTGACTGGCCCGTTCCCCTCTCTTCTCTTCCTCTTCCACATCCACATCGCGATCGATCTCGATCTGAACCACCGTCTCGCCTCCGACCAACACCACCCCAAGCACTAGCCCTAGCCTCTGCCCTCCCTCTCGCCGCCGCCCACCACCACCTCAAGCCCTAGCCCTAGCCTCTGCTCTCCCTCTAGTCGCCGCCCACCACCACCGAGACCTCGCCTCTGCATCTCTGATCTGAACCACCGCGCCGCTGCTGCCGTCCACGACAAGGAGGAGTACAAGGAGCCGCGCCGCTGCTGCCGTCCACGACAAGGAGGAGTACAAGGAGCCGCGCCGTGTTCCCTAGCGTGAACGACTCCGAGCAGTTCTTCCTCGACGCCAAGGCCGCCGTCTTCCCCAGCGTGAACTACTACACCGAGCCGGGCCCAGGTAAGCCACCCCTCCTCCTCGAGCTCCTCGTAGCTGAACCTGTTGCCCATGTCCTGGCTGCTATTCTTGACCCACCCTGACGCTCTCTGACGGACCAGAACACCTGGTTAAGGGAACAAAAATGGCGATCGTTTCACACACGAGCTGGACGCGTGCAAGCTCCAGTTTTTGTACTCTTGCGTATCTGTGCAGTTCGACGGCTGCAGTAGCAGGAGCAGCCAAAATGCAGAAGCACTCTGCTTCCTTGTACAGAGATGGGTGTCCGTCAATGGTTACAGTGCCTATCATGATCGCTAAACCCTAAACATAGTGCCCCTTGATTTTGTTGGTGCCTTAGTGTGGGCTAAATATAAATGCTATGCTTGATTTTGTATTACTGATGGAGGTGCCCCCTTGCTGTTTTGAAAAGAACGACACACTAATTTGCTGTGCCCATGACGCACCATCATCTGGGAAGTATTTTAGTAACTCCTTGTGATAGGTTTCTCTTCAAGCTGAAATCCGGGGACTT
Source organism: Alopecurus myosuroides (assembly GCA_028641055.1). Taxonomy (NCBI): domain Eukaryota; kingdom Viridiplantae; phylum Streptophyta; class Magnoliopsida; order Poales; family Poaceae; genus Alopecurus; species Alopecurus myosuroides. The sequence goes on from CM054057.1 coordinate 76,840,543, forward strand.
TTTGTAGTTAACCTCCTTGCTGTTGGCTGTTTCTCTGTGTATAACATAAGGTTGGCAGTTGTGTGCATCGATCGCTGGGAAACCCCATTTAAAAAAAAAAAAATCTTGTGTTGTAACATCCTTTAACATATATAATGCCAACACAGGTCCTTCGTGACCACCTCTGTGTTAAAAAAAAAGATTAGTAGATCCAAAAGCTTATGTGCTCATGCGTGTTCTGTTCTGTTGCTCCAACTATTCTATCATAGGAGTGTTAGTTGTTTTAGCTCACCGGAACGTTTTATATATTAGTAGGACGGAGGGAGGAACTTGAAATGGTTCTCGAAATGTCCGTGTTGATTAGTTTGCGGCTGTTGTGCTTTCACGTTTTGATTAGTTTAAAGCTCATTCCTGATAACAGCCGTTCTAGATAGCTTCTTTTGGGGGCTGATGATTCTGCTCTTATGCATTTCGTCTAATTATGTCGTCGGTATCTATAGTTAAGCTCCGAGCCTTAATTCATGTACCACTAGGCTGCTAGTTGTTGCTGTTAGGATGTTGTAGCTGTACTTGGACTACTCCTCTGGAGGAGGATGTTGCTGTATAGGATGCTGGTGTTGGATAAAATTCTGCAGATAATAAAAATTGTGCTGTTGTGCTGGTACTGCTGTTGTGCTGGTACTGCTTGCTGGTGCTGGTGTTCTGCTGCTGGTTTTCTTCTGTTGGTGCTGGTGCTGGTACTGCTTGCTAGTGCTGGTGTTGTGTTGGTGCTGGTGCTGGTGCTGGTACTGCTTGCTAGTGCTGGTGCTTGTTCAAAAATGCTGCTGCTTTTGTTTGCTGCTTGTTCCTGTGAAAATTTCTGATTCCATGTTGTTCATGAGAAATTGCTGCTGCTAGGCTATGTTTGTTTGGCAGGTACTGGTGTTGGTACTGGTAATATAGTTTTGATGGATAAAAAATGATCTTCTAGGACTGGTGCTGGTGTTGTAGGCCTGGTGCTGGTACTGGTGTTGGATAAAATTTTGCAGATAATAAAAATTGTGCTGGTGTTGGCCTAAAGAATCTGTCCGGCCATCGAGCCGTTTAAAACTTTGCAGGGAATTCAAATGAGTTGCCCATTTTTGCCGAAATGTTGATTAATTTCCGTTTCGGCGAGAATCGGGCACTCTAGTGTTAGAAAATTAGCAAAGGTCATGCCGAAATTTTCCCGTGAATTTAGGACTTAGCCGTTTTCCCGTGATCGAGTAGTATGTCGATTTTTTGTTTCCTTTAGATATTAACCAATAATTTCCCCCTTCAGGAACATGGCACACGACGACGAGACCGGCGGTTCTAAGCCGTTCTGGCAAATCACCGACGAAGAAGATGAGCAATACGACCCGACGGCGGATGCCTGGGTTGACGCGGACACTAGCGGTGGCAAGGAGGATGACGCCACGACTAGTGGCGCCGGTGATACCACTAGTGGCGCCGCCGGCGGAAATGACACCATTGATGCCGGCGGTCAGACAGATGGTGGTAGCAAAGCCAAGAAGAAGAGGAAACGGAAAAGTAACACTCTCCGCACCTACCGTGAAGAGATCACGGAAATTGATAGCTTTGAGTATCCAATCGCGCCCGAGGCGGTGGTCAAAGGATTCGGCAACCAGATTGGTTGCATTGTCCGGGACACTGTCAGGATCTTAACCGATGATCTAAGGAAAAAAGAGAATGAACATTATCAGGTTCTTCTCTTTAGAAAGCTGCACGGACGATACTTGTACCCGCATCCGCCAGACGAGCCGTTTAAGTACAATAACGACAATCTGGCGGGGAATATAGTCAACCACTGCGCCATTGGTAAGATGAACACCGCCTTGGCCAACTGGAAACACCGGGTGAAGGTTAAGGTCTTGGACCCCGAAAATAGCCTGCAGGATGTTTTAGCGAGTGAGCCGAGAATCACCAAAGATGAACTCCGGGACTTCAAGGTACTTTGCCAGAGCGAAGTCGCCAAGGCTAACGCTGATTGGGGGCAGAGGATGCGGAAGTTGAACATTGGTTCCCACAAACTGGGATGCGGCGGTTACAGAGCGGCGATTCCCAATTGGGAGAAGGAGGACGCCAATCGTGCAGAACAGGGCATCCCTGACCCTCTCGCAAAGTACTCGCCGCGGACGAAAAACTTCATCAGGGCCCGGTTTACATATGACCCGGTAGCTAATGAGTATACTACCGATGATGAGAAGGTGAAGACGTTGTATGACAACTTGGTAAGTAAATACACCACCCTAGTTAGTTTGCTCTCGACGATCTAGTCGATTGCATTATAGTGTACTGGTGGAATTCTAAACGGTTCACGCTAATTGTGCAGAACTTAGAAATCGAAAGTGGTGGAACCTCGTCATCCATGCCGAGGCTGCACGGCCCATGGGACGACAGTTTAAATAGGGCGGTGAACATGACGCAGGGGAAGGAAAAGCACAAAAGGCCGTCAGGTGGCCGAGTTTGTGGCCTGGGCACGACGACGAAGCTCAGAGAGTACTTCAAGGAGCCCAGGGAGGCGAGAAGGAATAGAAAGAGGACCATCGAAGATATCCAACGTGACGAAGCCCGCGATCGCGAGATTGCAGACCTCAAGGCCAAAGTTGCCGATATTCCTAATATTTTCAAAACAGCTTTGGCAGAACAAATGGGCAGCGTTTTGCCTACCATCTACGATGTGGTTACTCGATGGAATGAAGGAGGTCGAGTGGGGCCGTGCCCGGTGCCTAGCGTGCAGGGCAGCAACTCAAGAGACTTGTCCAGAGTCTCGCCGGCCAACGCCACGATGGCGGACCCACTTGTGACTCCGCCCGCCTACACCACGGCGCCGATAGTGACTCCGCCTGCCTCTACCCGCCTGACCATCCGTTGCACGCCCACAGTGGGCGGTCCTCCGCCGAATGAAGAGCGTGCACCAACGAACAACCGCCGCCTGGCCATCGGTTCCACGCCCGCCGCCGGTTCTCCCTCGCCATTGAACAGTAGCACGCCCGCCGTCGTCGTTGGCCCCTCGCCACTAGAGGAGCTCGACGCCCTCGCCAGCCAGGTAAATAGTTAAGCGTTGGAGCGTCGATCTTCCTTTGCCTTAGACTGGCCTCTCCAACGCCCTGCATGTTTTCCGCAGAACGACGACGTTCCATGCACTCTCTTACACACAGTGGACGGCGTGTTGAAGGATGTTGCTGTGGGTATGATCGTTCAACCGTCAACCCGCAGGTTCCACAACAGGCCGATGCGCGAAGACGTATATAGAGTTCGAGTGCTTCGGGTGCTGGCGGGCTACGACGACTTGTTGCCTCCCATTCAACCCTACCAAGAAGAAGATGACCCCGATACCCTGACGCTGCTCCAGTGCATGCCTTGGAACATGGAATGGCCGAAGAGCCAGATTCGCCTGGGGAAGAGGGGCGCCACCCCGCGGACATCGCCTCTAGAACTACCGGCGCGAGGCACCACCTCGAAGACAACCCCTCTAGAAGCTCCGGAGCGGAGCCATGGCAAGACCGTCGCCGCGCCGTCGCCTACCCGTGACATGGAGATGGCACAAGACCAGGAGAATGACGTTGATCTTGATGCCATGGATTTCATCGCTGATGACTTTGATGGCGGAGATTACGTTGCTCCTCCTCCAGAAGAACCCTACCATAGCACGGAGGCTCGTGGTGAGGCTCCTCCTGCGGATAAATCCAATTGCAAGCGTCTCTTCGGTTCTCAGGAAGACACGCCTCCAGATGTCGGCCCCTGCACCGAGACTCAGAAAAGTGCGAAGGGTGGAGTTATTTTCAGCCCTAGCACAATCCGTAAGGCGGCTAATGAGGAGATTGAGAAGGAGATCATTCCGAAAGCGCCGAAGCCGCGGAAAAGAGGACCTAGATCCAAGGCCGCAAAGTCCGCGAGCCAGCCTGCTAAGATGCCGCTCCGTGTTCAGGACGGCCCACCTACATCTAAGCATACGAAGATGCATGTGATTGGGTCAGCCTATGCTTAGCCAGAGCAAGCTCAAGGCCGCAAGTGGGGATATGCGGAGTTTGCATGACAGCATTCTTTTTCTTGAATCGCGCCTTCTTGAATCCAAGGATCCATCATACCCGGTTTTCATTGCCATGGTGCCAAAGGACTTGGGCTTCGTCGAGTCAACCGGCGCGGATAGGATAGTACTGCGGTTTTCGGACATCTTCGATATGTTCCATAGCAATCCGCTGCACTACTCCATGATCCGCCTATACTCGCTCAGTCTGGCGGTGCAAGTCAGCAGGGATAATACACCGGGCATCGCGATAGCGGACCCCTTCTACATGCGCCACGACGTGTTGTGCGGCGTTGGGAACCAGGTAGTCGCGTCGACATATCTCCGGGACTTCATGCTGGCGAACCAGACCAAGGATTACATCCTCGTGCCTTACTTTGCCGGCTAAGTCAATATTCTTAGCCGAATCGAAAGTGATTTTCTTTAGATTTTCATCGCTCCTTTCCAACACTTTGTTTGGATTGTTCCGCGCAGATATACACAATGCACACTCATCTGCATTTGTATCAGTCATTCGCATGCCACGTATCTCGACTCAGGGAGTGCGGTGAAGAAAGACTACTCCAACGTGAAGAAAGTTTTGGATAATGCTCTCACCGGCTACCACGCAAGGGGGGGCAAAATCACTAGGGAGAAGGTCGTTCAGGGCGCTCGGGTGTTCACCCACACGACGACTTTCGCGTGCGTCAAGCAGCCGGCGGGCAGTAACCGAGACACCTACTATATCCTCCATCATATGCGGGCGTATGTACGGGATCAACAGTTCCTTACCCTGCCTAGTCAAGTCCAACAATGGGCCTCCCGCTTGTCGATGGTCGGCGATGACAAGGTTAGAGAAGAGATATATGATATCCAGAAGTGCTTTGCCACGAAAATCGTTCATGAAGTGGTGAACAGGAGTGGGACATTTTACTGCCGGTTCAACATGCCGAACCGCGACATAGATACCTACCTAGCAACTGCCTGTGACGACAGGCCCTTCATCACTCAGGAGGGCTGTCCCGTTGTAATCCCTGGGAGGATGAGTCAGAAGGAGTGAGAACTATTGTAAGGCTTGCTACATTTTCCGAAATTAGTCGAACTCAATCGTTAGGGTTATGAATCGTCCATCGTGTAACAGATGCTTTATTATGTTAATGCTTAATTATCTTTCTTTTCATTATTGCGGTCTTACTTGTGATGGTCGTTCGATCTTTTGAATAAGTAAATGCCGATGATTAAAAGAGTTGGTTCACACTCAGATGGCCTAGGCGGTCCGTTGCGCCTTGTGATTTTCACAAAGTTAGGATCTTGTGCATCCCACTTGGCGCAGCGGCACCGCCTACGGCCGCTTGTATGTGTCCACCCTAAATATGAGGGACACATCGTTACGGTTATGAATCGTCCATTCTGTAACTGATGCTCAATTATGTCAATGCTTGATTATCTTGCATTTTATTATTGCGGTCCTACTTGTGATGGTCGTTCGATCTTTTGAATAAGTAAATGCCGATGATTAAAAGAGTTGGTTCACACTCAGGTGGCCCAGGTGGTCAGCTGCGCCTTGTGATTTTCACAAAGTTAGGATCTTGTGCATCCCACTTGGCGCAGCTGCACCACTTCGGCCGCTTGTATGTGTCCACTCTAAATATGAGGCACACATCGTTACGGTTATGAATCGTCCATTCTGTAACTGATGCTCAATTATGTCAATGCTTGATTATCTTGCTTTTATATTATTCCGGTCCTATGTTCGTTCGATCTTTTGAATAAGTAAATGACGATGATTAAAAGAGTTGGTTCACACTCAGATGGCCTAGGTGGTCCGTTGCGCCTTGTGATTTTCACAAAGTTAGGATCTTGTGCATCCCACTTGGCGCAGCGGCACCACCTACGGCCGCTTGTATGTGTCTACCCTAAATATGAGGCACACATCGTTACGGTTATGAATCGTCCATTCGTAACTGATGCTCAATTATGTCAATGCTTGATTATATTGCTTTTATATTATTCCGGTCCTATGTTCGTTCGATCTTTTGTATAAATGCCGATGATTAAAAGAGTTGGTTCACACTCAGATGGCCTTTTATATTTCTCCACTTACTACTTATTGTAGACATGTTTAAAACTATTGTTTTTTCTTTTCTTTCTTGTCATTACAGATGCCGAGGTGCTACGTGGTGTTTAGAGGCAGGGTTCCAGGAGTCTACGATCACTGGGAAGACTGCTTCGAGCAGGTGAACAAGTTCAAAGGGAATGCCTACAAATCCTACAACACAAGAGTGGCGGCGGAAGCTAGGTGGTTCATCCATCTCGAGGAGGAACAAAATAAGAAGAAGAAGAACAACACGTGGATGAAGACCATCGCAGCCGCTCTTGTCGCCGTCGCCTCGCTCGTCATGCTATGGTTCCTAGTTAGATGATTAGGTTATCGGCGACTAGATAGGTCACTTGTCCCGATGATGAAGCATCATCGATCGATGTAATCGGTCCCGATGATTAACCGTATGATGTAGGTCTATTTGCCATGATAAACACTTTGTTGTATTCATAATCAACTGTTTGACGTAGCTATTCGGAATTCTAATTAAACAGTATGATCAACTATGATATATCATTTGTTAGTCAGAGAACTGTTTTGATACATTTTGTTTACTGATATTTTTCTGTATTTGAGCTGTGTATATACCTGTATAAATACGGTACCGTGTATTTCAAAAAAATACAGCACAGTATACCCGTGACGCACCAAAAAGGATACCCGTGACGCACCAGGGAGGATAGCCGTGACGCGCAAAAGTTCATACCCGTGGCGCACCCAGTAACTTAGCCGTGGAGGCATTACTTAGCGGTGACGCACCAATATTCCTAGCCGTGGCGCACCTCCTTAGTTAGGCGTGACATGCCTCCCGATATCCGCGGCGCACCGTCACGGTGCGTCACGGGTATCAATAGGCGCGACGCACCAGCTCGGTGCGTCACGGATAAACCAATAGGCGCGGCGTGATAGCCGTGACGCGCCCTGGTGCGTCACGGATAAGCGAATTGGTGCGTCACGGGTAAGCTTTTTCCTAGTAGTGCTTTAATTGCATGTCTTTTTTTTTGAATATATAAAGGTAGAGGGGAGCTCTACCTTGTAGTCACAGTGAGATACAGGGTGGCAATGGAAGAAGCAAAAAGTAGAGAAAGAGAAAAGCAAAAAAGAAAATCTGAGAAGAAATTTACATAGCTAACTATTGGTCCTCAATCTGGTCACCCAGCTGTTTAGGCTCTCTAAATGTTTGTCAGATCTCCTGGACCATAGCTGAAGTTCGTCGATGACATAGTTGATTAGTCTGTGCCTGGATGGCACCTTGTGATTGAAAATGCGATCGTTCCTCATTCTCCATAGGCCAAGGAGACATGCTGCGAAGCAGATAGGCCATGATGTGGAGTTGATGTGCTGATCCACTTGTTTGCAAAATTGATAAATCGATGTAGACGCTGCTGCTATGCCTGTGAGCTGTAGTTTGTCCCGGATCCAATGAGTGTGCCTGCAGTGTAGCACAATGTGCTCAATGGATTCAACCGCGGGACAAAGATCGCAGCCATTCTCGGGGCACCATTTTTTCCTGACCATATTGTCTTTGGTGTTGAGCCTGCCTCTGAAAGCAAGCCACATTAGAAACTTGTGTTTTTGTGGAATCTGCCGTCTCCAAATCCATTTATGGTTGGGGCACCTCTGCCCACTATCTGACAGCAATTGGTAGAGGGTTGCTGTCGTAGGTTTCTTACCCGTGGTGATCAAAATTCTGTCGTCGTTTCCATCTAAGAGATGTGTGGGATTATCAGTTAAAAAATCCTCGAGTCTGGGCAGTTGGCTTTGTGCTGTAGCTGATAGAGGGCCCATCAGTTGAATGCACAGAGTGTTGTCTCGGAATTGGGATGCGACAGTGCAGCATTGGTCAGCTGCGAATGTGTACAGTACTGGCATTGTGTCGCGGAGGCGTCCCAATTGTGACCAACGGTCGTGCCAGAAAGAGACAGTTCTGCCGGACTTGATCACACACGATGTAACAGACTGGATCAGAATCACGGAAGCAAGCAGAGATTTCCAGAATGGAGTGTCCTGGGGGTTTTGCTTAATTGGAATGTGATCTTGGAGGTACCATTGTGAAAGCCAGCCAAAGCAGGGCCCGTTCCCTGAAGCCAACAATTTGTAGGCTAAATTTTCCATCAGTGCTTTGTTGTGGATATTCAGGTTTTTGATCCCTAGACCTCCTTGTTGTTTTGGCATTGTGACATAATCCCAGGCGACAAGGCACTGGCCCCCAAGCACTTCTTTCTTCCCTTTCCACAGGAAAGCTCTACGAAGTTTATCCACTGCCTGTATGCTCGCTTGATCCCACTGGATGCAGGCCATAAAGAAAGTTGGGATAGCCGAGAGGACGGAGTTGATCATTTCGGTTCTTCCTCCCGCTGATAGAAGACCTGACGCCCAGCCTGGCAAACGTTTATCTATTCTTTGTATGACTGGCTGTAGCAGGCCCTTGTTGATTTTGTTCATTGAGAGTGGCAGGCCTAGGTAGGAGCAGGGCAAGTTTGTGATCGTGCAGCCAAGAATCTAGGCCACATCGTTTGACTCTTGCTGACACATGTTAATGGGAACAAACGTGCTCTTGTGGTAGTTTATATGAAGCCCACTGAATTTGGCAAAGGTATCGAGGAGCACTTTAGCATACCTGGCTTGATCAACTGACCCCTCTAGTATTAGTAGTGTATCGTCTGCGTATTGTAGTACTGGGAGAGGTGCGTTGTTGTGGATCGGGTGGCGCAGTATGCCATTTCCATATGCCTTCCTGAACATTTGCTGAAGCACGTCCGCCACAAGGATGAAAATATATGGTGACAAGGGATCTCCCTGCCGTACCCCTTTCTGTACCCTGAAGGTAGGTCCAGTTTTTCCATTTATTAGGATTTGGGCTTGGGACGTGGTTAGCAGGTGCTCTACCCAGTCGATCCAATCTTCGGGGAAACCCCTCGCTCTTAGTGTGGCGTAGATGGCCTCCCAATGTACTGTGTCAAAAGCTTTCCGGAAATCTATTTTGAGAACAATTGCCTTTTTCTTTAGTCTTTGCGCACATTGGACCATCTCCATTGCCGTCCCAAAGTTTTCGATAATGGACATGTCCTTGATGAAACCAGATTGCATATCATCCACTAAATGTTTGATGTTTCTCTGTAATCTGTTTGCCAAGACTTTTGCAATTAGCTTTGGTATGGAGTGCTGTAAAGATATTGGTCTGAAGTCTGTGATGCTGATTGGGTTTAGGCATTTTGGAAGTAGGGCAATGGAAGCTAAGTTTGTGCCTCCCAACTGTATAGTCCTTTCTTGTAAGGCTTGGAACAATAGCATAATCTCGGTTTTCATTTCACTCTTGTATTGTTTATAGAATTCCATGGTGAATCCGTCAGGGCCGGGGCTCCTGTTTGGTGGCGCCATGGTTATTGCTCAGTCAATCTCGTTCCATGAGAAAGCCAATGTGAGGTGACCTAGGCTCCTCGTGGGTTGGTTATATAGTGCTTGTAGGTCTATAATTGGCTGCCACTGCCTATCTTCAGAGAACAAGTCTGAAAAATATTCTGTTGCAATTGTGATCTTGCTTTTGTCACAAAAGTGGTCTTGCTGCTCATGATTTAGCACCTTGATTCTGTTATTCCGGTACTTGTTTGTCGCCATGGTGTGAAAGAATCTAGTGTTCTCATCCCCAAGCATGCACCATTTTATTTTTGCACGTCTTCTCCAGTGACTGGCTTCCTCTGAGTGCAGATGTCTGATTTTCGCTGCGCACACCATTCTGAAGCTGAACTCGTAATCAGTTAGTGGGCGCCATTCTTCTACTGCATCGAAAAACTGGATCATGTGAGACATGTTGGATCTAACATTTGTTCTATTTTTCCTTGATTTTAGCCATGACCTTGTGGCCGCTCTGATCATGCGAAGCCTATAGTTGATTTTGGTTGCAATTGCCATGGGCTTGGTGCTCCGAGAAAGCCTCTGTCTAGTGATGTCCACAAGTTCAGGATTCTTGAGCCAATAGTCCTCGTACCTGAATATATCTGTCTTCTGTCGGCTCTCCTTGGTGTCCAATAGCAATGGTTTGTGGTCTGAGGTTGGTCTGCCCAATGCCCGACATTCTGAGTTAACAAAATTTTGGCTCCATGCAAGATTGATTAACACCCTGTCCAACTTAACTAATGTAGGCTGTCGCTGCTTGTTTGTCCACGTATATTTTGAGTTGCAAACATCTACATCCATAAGATCGAGATCATTTATCCACTCATTGAATTCTTCCATTGCTTGCCAGTTGTGGTTTCCATTGTTCTTCTCAGTGGTGTACCGGTATATGTTGAAATCTCCTGCGAGAGCCCATGGCAAGGAGATGCCGCAGGCCAATGCCTTCATTTCAGTAAAGAAACTTCGTCTGTCCACTGCATCGCATGGCGCATATACGTTAGTAAGTATAAAAGATGTGTCATTGCTAGTGGAAGAGACTGTTACTGTCATGGCTTGTTTGCTTTGGCTAAGTAGTTGAACGTTGAAGCATTTTGGGTTCCAGGCAACGAGCAGTCCCCCAGATGTTCCAATTGACGGTTGAAATTTGAACTCAGAGAATCTTCCTGGTAAAAAGGTTTTGGCCTTGAACCTGTCGATTTGATCTAGTTTTGTTTCTTGCAGGCAAATGATATCAGGTTTAGCATCGTCAATGGCTTTATAGATAGTTTCATTTTTCTTGTTGTCTCCCAGGCCCCTGGTGTTCCAAGAGAAGGCTCTCATTTTCCAGCTAGGGATCCCTGGACATAGCAATGATAACAAGGCACAAGCGGAGAGACACTGATGCGAAAGAAAGAAAGGTAAACATGCATTTGGGTCGCAGTGTTATAGGTTGTCGATACATTGGTGGATGCACACACACACACACACATGTTGGCCTTTGATCAGAGTGATCGCCAACTTTGGAGGAAAGATAAAATGCAGGTGGAAAAAGTAAACTAGCAACCTGGTGGCGTAACACTGCTCCCTCCTACACCTAATGCAACTACTCATTGAGCTTGCTAGTTCCCGGTTCTGATGTCATTTTGTTAGTCTTGAGGGCCTCCTCAACATCTGCCAGGGTGAAGCCGCAGCATGCTGCTAACTCCCCTAGCTTGTCCATGCCGGTCTCAGGTGGGCAACTGGTGAGCGGGAGCTTTGAGGAAGCAGCATCATGTCTTCACGTAATTGTGTTCCTAGCTTAACAGTGCGTGCTCGATATGGCCCAAGGTATTCAGATGTTTTAGGTACACCGATGAAGTATTTTCCGTTACTTTCAAAACTCAGTACTACTAACAGTTCATTATTATTGTCCTTCCTTTTATTCTTTTCTGAGTAGTATCTTCTAAAACTCTCCTTCCCTACGCAGCTACATTGCAGATTTAAAATACTATCAACATACATACCGACTAAAACTACGGTGCTGATTTTAATGCAATATTTTTAACTTGATTTGAGTAGTCAAATTCTTGGATGTCTGTAGGATTTTATCAAAAATTTATATGTTATAAATTCTAAATATTCATATAATAATTAAATAAATTTTCCCGAGTTCCCGCCGCAACGCGCGGGGCATTCTTCTAGTAAGGATGATGAAGGAGCCAACATAAAAAAACGGATGCCAATGGCTCTATTTTGGCGGGACCAGACACCTTTGATCCAGATTTTGGTTGTGATATAGCTCTTCTTCCCTAGTAGACCCTAGGTTATTGAACCGGAAAGTAATGCTTAAGTAATGTGACGTTATCAAGTTATTTATTTTATAGATTGCTTTTGTAATCATACAAGCCTTACCCATGTTCGGATGTAGGAAAAACTGCTTGGAATTGAATTGGACTGGGAATTCCGAATCCAAGATGGAAAGGGAATGAGCTCTGATTGGACATCTCTCGTTTGATTGTGCATTGAATTTAAGCTTGGAATCAAAGGGCGTCACCAAATTCCGATTCCTGTTTGTATGTACAAACAAATTTAGTTTTTTTCTTTTGAGTTTGTACAATATAAACATGTAAAATTCTGACATAAAAACAAGGGGTTAGTTTAACGTGTGCATTATTAATTATTAATAAATAGGCCTATGGCATAGGATTCACCTGCTGCTATGTATATGTGCATGAGTTTAGTCAGATAAACATGATACCACTAATATTTTTTTTTTGAAATGGAAACCCTTAGGTCCCAGCCTCTTCATCAAAAAGATGCACACAGCCGGTTTTATATTGAGAAGATAAAAGTAAACTATAGCGGCCCAAACAAGTCACGGGTCACTCAAAGTGGCTAAAAAAATCAACCACAAAAACATTAAAGCACTACGCATCAAGGCGTCAAGGGTTAAGCCACCCAACCCGGCTGAAAATAGCCCGAACGACCGTCATCATTCGAGCACATCCTGTATCCATAAGTCCTTGTTGATCGACAGGCAGCAGGAAGGACCACGTTTGGATAGAATAGACCACCTTGTTGATAACCTGCATGAAATGAGCAATAGGTTTTTTTTTATTAAACACAACATCATTATGGCAATTCCATATCGTCCAAAGGACCGCTAACACGCCTATCCGAATACATGCCTTTGTTATAGAATCAACACCCTTTAACCATCCACCAAACATGTTCGCAATACTATTTGGTTGATAGATGCTATAGGTAAGATGAATTAACCGTCAAATATCACGCGCAAACGAACAGGATATAAAAAGATGTTAAACTGTTTCATCCGTACCACATAAAACAATTTTTTTTATCCCCAACCCATCCTCTCTTAGCCAAATTATCTTTTGTCAAAATCACCTTTCTGTTAAGAAACCAAAGAAAGATCTTTATTTTCAATGGTACCTTTAGTTTCCACAAGTATTTACGTAAAAATCTTGTCGAACCATGCATTAAATCCGTATAATATGATGTGACAAAGAACACTCCGTTAGGCGTCAAACTCCATCTAAAGGAGTCCGCGTCATGGGATAGCGTAACATCCATCAAACGCTCGACTAAGTGAAGCCATAGGATTCTCCTATCCCGGACAATAAATCGCCTAAACCGAATATTAAGAGGTGCATTTGATAACACGTTTGCAACTGAAACATTCTTATGTTGCACAATACTATACAGAGAGGGATATTCGTTGGACAACGCATTGTCCCCTAACCAAATTTCCTCCCAAAACCGCACCGTTTCACCATCTCCTAAAACAAAAGAGCCTCTCTAAAAATAATCATGCTTCACCCTCATCAACCCTTTCCAAAACGGCGAGTCTGAGGGTCTAGCTTCAATTTGTGACAACAATTTATCTCCTAAATATTTGTTAGTTAGAAGCTCCTTCCAGACACCCTCCTCATGCAAGATCTTTGAGAACCACTTACTGAGAAGACATGTGTTCTTAATGTCTAAAACCTCAATACCAACCCCCCTTGATCCTTTGGATGGCAAATAACGTTCCATTTCGTTAGCTTATATTTTCTCTTCTTACTATCACTCTGCCAAAAAAATCTTGATCGGTAAAAATCTAACTTTTTCCTAACTCCTTTTGGTATTTCGAAAAAGGAAAGGAGAAACATAGGAAGACTAGTTAGGACCAAATTTATAAAAATGAGGCGGTCCCCATAAGATAATAACTTCCCAACCCAAGAACTCAACTTCTGCTCAAATCTATCCTCCACCGGCTTCCACTCTTTGTTCAAAAGCTTTCTATAGTGAATCGGAATCCCAAGGTATTTGAAAGGGAGACATACTACCTCATAACCGAAAATGTGACGATAGTCGTCTTGGGCATCCTTAGCCTTACCAAAACAAAAAACCTTGCTCTTATGAAAGTTAATTTTTAGACCCGACATTTGTTCGAACAAAGTGAGAATAAGTTTCATATTAATAGCTTTAGTAATGTCATGTTCTAAGAAAAGAATCGTATCATCGGCGTACTTTAAAATCTATACCCCACCATCGACAAGATGTGGTATCAACCCGCCAACCTGGCCATCCTCTTTTGCTCGAGAAATTAGGATTGCCAACATATCTGCTTTCTTGAAATCGATTTTAAGAAGCACACCATCTAACTTTTTTTTGTCTTAAGCTCATGAATAGTCACATGCAAAACCACTACACCCTCTAAAATATTTCTTCCTCGGAGAAAAGATGATTGTGATGGTCGAATAACTCTAATCGCAATAGAGGTTACCCTATTCGTTCCCACTTTGGTAAATTTTTTGAAACTCACATTAAGGAGACATATGGGCTTGTACTGCTCGATACAGCTGGCATCTTCCTTTTTTGGCAGCAAGGTAATCACCCCAAAGTTAAGCTTAAAAATATGTAATTCCCCCTCATAAAGTCGGGTAAATAAAACCATCAAATCGCTCTTGATGACCTTCCAAAAATGTTGATAAAACTCCGCAGGGAACCCGTCAGGTCCTGGAGCTTTATTATGTCCCATTTCGGAAATTGCATTGAACACCTCCTGTTCCGTAAACGGAGCCGTTAGGATAACATTCTCTTGAGGTGAGATCTGAGGCATATCGTGATTCATTTCCTCAACTAAAGTAACATGATTCGGAGCCGGTGCGCCAAAAAGTTTCTTATAGTATTCAGAAATAAAAAACCTCAAATTTTCGTCTCCAACAATCGTACCCTCATCCTGTTCTAGTTGAAAAATCTTTTTTCTACGATGTTTTCCATTTGCAATCAGGTGGAAATATTTCGTATTATTACCACCTTCTTGAATATGTCGAACCTTTGCCCTTTGAGCCCCATTTTGTCTCTTCATCTCGTCTAAGCTTAGTCAAACTGATTTCCGCTTCCTTTTTAGCCGCCCGCTCAGCCTCACTTAATGGCATTGTTTCCGCTTTTATATCAAGCTCATCAATTAAAAGCAATAACTTATCTTTTAGAATTTTATACTGCCCACTCAAGTTTTTAGCCCATTCCCTCAAGAACTAACGCAAGTGATGGATTTTATGTTGCCACTGTTCTATAGGGGAGCCCCCAGTTGTGACCTATTTCCACTCCCGGAGCACAATATCATAAAAAGCTTCCTGCCGCATCCATGAAAGTTCGAATGAAAAGTGGCTTTTGTTACCCAGGTGAGCATGATCCCCTGAGTCTAAAACTAACGGTGTGTGATCTGACCCTGTTCGGGTCAGTGCGTGTACTGTTGCTAGAGGATATTTTTTCTCCCATTACATGCTCGCTAAAAATCTGTCCAAATTTTCGTATGTTGGGATAGGTCTCCTATTTGCCCACGTGTACTGACGACCCAAAAACTCTAAATCTTTCAAATCCAGACTCTCGATTATTGCATTAAAAATAGAGGGCCACCAAGCATTAAAATTAACGTTATTCTTTTCTTCCTGGCGTCTAATAATATTGAAGTCTCCCCCAACGAGAAGAGGTAAATTTTCATTTTCGCACACTCTTACCAACTCAGCTAGAAACTCGGGTTTCTTCGAGTCTTGTGCGGCCCTGTAGACTATCACAAGACTCCAAAGAAAGCCATCAACTCGTGTTTTGACATGAAATTTAGAACAAAAATCAGCTGACACAACGGTTTGTGCCGCAAGTGACGAGTTATTAAATCCGACCAACATCCCACCAGAACGACCATGTGGAGGTAAACAATACCACGTATACTCTCTACCCCTGCCTAGAATTGCAAAAACTGCGGAGAGAACACAGATCTTCCTGTTTCAAGCAAACCCACAAAATCAAGATTATGCTCCTTTACAAACTCATTCACCGCCGTATGTTTGGCCTGATCCCCAAACCCATCGCCATTCCAAATTAAACCTGTCATTGTTTTGTCAATTTTCTAATCCTCGCACTTCTTCTTGGTTTAGAACAGCCACCATGTTTCTTACCACGTTTACCCATTTGAAATCGACGAGCTGTTGAAGAACTGGAAAGAGTGCCCTGCGCCGGGAAAGAAGCGAAAGGCGCCGGCACCGTTGGAGGGTGTATGGAAAACAAGGTCTGTTCTCTGGGACCTGAGGTACTGGAAGATTCTCCGCACACCCCACTGCCTTGACCTCATGCATATCACGAAAAACGTGTGCGAGAGTCTGCTTGGCACCCTGCTCAACATGCCGGAGAGGACCAAAGATGGGCCGAAAGCAAGGAACGACTTGAGATTTTTGAATATCAGGGGCGAGCTCCACGGAGGAAAACCGGATAATGATGACGATGACGATGACGATGTGTTAGATGGGACGGAAGGTCGCCGCAAGGGCAAAAAGGCCAAGAAGACGGAATATTACTGTCCCCCTTCGTGCTTCACGCTATGCGAGAAGGAGATCGACCAATTCTTCAAGTGCCTCCTTGGAGTCAAATTTCCTTACGGTTATGCGGGGAAGATAAGCAGATACCTAGACGTACCAAAGCAGAAGTTCAGCGGAATGAAGTCTCACGACTGTCACGTGATGATGACGCAGATACTTCTAGTTGCAATTCGAGGGATAATGGACGAGCACGTCCGCGAAACGCTGTTTGGACTCTGCAACTTTTTTGACGTCCTCTCTCGAAAGTCGATTGGCGTGAAAAAACTCGCAAGGCTACAGGAAGAGATCGTGGTGATACTATGCGAGCTTGAGATATACTTCCCGCCAGCATTCTTCGACATTATGGTGCATCTCCTTGTCCATGTCGTGGATGATATCATCCAGCTCGGGCCGCCGTTTTTACACTCCATGATAGCGTTCGAAAGGATGAATGGTTCCATCAAAGGATACGTCCGCAACAGGGCCCGTCCAGACGCAAGCATTGCCAAGGGCTTTCTGACAGAGGAGTGCATCTCTTTCTGCACGAATTTTCTAGACAAAGATGAGAACCCTGGTCTGCCCGTAAACAGGCACTTTGGCAGGCTCGGTGGATGGGGACACCGCGAGGGCCAGCGCGAAATGAATGTCGACTTTCAGGGCCGACGCAACGACTTTGACAGAGCAAACCTAGTCGCGCTACAACATCTAACAGTGGTCGATCCTTGGTTGGAAAAGCACAAATTGCTAATCGCGAAGTATTACAGTGACCGGGGACAACATAGGACCGAAGCAGAAATAATCAGAGAGCACAACATCCATTTCACACAGTGGTTCAGGGAGAAGATTATGACCGATCAACCGGAGACGCCTTATTCTGAAGAAGAAAAACTCATACTCACATTGTCACAAGGCCCCGCACATAACCTCATGACATATCAGGCATACGATATCAATGGTTACACATTCTACACGGCAAATAAGGACCGGAACTGCGAATACCAGAACTCGGGGGTAACGATGGAATCATTAACAGGTGACGTCAAGGAAAGATACTATGGTAGGATCGACGAGATATGGGAACTCGACTACTGCGGAGAGAAGGTGCCAATGTTCCGTGTCACATGGGCAAAGAGCGTCAGGAAAGAAGGACAATATTTCACCACCATGGTGATACCTGAAGCCAAATCCGGCACGAATGTCACCGCAAAAAATGAGCCATGGGTCTTGGCTAACAAAGTGGACCAATGCTTCTTCATTACTGACCCGACAAGGCCTAGCCGTGTTGTCGTGCGGAGAGGCAAAAGAAACATCATCGGAATGGATGGAGTAGCCAACGAGCAAGACTTTGACCAGTACGGCGACCCGAAAATGGAAGATGACAATGACGATGGAACGAAATACACAACAAGAAGAAGCAGGACAACGCTACCTACGGGTCGCCCATTCCACCGAAGAAGTCACGGTGTTCCGGGACTGAATTACTCAACCGCGACAAAGAAGGGAAAGAAAATTGTAAAACGCTAGCTCTAAGAACAACGATATATGTGTCGTGTGTTTGCATGCATTCGAGGCAGTGATCGCGATGTAATATATATACACTTAATGTTTAAATTGATCTTTCTTGATTTTAGATTGATTTATTTGAATTTATTTTGAGCTTATATTGATTTATTTCCTAAGGGAAAAAAATCATTTTTTGAAAAAAATGGGGGGTGGGACTCGAACTTGGGGCAATGGAGCAGTGGCAAAGGTGTAAGCCACTGGACTAAGCAGCTGGTTCTGCTATAGACCAGCGCGCATTCTTTTTGAATAGACACCAGAAATAGGCGCGACGCACCTCTCATCGCTGCGTCACAGGTAAGTAATGCGCGACGCGCCTCTGCTACGCCCGTCACGGGTACACGATGCGCGACGAGCATCTATTTGGTGCGTCACGCGTAAGCGATGCGTGGCGCATCTTCCTGATGTGCGTCACGGCTATCCTTCCGCCTATTGACTGGCCCGTTCCCCTCTCTTCTCTTCCTCTTCCACATCCACATCGCGATCGATCTCGATCTGAACCACCGTCTCGCCTCCGACCAACACCACCCCAAGCACTAGCCCTAGCCTCTGCCCTCCCTCTCGCCGCCGCCCACCACCACCTCAAGCCCTAGCCCTAGCCTCTGCTCTCCCTCTAGTCGCCGCCCACCACCACCGAGACCTCGCCTCTGCATCTCTGATCTGAACCACCGCGCCGCTGCTGCCGTCCACGACAAGGAGGAGTACAAGGAGCCGCGCCGCTGCTGCCGTCCACGACAAGGAGGAGTACAAGGAGCCGCGCCGCTGCTGCCGTCCACGACAAGGAGGAGTACAAGGAGCCGCGCCGTGTTCCCTAGCGTGAACGACTCCGAGCAGTTCTTCCTCGACGCCAAGGCCGCCGTCTTCCCCAGCGTGAACTACTACACCGAGCCGGGCCCAGGTAAGCCACCCCTCCTCCTCGAGCTCCTCGTAGCTGAACCTGTTGCCCATGTCCTGGCTGCTATTCTTGACCCACCCTGACGCTCTCTGACGGACCAGAACACCTGGTTAAGGGAACAAAAATGGCGATCGTTTCACACACGAGCTGGACGCGTGCAAGCTCCAGTTTTTGTACTCTTGCGTATCTGTGCAGTTCGACGGCTGCAGTAGCAGGAGCAGCCAAAATGCAGAAGCACTCTGCTTCCTTGTACAGAGATGGGTGTCCGTCAATGGTTACGGTGCCTATCATGATCGCTAAACCCTAAACATAGTGCCCCTTGATTTTGTTGGTGCCTTAGTGTGGGCTAAATATAAATGCTATGCTTGATTTTGTATTACTGATGGAGGTGCCCCCTTGCTGTTTTGAAAAGAACAACACACTAATTTGCTGTGCCCATGACGCACCATCATCTAGGAAGTATTTTAGTAACTCCTTGTGATAGGTTTCTCTTCAAGCTGAAATCCGGGGACTTTTTGTAGTTAACCTCCTTGCTGTTGGCTGTTTCTCTGTGTATAACATAAGGTTGGCAGTTGTGTGCATCGATCGCTGGGAAACCCCATTTTTTTTAAAAAAAATCTTGTGTTGTAACATCCTTTAACATATATAATGCCAACACAGGTCCTTCGTGACCACCTCTGTGTTAAAAAAAAGATTAGTAGATCCAAAAGCTTATGTGCTCATGCGTGTTCTGTTCTGTTGCTCCAACTATTCTATCATAGGAGTGTTAGTTGTTTTAGCTCACCGGAACGTTTTATATATTAGTAGGACGGAGGGAGGAACTTGAAATGGTTCTCGAAATGTCCGTGTTGATTAGTTTGCGGCTGTTGTGCTTTCACGTTTTGATTAGTTTAAAGCTCATTCCTGATAACAGCCGTTGTAGATAGCTTCTTTTGGGGGCTGATGATTCTGCTCTTATGCATTTCGTCTAATTATGTCGTCGGTATCTATAGTTAAGCTCCGAGCCTTAATTCATGTACCACTAGGCTGCTAGTTGTTGCTGTTAGGATGTTGTAGCTGTACTTGGACTACTCCTCTGGAGGAGGATGTTGCTGTATAGGATGCTGGTGTTGGATAAAATTCTGCAGATAATAAAAATTGTGCTGTTGTGCTGGTACTGCTGTTGTGCTGGTACTGCTTGCTGGTGCTGGTGTTCTTCTGCTGGTTTTCTTCTGTTGGTGCTGGTGCTGGTACTGCTTGCTAGTGCTGGTGTTGTGTTGGTGCTGGTGCTGGTGCTGGTACTGCTTGCTAGTGCTGGTGCTTGTTCAAAAATGCTGCTGCTTTTGTTTGCTGCTTGTTCCTGTGAAAATTTCTGATTCCATGTTGTTCATGAGAAATTGCTGCTGCTAGGCTATGTTTGTTTGGCAGGTACTGGTGTTGGTACTGGTAATATAGTTTTGATGGATAAAAAATGATCTTCTAGGACTGGTGCTGGTGTTGTAGGCCTGGTGCTGGTACTGGTGTTGGATAAAATTTTGCAGATAATAAAAATTGTGCTGGTGTTGGCCTAAAGAATCTGTCCGGCCATCGAGCCGTTTAAAACTTTGCAGGGAATTCAAATGAGTTGCCCATTTTCGCCGAAATGTTGATTAATTTCCGTTTCGGCGAGAATCGGGCACTCTAGTGTTAGAAAATTAGCAAAGGTCATGCCGAAATTTTCCCGTGAATTTAGGACTTAGCCGTTTTCCCGTGATCGAGTAGTATGTCGATTTTTTGTTTCCTTTAGATATTAACCAATAATTTCCCCCTTCAGAACATGGCACACGACGACGAGGCCGGCGGTTCTAAGCCGTTCTGGCAAATCACCGACGAAGAAGATGAGCAATACGACCCGACGGCGGATGCCTGGGCTGACGCGGACACTAGCGGTGGCAAGGAGGATGACGCCACGACTAGTGGCGCCGGTGATACCACTAGTGGCGCCGCCGGCGGAAATGACACCATTGATGCCGGCGGTCAGACAGATGGTGGTAGCAAAGCCAAGAAGAAGAGGAAACGGAAAAGTAACACTCTCCGCACCTACCGTGAAGAGATCACGGAAATTGATAGCTTTGAGTATCCAATCGCGCCCGAGGCGGTGGTCAAAGGATTCGGCAACCAGATTGGTTGCATTGTCCGGGACACTGTCAGGATCTTAACCGATGATCTAAGGAAAAAAGAGAATGAACATTATCAGGTTCTTCTCTTTAGAAAGCTGCACGGACGATACTTGTACCCGCATCCGCCAGACGAGCCGTTTAAGTACAATAACGACAATCTGGCGGGGAATATAGTCAACCACTGCGCCATTGGTAAGATGAACACCGCCTTGGCCAACTGGAAACACCGGGTGAAGGTTAAGGTCTTGGACCCCGAAAATAGCCTGCAGGATGTTTTAGCGAGTGAGCCGAGAATCACCAAAGATGAACTCCGGGACTTCAAGGTACTTTGCCAGAGCGAAGTCGCCAAGGCTAACGCTGATTGGGGGCAGAGGATGCGGAAGTTGAACATTGGTTCCCACAAACTGGGATGCGGCGGTTACAGAGCGGCGATTCCCAATTGGGAGAAGGAGGACGCCAAACGTGCAGAACAGGGCATCCCTGACCCTCTCGCAAAGTACTCGCCGCGGACGAAAAACTTCATCAGGGCCCGGTTTACATATGACCCGGTAGCTAATGAGTATACTACCGATGATGAGAAGGTGAAGACGTTGTATGACAACTTGGTAAGTAAATACACCACCCTAGTTAGTTTGCTCTCGACGATCTAGTCGATTGCATTATAGTGTACTGGTGGAATTCTAAACGGTTCACGCTAATTGTGCAGAACTTAGAAATCGAAAGTGGTGGAACCTCGTCATCCATGCCGAGGCTGCACGGCCCATGGGACGACAGTTTAAATAGGGCGGTGAACATGACGCAGGGGAAGGAAAAGCACAAAAGGCCGTCAGGTGGCCGAGTTTGTGGCCTGGGCACGACGACGAAGCTCAGAGAGTACTTCAAGGAGCCCAGGGAGGCGAGAAGGAATAGAAAGAGGACCATCGAAGATATCCAACGTGACGAAGCCCGCGATCGCGAGATTGCAGACCTCAAGGCCAAAGTTGCCGATATTCCTAATATTGTCAAAACAGCTTTGGCAGAACAAATGGGCAGCGTTTTGCCTACCATCTACGATATGGTTACTCGATGGAATGAAGGAGGTCGAGTGGGGCCGTGCCCGGTGCCTAGCGTGCAGGGCAGCAACTCAAGAGACTTGTCCAGAGTCTCGCCGGCCAACGCCACGATGGCGGACCCACTTGTGACTCCGCCCGCCTACACCACGGCGCCGATAGTGACTCCGCCTGCCTCTACCCGCCTGACCATCCGTTGCACGCCCACAGTGGGCGGTCCTCCGCCGAATGAAGAGCGTGCACCAACGAACAACCGCCGCCTGGCCATCGGTTCCACGCCCGCCGCCGGTTCTCCCTCGCCATTGAACAGTAGCACGCTCGCCGTCGTCGTTGGCCCCTCGCCACTAGAGGAGCTCGACGCCCTCGCCAGCCAGGTAAATAGTTAAGCGTTGGAGCGTCGATCTTCCTTTGCCTTAGACTGGCCTCTCCAACGCCCTGCATGTTTTCCGCAGAACGACGACGTTCCATGCACTCTCTTACACACAGTGGACGGCGTGTTGAAGGATGTTGCTGTGGGTATGATCGTTCAACCGTCAACCCGCAGGTTCCACAACAGGCCGATGCGCGAAGACGTATATAGAGTTCGAGTGCTTCGGGTGCTGGCGGGCTACGACGACTTGTTGCCTCCCATTCAACCCTACCAAGAAGAAGATGACCCCGATACCCTGACGCTGCTCCAGTGCATGCCTTGGAACATGGAATGGCCGAAGAGCCAGATTCGCCTGGGGAAGAGGGGCGCCACCCCGCGGACATCGCCTCTAGAACTACCGGCGCGAGGCACCACCTCGAAGACAACCCCTCTAGAAGCTCCGGAGCGGAGCCATGGCAAGACCGTCGCCGCGCCGTCGCCTACCCGTGACATGGAGATGGCACAAGACCAGGAGAATGACGTTGATCTTGATGCCATGGATTTCATCGCTGATGACTTTGATGGCGGAGATTACGTTGCTCCTCCTCCAGAAGAACCCTACCATAGCACGGAGGCTCGTGGTGAGGCTCCTCCTGCGGATAAATCCAATTGCAAGCGTCTCTTCGGTTCTCAGGAAGACACGCCTCCAGATGTCGGCCCCTGCACCGAGACTCAGAGAAGTGCGAAGGGTGGAGTTATTTTCAGCCCTAGCACAATCCGTAAGGCGGCTAATGAGGAGATTGAGAAGGAGATCATTCCGAAAGCGCCGAAGCCGCGGAAAAGAGGACCTAGATCCAAGGCCGCAAAGTCCGCGAGCCAGCCTGCTAAGATGCCGCTCCGTGTTCAGGACGGCCCACCTACATCTAAGCATACGAAGATGCATGTGATTGGGTCAGCCTATGCTTAGCCAGAGCAAGCTCAAGGCCGCAAGTGGGGATATGCGGAGTTTGCATGACAGCATTCTTTTTCTTGAATCGCGCCTTCTTGAATCCAAGGATCCATCATACCCGGTTTTCATTGCCATGGTGCCAAAGGACTTGGGCTTCGTCGAGTCAACCGGCGCGGATAGGATAGTACTGCGGTTTTCGGACATCTTCGATATGTTCCATAGCAATCCGCTGCACTACTCCATGATCCGCCTATACTCGCTCAGTCTGGCGGTGCAAGTCAGCAGGGATAATACACCGGGCATCGCGATAGCGGACCCCTTCTACATGCGCCACGACGTGTTGTGCGGCGTTGGGAACCAGGTAGTCGCGTCGACATATCTCCGGGACTTCATGCTGGCGAACCAGACCAAGGATTACATCCTCGTGCCTTACTTTGCCGGCTAAGTCAATATTCTTAGCCGAATCGAAAGTGATTTTCTTTAGATTTTCATCGCTCCTTTCCAACACTTTGTTTGGATTGTTCTGCGCAGATATACACAATGCACACTCATCTGCATTTGTATCAGTCATTCGCATGCCACGTATCTCGACTCAGGGAGTGCGGTGAAGAAAGACTACTCCAACGTGAAGAAAGTTTTGGATAATGCTCTCACCGGCTACCACGCAAGGGGGGGCAAAATCACTAGGGAGAAGGTCGTTCAGGGCGCTCGGGTGTTCACCCACACGACGACTTTCGCGTGCGTCAAGCAGCCGGCGGGCAGTAACCGAGACACCTACTATATCCTCCATCATATGCGGGCGTATGTACGGGATCAACAGTTCCTTACCCTGCCTAGTCAAGTCCAACAATGGGCCTCCCGCTTGTCGATGGTCGGCGATGACAAGGTTAGAGAAGAGATATATGATATCCAGAAGTGCTTTGCCACGAAAATCGTTCATGAAGTGGTGAACAGGAGTGGGACATTTTACTGCCGGTTCAACATGCCGAACCGCGACATAGATACCTACCTAGCAACTGCCTGTGACGACAGGCCCTTCATCACTCAGGAGGGCTGTCCCGTTGTAATCCCTGGGAGGATGAGACAGAAGGAGTGAGAACTATTGTAAGGCTTGCTACATTTTCCGAAATTAGTCGAACTCAATCGTTAGGGTTATGAATCGTCCATCGTGTAACAGATGCTTTATTATGTTAATGCTTAATTATCTTTCTTTTCATTATTGCGGTCTTACTTGTGATGGTCGTTCGATCTTTTGAATAAGTAAATGCCGATGATTAAAAGAGTTGGTTCACACTCAGATGGCCTAGGCGGTCCGTTGCGCCTTGTGATTTTCACAAAGTTAGGATCTTGTGCATCCCACTTGGCGCAGCGGCACCGCCTACGGCCGCTTGTATGTGTCCACCCTAAATATGAGGGACACATCGTTACGGTTATGAATCGTCCATTCTGTAACTGATGCTCAATTATGTAAATGCTTGATTATCTTGCATTTTATTATTGCGGTCCTACTTGTGATGGTCGTTCGATCTTTTGAATAAGTAAATGCCGATGATTAAAAGAGTTGGTTCACACTCAGGTGGCCCAGGTGGTCAGCTGCGCCTTGTGATTTTCACAAAGTTAGGATCTTGTGCATCCCACTTGGCGCAGCTGCACCACTTCGGCCGCTTGTATGTGTCCACTCTAAATATGAGGCACACATCGTTACGGTTATGAATCGTCCATTCTGTAACTGATGCTCAATTATGTCAATGCTTGATTATCTTGCTTTTATATTATTCCGGTCCTATGTTCGTTCGATCTTTTGAATAAGTAAATGCCGATGATTAAAAGAGTTGGTTCACACTCAGATGGCCTAGGTGGTCCGTTGCGCCTTGTGATTTTCACAAAGTTAGGATCTTGTGCATCCCACTTGGCGCAGCGGCACCACCTACGGCCGCTTGTATGTGTCCACCCTAAATATGAGGCACACATCGTTACGGTTATGAATCGTCCATTCGTAACTGATGCTCAATTATGTCAATGCTTGATTATATTGCTTTTATATTATTCCGGTCCTATGTTCGTTCGATCTTTTGTATAAATGCCGATGATTAAAAGAGTTGGTTCACACTCAGATGGCCTTTTATATTTCTCCACTTACTACTTATTGTAGACATGTTTAAAACTATTGTTTTTGCTTTTCTTTCTTGTCATTACAGATGCCGAGGTGCTACGTGGTGTTTAGAGGCAGGGTTCCAGGAGTCTACGATCACTGGGAAGACTGCTTCGAGCAGGTGAACAAGTTCAAAGGGAATGCCTACAAATCCTACAACACAAGAGTGGCGGCGGAAGCTAGGTGGTTCATCCATCTCGAGGAGGAACAAAATAAGAAGAAGAAGAACAACACGTGGATGAAGACCATCGCAGCCGCTCTTGTCGCCGTCGCCTCGCTCGTCATGCTATGGTTCCTAGTTAGATGATTAGGTTATCGGCGACTAGATAGGTCACTTGTCCCGATGATGAAGCATCATCGATCGATGTAATCGGTCCCGATGATTAACCGTATGATGTAGGTCTATTTGCCATGATAAACACTTTGTTGTATTCATAATCAACTGTTTGATGTAGCTATTGGGAATTCTAATTAAACAGTATGATCAACTATGATATATCATTTGTTAGTCAGAGAACTGTTTTGATACATTTTGTTTACTGATATTTTTCTGTATTTGAGCTGTGTATATACCTGTATAAATACGGTACCGTGTATTTCAAAAAAATACAACACAGTATACCCGTGACGCACCAAAAAGGATACCCGTGACGCACCAGGGAGGATAGCCGTGACGCGCAAAAGTTCATACCCGTGGCGCACCCAGTAACTTAGCCGTGGAGGCATTACTTAGCGGTGACGCACCAATATTCCTAGCCGTGGCGCACCTCCTTAGTTAGGCGTGACGTGCCTCCCGATATCCGCGGCGCACCGTCACGGTGCGTCACGGGTATCAATAGGCGCGACGCACCAGCTCGGTGCGTCACGGATAAACCAATAGGCGCGGCGTGATAGCCGTGACGCGCCCTGGTGCGTCACGGATAAGCGAATTGGTGCGTCACGGGTAAGCTTTTTCCTAGTAGTGCTTTAATTGCATGTCTTTTTTTTTGAATATATAAAGGTAGAGGGGAGCTCTACCTTGTAGTCACAGTGAGATACAGGGTGGCAATGGAAGAAGCAAAAAGTAGAGAAAGAGAAAAGCAAAAAAGAAAATCTGAGAAGAAATTTACATAGCTAACTATTGGTCCTCAATCTGGTCACCCAGCTGTTTAGGCTCTCTAAATGTTTGTCAGATCTCCTGGACCATAGCTGAAGTTCGTCGATGACATAGTTGATTAGTCTGTGCCTGGATGGCACCTTGTGATTGAAAATGCGATCGTTCCTCATTCTCCATAGGCCAAGGAGACATGCTGCGAAGCAGATAGGCCATGATGTGGAGTTGATGTGCTGATCCACTTGTTTGCAAAATTGATAAATCGATGTAGACGCTGCTGCTATGCCTGTGAGCTGTAGTTTGTCCCGGATCCAATGAGTGTGCCTGCAGTGTAGCACAATGTGCTCAATGGATTCAACCGCGGGACAAAGATCGCAGCCATTCTCGGGGCACCATTTTTTCCTGACCATATTGTCTTTGGTGTTGAGCCTGCCTCTGAAAGCAATCCACATTAGAAACTTGTGTTTTTGTGGAATCTGCCGTCTCCAAATCCATTTATGGTTGGGGCACCTCTGCCCACTATCTGACAGCAATTGGTAGAGGGTTGCTGTCGTAGGTTTCTTACCCGTGGTGATCAAAATTCTGTCGTCGTTTCCATCTAAGAGATGTGTGCGATTATCAGTTAAAAAAGCCTCGAGTCTGGGCAGTTGGCTTTGTGCTGTAGCTGATAGAGGGCCCATCAGTTGAATGCACAGAGTGTTGTCTCGGAATTGGGATGCGACAGTGCAGCATTGGTCAGCTGCGAATGTGTACAGTACTGGCATTGTGTCGCGGAGGCGTCCCAATTGTGACCAACGGTCGTGCCAGAAAGAGACAGTTCTGCCGGACTTGATCACACACGATGTAACAGACTGGATCAGAATCACGGAAGCAAGCAGAGATTTCCAGAATGGAGTGTCCTGGGGGTTTTGCTTAATTGGAATGTGATCTTGGAGGTACCATTGTGAAAGCCAGCCAAAGCAGGGCCCGTTCCCTGAAGCCAACAATTTGTAGGCTAAATTTGCCATCAGTGCTTTGTTGTGGATATTCAGGTTTTTGATCCCTAGACCTCCTTGTTGTTTTGGCATTGTGACATAATCCCAGGCGACAAGGCACTGGCCCCCAAGCACTTCTTTCTTCCCTTTCCACAGGAAAGCTCTACGAAGTTTATCCACTGCCTGTATGCTCGCTTGATCCCACTGGATGCAGGCCATAAAGAAAGTTGGGATAGCCGAGAGGACGGAGTTGATCATTTCGGTTCTTCCTCCCGCTGATAGAAGACCTGACGCCCAGCCTGGCAAACGTTTATCTATTCTTTGTATGACTGGCTGTAGCAGGCCCTTGTTGATTTTGTTCATTGAGAGTGGCAGGCCTAGGTAGGAGCAGGGCAAGTTTGTGATCGTGCAGCCAAGAATCTAGGCCACATCGTTTGACTCTTGCTGACACATGTTAATGGGAACAAACGTGCTCTTGTGGTAGTTTATATGAAGCCCACTGAATTTGGCAAAGGTATCGAGGAGCACTTTAGCATACCTGGCTTGATCAACTGACCCCTCTAGTATTAGTAGTGTATCGTCTGCGTATTGTAGTACTGGGAGAGGTGCGTTGTTGTGGATCGGGTGGTGCAGTATGCCATTTCCATATGCCTTCCTGAACATTTGCTGAAGCACGTCCGCCACAAGGATGAAAATATATGGTGACAAGGGATCTCCCTGCCGTACCCCTTTCTGTACCCTGAAGGTAGGTCCAGTTTTTCCATTTATTAGGATTTGGGCTTGGGACGTGGTTAGCAGGTGCTCTACCCAGTCGATCCAATCTTCGGGGAAACCCCTCGCTCTTAGTGTGGCGTAGATGGCCTCCCAATGTACTGTGTCAAAAGCTTTCCGGAAATCTATTTTGAGAACAATTGCCTTTTTCTTTAGTCTTTGCGCACATTGGACCATCTCCATTGCCGTCCCAAAGTTTTCGATAATGGACATGTCCTTGATGAAACCAGATTGCATATCATCCACTAAATGTTTGATGTTTCTCTGTAATCTGTTTGCCAAGACTTTTGCAATTAGCTTTGGTATGGAGTGCTGTAAAGATATTGGTCTGAAGTCTGTGATGCTGATTGGGTTTAGGCATTTTGGAAGTAGGGCAATGGAAGCTAAGTTTGTGCCTCCCAACTGTATAGTCCTTTCTTGTAAGGCTTGGAACAATAGCATAATCTCGGTTTTCATTTCACTCTTGTATTGTTTATAGAATTCCATGGTGAATCCGTCAGGGCCGGGGCTCCTGTTTGGTGGCGCCATGGTTATTGCTCGGTCAATCTCGTTCCATGAGAAAGCCAATGTGAGGTGACCTAGGCTCCTCGTGGGTTGGTTATATAGTGCTTGTAGGTCTATAATTGGCTGCCACTGCCTATCTTCAGAGAACAAGTCTGAAAAATATTCTGTTGCAATTGTGATCTTGCTTTTGTCACAAAAGTGGTCTTGCTGCTCATGATTTAGCACCTTGATTCTGTTATTCCGGTACTTGTTTGTCGCCATGGTGTGAAAGAATCTAGTGTTCTCATCCCCAAGCATGCACCATTTTATTTTTGCACGTCTTCTCCAGTGACTGGCTTCCTCTGAGTGCAGATGTCTGATTTTCGCTGCGCACACCATTCTGAAGCTGAACTCGTAATCAGTTAGTGGGCGCCATTCTTCTACTGCATCGAAAAACTGGATCATGTGAGACATGTTGGATCTAACATTTGTTCTATTTTTCCTTGATTTTAGCCATGACCTTGTGGCCGCTCTGATCATGCGAAGCCTATAGTTGATTTTGGTTGCAATTGCCATGGGCTTGGTGCTCCGAGAAAGCCTCTGTCTAGTGATGTCCACAAGTTCAGGATTCTTGAGCCAATAGTCCTCGTACCTGAATATATCTGTCTTCTGTCGGCTCTCCTTGGTGTCCAATAGCAATGGTTTGTGGTCTGAGGTTGGTCTGCCCAATGCCCGACATTCTGAGTTAACAAAATTTTGGCTCCATGCAAGATTGATTAACACCCTGTCCAACTTAACTAATGTAGGCTGTCGCTGCTTGTTTGTCCACGTATATTTTGAGTTGCAAACATCTACATCCATAAGATCGAGATCATTTATCCACTCATTGAATTCTTCCATTGCTTGCCAGTTGTGGTTTCCATTGTTCTTCTCAGTGGTGTACCGGTATATGTTGAAATCTCCTGCGAGAGCCCATGGCAAGGAGATGCCGCAGGCCAATGCCTTCATTTCAGTAAAGAAACTTCGTCTGTCCACTGCATCGCATGGCGCATATACGTTAGTAAGTATAAAAGATGTGTCATTGCTAGTGGAAGAGACTGTTACTGTCATGGCTTGTTTGCTTTGGCTAAGTAGTTGAACGTTGAAGCATTTTGGGTTCCAGGCAACGAGCAGTCCCCCAGATGTTCCAATTGACGGTTGAAATTTGAACTCAGAGAATCTTCCTGGTAAAAAGGTTTTGGCCTTGAACCTGTCGATTTGATCTAGTTTTGTTTCTTGCAGGCAAATGATATCAGGTTTAGCATCGTCAATGGCTTTATAGATAGTTTCATTTTTCTTGTTGTCTCCCAGGCCCCTGGTGTTCCAAGAGAAGGCTCTCATTTTCCAGCTAGGGATCCCTGGACATAGCAATGATAACAAGGCACAAGCGGAGAGACACTGATGCGAAAGAAAGAAAGGTAAACATGCATTTGGGTCGCAGTGTTATAGGTTGTCGATACATTGGTGGATGCACACACACACACACACATGTTGGCCTTTGATCAGAGTGATCGCCAACTTTGGAGGAAAGATAAAATGCAGGTGGAAAAAGTAAACTAGCAACCTGGTGGCGTAACACTGCTCCCTCCTACACCTAATGCAACTACTCATTGAGCTTGCTAGTTCCCGGTTCTGATGTCATTTTGTTAGTCTTGAGGGCCTCCTCAACATCTGCCAGGGTGAAGCCGCAGCATGCTGCTAACTCCCCTAGCTTGTCCATGCCGGTCTCAGGTGGGCAACTGGTGAGCGGGAGCTTTGAGGAAGCAGCATCATGTCTTCACGTAATTGTGTTCCTAGCTTAACAGTGCGTGCTCGATATGGCCCAAGGTATTCAGATGTTTTAGGTACACCGATGAAGTATTTTCCGTTACTTTCAAAACTCAGTACTACTAACAGTTCATTATTATTGTCCTTCCTTTTATTCTTTTCTGAGTAGTATCTTCAAAAACTCTCCTTCCCTACGCAGCTACATTGCAGATTTAAAATACTATCAACATACATACCGACTAAAACTACGGTGCTGATTTTAATGCAATATTTTTAACTTGATTTGAGTAGTCAAATTCTTGGATGTCTGTAGGATTTTATCAAAAATTTATATGTTATAAATTCTAAATATTCATATAATAATTAAATAAATTTTCCCGAGTTCCCGCCGCAACGCGCGGGGCATTCTTCTAGTAAGGATGATGAAGGAGCCAACATAAAAAAACGGATGCCAATGGCTCTATTTTGGCGGGACCAGACACCTTTGATCCAGATTTTGGTTGTGATATAGCTCTTCTTCCCTAGTAGACCCTAGGTTATTGAACCGGAAAGTAATGCTTAAGTAATGTGACGTTATCAAGTTATTTATTTTATAGATTGCTTTTGTAATCATACAAGCCTTACCCATGTTCGGATGTAGGAAAAACTGCTTGGAATTGAATTGGACTGGGAATTCCGAATCCAAGATGGAAAGGGAATGAGCTCTGATTGGACATCTCTCGTTTGATTGTGCATTGAATTTAAGCTTGGAATCAAAGGGCGTCACCAAATTCCGATTCCTGTTTGTATGTACAAACAAATTTAGTTTTTTTCTTTTGAGTTTGTACAATATAAACATGTAAAATTCTGACATAAAAACAAGGGGTTAGTTTAACGTGTGCATTATTAATTATTAATAAATAGGCCTATGGCATAGGATTCACCTGCTGCTATGTATATGTGCATGAGTTTAGTCAGATAAACATGATACCACTAATATTTTTTTTTTGAAATGGAAACCCTTAGGTCCCAGCCTCTTCATCAAAAAGATGCACACAGCCGGTTTTATATTGAGAAGATAAAAGTAAACTATAGCGGCCCAAACAAGTCACGGGTCACTCAAAGTGGCTAAAAAAATCAACCACAAAAACATTAAAGCACTACGCATCAAGGCGTCAAGGGTTAAGCCACCCAACCCGGCTGAAAATAGCCCGAACGACCGTCATCATTCGAGCACATCCTGTATCCATAAGTCCTTGTTGATCGACAGGCAGCAGGAAGGACCACGTTTGGATAGAATAGACCACCTTGTTGATAACCTGCATGAAATGAGCAATAGGTTTTTTTTTATTAAACACAACATCATTATGGCAATTCCATATCGTCCAAAGGACCGCTAACACGCCTATCCGAATACATGCCTTTGTTATAGAATCAACACCCTTTAACCATCCACCAAACATGTTCGCAATACTATTTGGTTGATAGATGCTATAGGTAAGATGAATTAACCGTCAAATATCACGCGCAAACGAACAGGATATAAAAAGATGTTAAACTGTTTCATCCGTACCACATAAAACAATTTTTTTTATCCCCAACCCATCCTCTCTTAGCCAAATTATCTTTTGTCAAAATCACCTTTCTGTTAAGAAACCAAAGAAAGATCTTTATTTTCAATGGTACCTTTAGTTTCCACAAGTATTTACGTAAAAATCTTGTCGAACCATGCATTAAATCCGTATAATATGATGTGACAAAGAACACTCCGTTAGGCGTCAAACTCCATCTAAAGGAGTCCGCGTCATGGGATAGCGTAACATCCATCAAACGCTCGACTAAGTGAAGCCATAGGATTCTCCTATCCCGGACAATAAATCGCCTAAACCGAATATTAAGAGGTGCATTTGATAACACGTTTGCAACTGAAACATTCTTATGTTGCACAATACTATACAGAGAGGGATATTCGTTGGACAACGCATTGTCCCCTAACCAAATTTCCTCCCAAAACCGCACCGTTTCACCATCTCCTAAAACAAAAGAGCCTCTCTGAAAATAATCATGCTTCACCCTCATCAACCCTTTCCAAAACGGCGAGTCTGAGGGTCTAGCTTCAATTTGTGACAACAATTTATCTCCTAAATATTTGTTTGTTAGAAGATCCTTCCAGACACCCTCCTCATGCAAGATCTTTGAGAACCACTTACTGAGAAGACATGTGTTCTTAATGTCTAAAACCTCAATACCAACCCCCCTTGATCCTTTGGATGGCAAATAACGTCCATTTCGTTAGCTTATATTTTCTCTTCTTACTATCACTCTGCCAAAAAAATCTTGATCGGTAAAAATCTAACTTTTTCCTAACTCCTTTTGGTATTTCGAAAAAGGAAAGGAGAAACATAGGAAGACTAGTTAGGACCAAATTTATAAAAATGAGGCGGTCCCCATAAGATAATAACTTCCCAACCCAAGAACTCAACTTCTGCTCAAATCTATCCTCCACCGGCTTCCACTCTTTGTTCAAAAGCTTTCTATAGTGAATCGGAATCCCAAGGTATTTGAAAGGGAGACATACTACCTCATAACCGAAAATGTGACGATAGTCGTCTTGGGCATCCTTAGCCTTACCAAAACAAAAAACCTTGCTCTTATGAAAGTTAATTTTTAGACCCGACATTTGTTCGAACAAAGTGAGAATAAGTTTCATATTAATAGCTTTAGTAATGTCATGTTCTAAGAAAAGAATCGTATCATCGGCGTACTTTAAAATCTATACCCCACCATCGACAAGATGTGGTATCAACCCGCCAACCTGGCCATCCTCTTTTGCTCGAGAAATTAGGATTGCCAACATATCTGCTTTCTTGAAATCGATTTTAAGAAGCACACCATCTAACTTTTTTTTGTCTTAAGCTCATGAATAGTCACATGCAAAACCACTACACCCTCTAAAATATTTCTTCCTGGGAGAAAAGATGATTGTGATGGTCGAATAACTCTAATCGCAATAGAGGTTACCCTATTCGTTCCCACTTTGGTAAATTTTTTGAAACTCACATTAAGGAGACATATGGGCTTGTACTGCTCGATACAGCTGGCATCTTCCTTTTTTGGCAGCAAGGTAATCACCCCAAAGTTAAGCTTAAAATTATGTAATTCCCCCTCATAAAGTCGGGTAAATAAAACCATCAAATCGCTCTTGATGACCTTCCAAAAATGTTGATAAAACTCCGCAGGGAACCCGTCAGGTCCTGGAGCTTTATTATGTCCCATTTCGGAAATTGCATTGAACACCTCCTGTTCCGTAAACGGAGCCGTTAGGATAACATTCTCTTGAGGTGAGATCTGAGGCATATCGTGATTCATTTCCTCAACTAAAGTAACATGATTCGGAGCCGGTGCGCCAAAAAGTTTCTTATAGTATTCAGAAATAAAAAACCTCAAATTTTCGTCTCCAACAATCGTACCCTCATCCTGTTCTAGTTGAAAAATCTTTTTTCTACGATGTTTTCCATTTGCAATCAGGTGGAAATATTTCGTATTATTACCACCTTCTTGAATATGTCGAACCTTTGCCCTTTGAGCCCCATTTTGTCTCTTCATCTCGTCTAAGCTTAGTCAAACTGATTTCCGCTTCCTTTTTAGCCGCCCGCTCAGCCTCACTTAATGGCATTGTTTCCGCTTTTATATCAAGCTCATCAATTAAAAGCAATAACTTATCTTTTAGAATTTTATACTGCCCACTCAAGTTTTTAGCCCATTCCCTCAAGAACTAACGCAAGTGATGGATTTTATGTTGCCACTGTTCTATAGGGGAGCCCCCAGTTGTGACCTATTTCCACTCCCGGAGCACAATATCATAAAAAGCTTCCTGCCGCATCCATGAAAGTTCGAATGAAAAGTGGCTTTTGTTACCCAGGTGAGCATGATCCCCTGAGTCTAAAACTAACGGTGTGTGATCTGACCCCGTTCGGGTCAGTGCGTGTACTGTTGCTAGAGGATATTTTTTCTCCCATTCAATGCTCGCTAAAAATCTGTCCAAATTTTCGTATGTTGGCATAGGTCTCCTATTTGCCCACGTGTACTGACGACCCAAAAACTCTAAATCTTTCAAATCCAGACTCTCGATTATTGCATTAAAAATAGAGGGCCACCAAGCATTAAAATTAACGTTATTCTTTTCTTCCTGGCGTCTAATAATATTGAAGTCTCCCCCAACGAGAAGAGGTAAATTTTCATTTTCGCACACTCTTACCAACTCAGCTAGAAACTCGGGTTTCTTCGAGTCTTGTGCGGCCCTGTAGACTATCACAAGACTCCAAAGAAAGCCATCAACTCGTGTTTTGACATGAAATTTAGAACAAAAATCAGCTGACACAACGGTTTGTGCCGCAAGTGACGAGTTATTAAATCCGACCAACATCCCACCAGAACGACCATGTGGAGGTAAACAATACCACGTATACTCTCTACCCCTGCCTAGAATTGCAAAAACTGCGGAGAGAACACAGATCTTCCTGTTTCAAGCAAACCCACAAAATCAAGATTATGCTCCTTTACAAACTCATTCACCGCCGTATGTTTGGCCTGATCCCCAAACCCATCGCCATTCCAAATTAAACCTTTCATTGTTTTGTCAATTTTCTAATCCTCGCACTTCTTCTTGGTTTAGAACAGCCACCATGTTTCTTACCACGTTTACCCATTTGAAACTTTGGAGATACATTCAAGTGATCTAAAACAGACTCTCCATGTTCGTTTTCCAAATCATCGCCCAAATTTGAAGCCTTTTTCATAACCAAACTATCATTCTCCACTTCATCTTTAAATTACTCTCAGCAAAATTAAGTGATCTAATGTTGTCCCTCTCTAACATAACCGAAATAGAGGACTCTACATGTTCTTTTGAGCTTCCTAGTGATACGCCGCTCTATTTATAATTTCGGAATTATGAAAAGAACGAATAGACAATATGGAGCGAGATGATGTACCTGCAGAATACGCAGCCTCCTTATGCGCAGCCAAAGCCATCGCCCGCTTTGGCTGTGGTAAATCCGCATCCTCCTTAGCTCGTAGACGGGGCCGGATCGGATATCCATTGCCACTCCCTCCAAGCCACCAAAAGCTACCACCTCCGCTTCTGAACGTTTCTTGACTGCTATCAACGTGTCCCTCAAACCCAACCCGCCTGGTTTAGGCAATGAACAGCCCTGGATGCCGAGATCATCACACACCTCGAACCCCAACCCGTCTGGTTGAGGTGAGTGTGCTTTCTCACGAACTCCGCCTCCAAACATCTCGCCGTGACCGCCTCTGAATGCGAACCAACAGAATCATCTATGTGTGAACGACGTACCTTCACACACCTGTGTACATCACGACTCGGACTTAGGGCCTGCCCAGACACACGCAAGCCCATTCCCTTCTGAACTATATATAGCCGAAGTACTACGTTGTTCATCAGTAAAAGGGCTCCGCCCGGCAGCGCGTCGCTGCTTTATCTCCACGGTATTGATTTTCTGCCCGGCAGCGCAACGCTGCAGCCACATATCGGCAGCTGAAAACTGTCTGTGCCCCTTCTGTGTACTCTCAGCCAACTTGTGCCCAGCAGTGCACGGCTGCAGCTGCTTCTCGTCAAGGACAATCTGTTCGGTTGATACTAGTAAACCATCCCCATGCACCATATGCTCACTGCTAGCTAACGTCTGATCCGTCGCGAACACCTGACCCCGTGTGTCTCTTGGAGTACCAACATGGTCCGAACTGCATAGGTTCTGCCGTGGCTCCGTATTAGCCATTTTGGCCAACTCCTTGCGAGCCCAAACCAACGAAGACGCCGCCATTGGTGACAAAACCACCCCTGGTTTGAAACTCCGCTGAGCACCTTCTGATGACGATCCATCAGATTTGTGACGCCCCTCCCGCCAAGTTAATAGACGGCTCGTCAACACTCTTCTTATTTTTTCCACTTGCATCCCCATCAATCTCATCCTCTTTTGTCTTTTCATCATTGCCATCCCTTCCATCGTGATCATCCTTCTTGTCAACCACCATATCATCTTGTTCCTCACCATTAGGATTCTCCACAATAAAATTTAGCTCATAAAAACCGTCTTTATGAAAATACCCCACTTTTCCGGCACAAGAGTATAATCCATGCATCCCACAAGAATACGCAAAACTCCATGTTTTCTAGTATATTTCATATCCTCCTTTAAAGTTTTACCAAACAGGGAACCAAGACTCCATAAAATCAAGAAGTCCCCTCTATATATTGGTGGAATGTCAGAGAGACGAATCCAAATCTCAGGAAGCATCCACGAAGGTTTCACGTCTACCGCCCATCATTCAACCGTAATGATACATGAGCTACTAGGAACATGGCATGCTCCAAAAATCTTCATCCTCTCCAATTCGAGTTTTGAAGGGAAGGAAACCTTAAACAGATTTTCGCCTACTTGAACCACTTCCCACTTGAAATCATCAGTAGGTACCAACCTCTGCAGCTGAGCCGAAATTTGATCCACAGAAAGCGTTCCTCCCGAAACCAACAACCGTGCAAGCCTATCCGAATCTATTTTCGGACGGTACGTGGCAGTTGGGATGGCCTCATAAAATGTAAGCCTCTCATCAAGGAAACCATGCGTGACAACCTGCTGCTTAGCAACTGATAGAAGAGGACACACATCCGGGACATGGTTTGACCCCTCGCAATATTCACATACTTCAACAGGGCACTCGGCTAATATATGATTTGGCAAACAATTGTGATCAATACGCCCTAAGTAATCCACAACCTTACAACCACAGTCACTATGGATAAATTGCTCCACCTGAGGACTATTCGCACTGCAAGTATTTCTTAGTGATTAGGGCTTTCCTTGGGAGAAAACTAGACCAACGCAGTACCATATGGAAATATCGTCGTTGTACCTCTAGAAGGTCATCACCGACTAAGTCTAGCTTTATTGTCACCAACATTCGGCTTAGCATTTTCCCCTCCCGTAGCCGCATGAGCCTTGATCAATTTTGTTCCTAGTATGGAGATACCTATACGGACAAATACTTTCACAAATTACAAGTTAATGGAAATCATACGATAATCACATATGACACATACATGGGGCTGTGAGTCTGCATCTCGACACTCAACCCGTGGAGACTAGTTACAAATTATGATTAGATCGTAGATGGTCGTACTCGAGAGAAAAAATCAACATTCCGCAGGAGTTCGGAATTTAAACCTAATAAATATAAGTAGGACACATCACCGAAAGGGAGCACGTTATACAAGACTATTGAAACCCTACATACTCGGGAGAGATACCTTCCGTACGTACAATAGCTATAGTCTGTCCTAGGTTGGCTCGCACACCCTTGGGACTTGATAGATCGATGTCCTCTAACATGAAAAACAACAAAAAAAGATAGAAAAAGGGCAAAACAGAGAAAAGTTAAAGTTTGTAGATTGGTTTTGCAATTGTGTGTTTTTGTTCAGTTGGTTGGCTCCTATCTTTTATACATGATTCGACTAGATTTCCTTACAAGAAAAGGGTCCGAAATCCAACCTTGAAAACCCTAATGTTAGTCTACTTGGGATAGAATCTCGTTTTCCTATTAAGGATATTTTATTTTGAACCAAGACTCTTAACTTGTGAAGTTTTTGTAAATCTAAGTCTCAAACCTTAGTCTACTATGATGTATAACTTAATACATACAAGAATGTGATAAAAACCATTTCGTTGAAACCGAGGAAGGTCATTGGTATGGTGCAATAGTGCATCCTGGCTGCTAGCTTTAGATCGAGCATTGGTGTCACCACATATTTGGACAATTAGGGAGTTTTAGTGGTAAATTATCTATCCTCTCTACCGCGATATACATAGACAAAAAATCCTTAATTTATTCAAGAGTGAGATCTACTCTAGATCTAGTGTGTGTTTATTTGGATCCACACGCTTGTGTATGTGAGTCGGATTCTTTACCAGTTTCCACTTTTTGTACTCTCAAGAAGAAATCTAACCATTTCAATTTTTATCTTATAATGAGCTCCTAAAATGACTCCAGGAAAGAATCAGTTCCTAAAATTGTTTCTAGCATATAGATGATGACTTACACACTCCACCAAAGCCGAGGGTCATAATTTACACTAGTAGAAAACAGGGCATTGAGCCAAGCCCAATGGAACCGGATGTGATACAAACCGGTTCAGAAGGGTCTGTCCCTGGGCCCCACCCATGCAGCAAAATGCCCGCAAGGCCTTTAGGACCGGTTTGTAACACAAACCGGTCCTAAAGGACTTGCGGGCCATTTGCTGCAGGGAGGGGGGCCCAGGGGCAGAACCTTTAGAACCGGGTTGTATCACAAACCGGTTCTACAGGTTTTCTCATTTTTTGCAGCCACTGCGGGTCCCGCTGTCATAACCTTTAGAACAGGTTTGTAACACAAACCGGTCCTAAATCCCTCCCCTAAACCCTACATACCACCCCGAGCTCAGCTCATTTTTTCCAGCTCGAGCTTAACTCCATTTTTGCTCTCTTCTTCCTCTTGTGAGGTCTAATCCATCCCCATTTTCTCCACCATTTGTCAAGATTGTTGGTACCCATCGGTTCTACGGTTAGCATCAACGTTCCCTCTTCCGGCATTGCAGGTTTTGCTCGTTTTCTTGCTCATTTCATTTTTGTTGTGCTAGCTAGGTGTTTGATGAAATGCCTAGCTAAGCTAGAATTTGTTATTCATTTTGTTATGTATACAAATTGATGCAATTTGAACTCAAAATTAATTATGATTTGTGCTTTTTTTAGTGTCGCGCGCCTTGTCCCCTTACTCACTACCGTCAATCGCCCCATCACCGACACAACCTTGGTGAGCCTATTGTTTTTATTTACCAAAACAAATTTTGATTTGTATGATTTACGTATTTACTTGTATATAATTTTCTAGAGCCATGGTTTTGATATCCGTCCCCGTTGGCCCTCGTCCAGTCTATGATTCGGATGTGGTATATTATCTTTTTTCACTACATATTTTCATTTCCTGATTATACGACAATTACTTACGCCGACCAACTTGACATAGATATTTTTATATAGGAGGTAGTGGAACCGGAAATGCCAGTCGACCCTATTGTTGAGAAGTTATACTTAGTTGAACAAGAAAATATTGGCTTGAAAGAAAGATTGAAAAAAACTGAAGAAAGGTTGGAAAAAACTGAAAGAGAGAAGATGACCTTGGAAAAGGTTCTTGCCGGTGTCATCGATAGTCACAAGAGCGAGATGGACGCAATGCGCCTGAAGATTAGAAAGATTAGGAAATATGCAATTAGTAAAGAGGCTTGGTATCATTATGTCGTCGGGTCAATTGTTACCTTTGTTGCGATTTTGATCGCATTTGTTGTTGTTTTTAAATGCATTAATTAGAGAGAATTTTTATGGATGGTTTCAGTGTGTATTTTTCTGAGAACTATATATGTATATATGGTCACTATACGCTAGTTTGGTATTAACGTGTGATGAACTTTTTGTATTAATTAACTAATTTAGTCATGATGATTTAGCATATATAATGGTTGTTGATAAATTTATATAATGCAGATGAACCGGCAATGGATGTACAGTGATCGACGTCGTCCCGAATTCCTTAATGGCATGCATAGTTTTCTCAATGTGGCTGAGAAAAACAGGCAGAATGGATTTATTTTTTGTCCACGTAAAAAATGCCAGAATAAGAGGAATTTCCCTAGCTCAAGAACCATACACACCCACCTGTTGCAAGAAGGCTTCATGCCCAGTTATTTTTGTTGGACCAAGCACGGAGAAAGAGGGGTTATAATGGAAGACAATGAAGAAGAAGAGGATAATGATGAGTATCCTATGTTCGATGAACACGGTGATACTGAAATGGGGGAAGAGGAGCCTGAACTTGAGGACATTGTTGATGAGTCTGATGATGATCTTCGTCAGGTCATTCGTGAAGAACAGATAAACTGCGCAAGTGAAAACGAGAGGTTGAAGTTGGAGCGCATGTTAGAAGACCACAAAAAATTGTTGTACCCAACTTGCGAAGATGGCCAGAAAAAACTGGGCACCACCCTTGAATTGCTGCAATGGAAGGCAGAGAATGGATTATCTGACAAGGGATTTGAAAACCTGCTGAAAATAATGAAGAAGATGCTTCCAAGAAATAACGTGCTGCCCTGCAGTACATACGAAGCAAAGAAGGTTGTCTGCCCTCTAGGATTGGAAGTGCATAGGATACATGCATGCATCAATGACTGCATCCTCTACCGCGGCCAGCACGAGAATTTAAATGCCTGCCCGGTATGCGGTGCATTTTGGTATAAGATCAGGCGAGATGACCCTGGTGATGTTGAGGGCGACGATCGCCCCAGGAAGAGGGTTCCTGCCAAGGTGATGTGGCATGCTCCTATAATACCACGGTTGAAACGTTTGTTCCGAAACAAAGAGCATGCCAAGTTGTTGCGATGGCACAAAGAAGACCGTAAGGAAGACGATATGCTGAGACACCCCGCTGATGGGTCGCAGTGGAGAAACATCGACGATAAGTACGAGGACTTTGCACGTGACGCAAGAAACTTAAGGTTTGGTCTGAGTACAGATGGCCTGAATCCATTTGGGGAGCAGAGTAGCAGTCATAGCACCTGGCCCGTGACTCTATGTATCTATAACCTTCCTCCTTGGTTATGCATGAAGCGTAAGTTCATTATGATGCCAGTGCTTATCCAGGCCCGTCGCAACCCGGCAACAACATTGATGTGTACCTGAGGCCACTAGTTGATGAACTTTTAGAGTTTGTGGGCTGACGAAGGTGTACGTGTGTGGGACGAGTACAAACAAGAGGAATTTGACCTACGAGGGTTGCTGTTTGTTACCATCAATGATTGGCCCGCTCTTAGTAACATCTCAGGACAGTCAAACAAGAGATACAGCGCATGCACACACTGTTTAGGCGAGACAGAAAGTATACATATAGGCAAGAATGTGTACCCGGGGCATCGTCGATTTCTTCCAGACAGGCATCCCGTAAGAAAGAAAGGAAAGCATTTCAAAGGCGAGGCAGATACATGGAGGAAGCCTACCCTCCCTAAAGGTACTGATATATATGACATGGTCAAAGATATAAAAGTAATCTTTGGAAAGGGTCCTGGCGCACAATCTGTTCCAAATGACGCCGACAACCACGTAGCCATGTGGAAGAAGAAATCTATATTCTGGGAACTACCCTATTGGAAATTCCTAGAGGTTCGCTCTGCGATCGACGTGATGCACGTGACGAAAAATATTTGCGTGAACCTGCTAAACTTATTGGGCGTGCATGGGAAGAAGTCAAGAGATACACCAAAAGCACGGCTGCACCACCAACGTATGCACGAACGAGACGACCTGATGAATCCAGAGAATTTCAAAGGTCCTGCCAGCTACGCTCTTACCAAGGAAGAGAAGGAGATCTTTTTCCAAGTCCTGAGTAGTATCAAGGTCCCGTCTGGCTACTCGTCGAACATAAAAGGAATACTAAACCTGGAAGAGAAAAAGTTCCAAAACCTTAAGTCTCATGACTGCCACGTGATCATGACCCAGTTACTTCCGATTGCATTGAGGGGGCTTCTACCAGAAAACGTGCGATTACCCATTGTGAAGCTATGTGCATTCCTCAACGCAATTTCTCAGAAGGCAATCGATCCAGCAACTCTACCAAGTTTACAGAAGGACGTGGTCCAATGTCTTGTCAGCTTCGAGTTGGTGTTCCCACCAACCTTTTTCAATATTATGACGCACCTCATAGTTCACCTAGTCCAAGAGATTTCCGTTCTCGGTCCTGTATTCTTACACAATATGTTCCCCTTTGAGAGGTTCATGGGAGTCTTGAAGAATTATGTTAGAAACCGTGCTAGACCAGAAGGAAGCATGGTCAAGGGCTATGGAACAGAGGAGGTCATTGAGTTTTGTGTTGACTTTATTCCTGACCTGAACCCGATCGGGGTTCCTCAGTCGCGCCATGAGGGAGACTGCGTGGAAAAGGCACGCTAGGAAAGAAATCAACAACATGTATGGACGAGCAATCTTTCAGTCAAGCACACTACACAGTTCTAGTTAATTCCAGCTTGGCGGCTCCATATATCCAGGAACACACGGATATTTTACGCTCGGAATATCCGGAGCAACCTGAAGATTTCATTGCTAAAGAACACGCGAAGACTTTCGGAGGTTGGTTGCAAAGACGTCTGATTAATGACAACATTGTTGAAGATGAGCTATACTTGTTGGCCAAGCAACCATCTTCGACTGTATTGACCTTTAAAGGGTACGAGATAAATGGTAACATATTTTACACGGCAGAACAAGATAAAAAGAGCACCAACCAAAACAGTGGCGTCCGGTTTGATGCAAAAGACGACAACGGGCAAAGGGTCACATACTATGGTTACATAGAGCAGATATGGGAACTTGACTACAGACCTTCCTTTAAGGTCCCTTTGTTCTGGTGCAAATGGTTCAACCTGTCAGGCGTGAAGGTAGACCCGAAGTACGGAATGACAACAGTGGATCAGAAGAATCTTGGGTACGACAATGATCAATTCGTCCTAGCCAATGATGTGGCTCAGGTTTTC
The DNA here is from genome assembly GCA_028641055.1 of Alopecurus myosuroides. Classification (NCBI taxonomy): domain Eukaryota; kingdom Viridiplantae; phylum Streptophyta; class Magnoliopsida; order Poales; family Poaceae; genus Alopecurus; species Alopecurus myosuroides. The sequence goes on from CM054057.1 coordinate 76,883,696, forward strand.
TATGTGAAGGACATGTCTAGCAGACCGAGAAAAACAAAAGATAAAGAAACGAATACATCAGACGATGAGCCAAGGCGCCACATAGTTCTTTCAGGGAAAAGAAACATCGTGGGAGTCGAGGACAAGACAGACATGTCAGAAGATTACATTAAATTTGATGAAATTCCTCCCTTCAAAGTCAAAGATGATCCTAGCATTCAGTTAAATGATGAAGATGTTCCATGGTTACGGCGCAATCAGAAGAAAGGCAAGAAGAAAAATAGAAACGGATCGTCCCTTTAGTACCGGTTGGGGACACCAACCGGGACTAAATGGGTTAGGGTTTCGTTTGGACCAATCAGATAGAATCACACGGATCGTGTGTTTGTTTCAACCGCTTGTGAGTCGTTGGATCCGGGGTGTGTTTCTTTCCAGCTGTTGTGAGCCGTTCGATCAGGGCTACGGTGTGTTTCTTTCGAGTTGTTGGATGAGATGTTTCTTAACCGTTGGATCAAAACCCTAGCTCAACACTTTGTGAGCCAGAGGACCCTATATATAGCCCAGCTTCATACACCGTTCAGTTCATCTCCCAAATACAAAACATCCGGATTCGCCAGCATACGCCCCGCGGTGCATTTGGTATGCATATATGCACTCAGTAGCCACTGCGGGGTTGTATACTGGCGATACCGTTTGTTTTGTTCTACACCCTCCTTTAAGGTTTGATACATCATATACTCAGTTCATCGAGCAAATACAAAACATCCGGATTCGCCATCATACGTCCGGCCGTGCATTTGGTATGCATATATGCACCCAGTAGCCACGGTCGGGCTGTATGATGGCGATACCGTCTGTTTTGTTCCACACCCCCCTTAAGGTTTGATACATCATATACTCAGTTCATCGAGCAAATACAAAACATCCGGATTCGCCGTCATACGTCCAGCCGTGCATTTGGTATGCATATATATATGCACCCAGTAGCCACGGTTGGGCTGTATGATGGCGATACCGTTTGTTTTGTTCTACACCCCCCTTTGGAAACAGAAAGAAGAAGAAAAAGAAATGTGCGCCCCCCTGTACAGGCCTTTAGGACCGGTTGCCGTTAACAACCGGTGCTAAAGACCCTTTCGCACCGGTTGCCGTTAACAACCGGTTTGCCGTTAACAACCGGTGCTAAAGACCCTTTAGCACCGGTTGTTAACCGCAACCGGTACCAAGAAAGGCAAGAGTAAGATTGTGACGACCGGTTGTCACAGAGGCAGACAGAAGAAGTCACGGTATGGCAGTCACGTATTCAACATCAACCAAGAAAGGCAAGCGTAAGATTGTGATGAAAGGTTGACAGAGGAAAATACTCGCAATATATGTATGTACTTTTTAAAAGTGAGAAACAAAGTACCAGCGGGCTAGTATACCAATCGCGCTAAATCAATCTACATGTATGGTATCTCGCTAAATCAATCTATATATATGTATCCACGATATATATGCTCGATGTATCACTTGCGCTCTCACTTCTCGTTGCCTTACTCATTACCCACCCTAACTTACCACAGGCGCATAGACTACAATATGCGCCTGGGGTAACATTACCGCAGGCGCATAGACAGAATATGCGCCTGGGCTAAGAGCTATACCACAGGCGCATGGTGTGCAATGTGCGCCTGGGGTAATTGATCAGATTACATTAAATTTGATGAAATTCCTCCCTTCAAAGTCAAAGATGATCCTAGCATTCAGTTAAATGATGAAGATGTTCCATAGTTACGGCGCAATCAGAAGAAAGACAAGAAGACAAATAGAAACGGATCGTCCCTTTAGTACCGGTTGGGGACACCAACCGGGACTAAATGGGTTAGGGTTTCGTTTGGACCAATCAGATAGAATCACACGGATCGTGTGTTTGTTTCAACCGCTTGTGAGTCGTTGGATCCGGGGTGTGTTTCTTTCCAGCTGTTGTGAGCCGTTCGATCAGGGCTACGGTGTGTTTCTTTCGAGCTGTTGTGAGCCGTTGGGATGTTTCTTAACCGTTGGATCAAAACCCTAGCTCAACACTTTGTGAGCCAGAGGACCCTATATATGCACCCAGTAGCCACTGTCGCTCCTCGAGCGCTTCTTCTCCATCCCTCTGCACCGTCGCGCTTCCACCATGCCTCCGAGGAGGAACATCACCACCGGTTTCCGCGGCGTCCGAGCACGGCATAACGGAATGTTCAGCGCAGATATCCGCTGGGGGGACGACCGCATCCCCCTCGGCACCTTTGCGACGGCGGCAGAGGCAGCCCGCGCCTGGGACGCGGCGGCCTGGCGCCTCAACCGCCCGCGGTCGCTGATGAACTTCAACGACTGCCACACAGTCTGGGAAGCGGAGGCCAGGGCGACGAAGCCACAGATCATCACTGCCGCCGACCACTTCCACCTCCGCCACCGCGCGTTTCAGGGCCTAGTCGACGCCAGGGAAGACCGCGTCGTCCGCGATTATTACCGGAACAACCCGGGGGAGGAGAGCGCCGACGAGGAGCTCTGGCAGACACGCGCGGGTCAGCGGGCGGAGCGCCGCCTCGAACGCCACCTCGCGTTAGATGCGGCTCGGGAGGTGAGGACGAGGGCGCTGCAAGAGCTTCGTCGGGCCGACCGCGCCGGCGAAGTCTGGGCCTCCGACGATCCGAGGTGGGGGCCTATCTCGGACATACCATCATGCACCTCCGATGATGACGAGGAGGTCACCGACGAGTTCGGCGACGATGATGACCCGGAGGAGGTCACCGACGAGTTCCCCGACGACGATGGCGAGGAGTAGTGTTCGTCTGTTTTCTCTTTTTAATAAAAGAATTTGTATTCCGGCGACACTGCGGCAATCGCTAAATCAATCTGTATGGTATCTCGCTAAATCAATCTATATATATGTATCCACGATATATATGCTCGATGTATCACTTGCGCTCTCACTTCTCGTTGCCTTACTCATTACCCACCCTAACTTACCACAGGCGCATAAACAGCAAAATGCGCCTAGGGTAACTTTACCGCAGGCGCACAGTAAGGAAATGCGCCTGGGATAAGAGATTTACCGCAGGCGCATTTTGTGTAAAGTGCGCCTGGGGTAAGTGATCACATATACAGAAACAGTAGTTTTTCTGTTTTGTTTTCTTGATGTGTTTTTGTTTGTCTGTTTTGAAATGTGTGTTTGACATAATATAGAAATAGTTTAGCTAGGAATTAATATGGAAATAATATCCATTACATAATAATATATACATTACATGATAATATATCCATTACATACTAATATATCCATTACATGCATATATCGAACCCAAGAGGCGGTACACAAACAACATCTATGGATCCGTCGAGTAGAAGCGGAACAACTCGTAGGAGACGTATGCATCTATGGCTGCATACGTGATGTTGGTCCAGTCCAGTGGGTTCTTCTCCCACAACCAGTGATTCTTCGAGGGGAAATCAGTCTTCATGGTTCCGTAGCCCTCGTGGATGAAGGCACTTGCCATGCGAGCCATACCGGTCTTTGGCCCGTTCAAATGGATAAGACCCTGAATATCAATGTAGTGATCTTCAGGTATCACAATACCCAAGCGCATCAACTTCGGACGGTCTTGCGTGTTGTCAACGCTGCAAAAGTCATACCCCTTGTTGACAAGAAAATCAACAAGTGCCGGAGAATGCTTTGAACTACTGCAACAACAAAAATTTGATACGTGTACGTGTTAGATATATGGCAACACATGTATTCTTCACATGCAACAAACAAATCGAAGATGCAAGATTGTACGTGTGCGTTACCTTGACCATTGGAAGACCAAAACGGCCTCCTTGAACGCAATCTGGATGACTACAACATTCCGTTTATCCGCCGTATACTCTAAATCAAGCCCGAAAAACCGGTGTTCTTCGGGAGAGGAGAAATACAGATTGGTCAAATACCCAATAGCACCGGGGAGCTCCTCGCAGTTGTTGGTGTAGAACACGTCGAGACTTTTGCCGCATGGTGTGGGCACATCATATCTCTTAGAAACTTCAGCCATGGTGCTTAGTGGAGGAAGATCAAGAGAGGAAGAAGAAGAGACAGAGGAAGAAGAGAAGAAACAGAGACTCGCGATCGGGCCGGTGCGCACTGTAGCAATAAAACCGCCGCGCGCGGGAGGCGAGCAGTTTGTATTAAGACCTTTAGCACCGGTTGCTAACACAAACCGGTGCTAAAGGCCTGTAGTGGGCGCGCAGTCTGGGTGTGGCCCCAACTACAGGCCTTTAGCACCGGTTTGTGTTAGCAACCGGTGCTAAAGACCCTTTCGCACCGGTTGCTAACACAAACCGGTGCTAAAGGCCTGTAGTGGGGCGATATCTCCAGGACTTGTGAAATTTTGGCCTCATTTCTTTCGCGCGTCTTCTCCTCTACCTAGCTACGGCGAAGCCCTGCGCGGTCCGCCTCGTCGCCGTCCGTCCGCCTCGTCGCCGTCGCCGTCTGCCTCCGCGTCCTCGGTCCGCCGCGCCTCCGTCGCCGTCTGCCTCCGCGCGACCCCGCGTCCATCGCCGTCGCCGTCGATCCCCCGCGCGGCCCCGTCCGTCCGCCTCTCCGTCGCGCCGTCGCGCCGTCCGCCTCCGTCGCGCGTCGTCCGCCTCTCCGTCGCGCCGTCGCGCCGTCCGCCTCCGTCGCGCGTCCGTCTCGCCTCCGCCTCCGCCGCCCCGCCTCTCGCCCCTCGATCGCCGTCGCCCCGTCGCCGGCCACGTACGGTAATTAAGTTTTAATTTCTTTTTTTTTCAATTTTGTTTTAGTGTTAGAGTTTTTTTAGAGTTATTAGTTAGATTGTTTAGTGTTAGATTGTTTTTAGAGTTAGTGTTAGTGTTAGAAATTTTTAGATTTAATTAGTGTTAGATTTTTTTAGAGTTATTAGTGTTAGTGTTAGAATTTAGTGTTAGAAATTTTTAGAGTTAGTGTTAGATTTTTTTTAGTGCTTTATTTTGTTTTTACAATTTTGTTTAGTGTTAGAATTTTTCTGTTAGAATGTTGTGTTAGAAAATTTCACTAAGTTAGTGTTAGAAAATTTCAGAAAGTTAGAATAACTATATAATTTCAGTAAGTTAAAATTTTTCACTAAGTTACCATATTGTTCCTGTTTAACTTTCATCTTATTTCTGTTATATTTCTCAATTTACTATTTTTTACTAAGTTATGGAATATTTACTTAGTCCGGGCAGGTTTTTAGTTCATGTCTTTGTTGGACCCGCCGGGGGATGTCCGGGACTGGGCCCCGCCAGGCTGGCATTGGGAGCTCCTTAGTACCGGGGCACGCGGCTTGGTGAGAAATCCGGGTGACGTGGTCGACCCGGATATTCTTTGGTGGCCATCGCGTGGGCCACGCTCGGTGCGGAGAGAGCCGGCCCCTGAGGAGGTGGTACAACAGCGTATCAGGGAGGAGGACGAGTACGTCCGTCGCTACATGTACTTGCTCGATAGGCAGTATAGGCAGTATAGCAGCAGTTGGTCGATTATTAGGAGGGTTCCTTACCACGTGAGCTATGACCCTAGGAGGGTTCCTTATCTATGGATGCGTAGCACCCGTGACTTAGCACCCCGCGGCTTAGGACCCGGTCGGAGTTAATTATTTTGAGAGATGTCACGAGACTATGTATAAGTGATATTATTCGATCGTGATGTATTAGGGTTAAAAAAATCAACCCGAGCTATGTATAACTCTTGGTGTGTCCAGAACTATTATTTCATTAATATGTCCAGAACTATTATTTTATTACTGTCCGATGAAATAATTTCGCCAAGTGCCCGATGAAAATTTCGCTAAGTGTTCTTCATTTTATAAATTTTACTAGCAGGTGTTGAGCTATGGATTCCCAAGAACCTGTACATGATCAGCACGCCGATCAGCTCGCCGGAATGGGTGAGGCGGAGAAGGAAAGATACGTGTGCCAGATGATTTTTGATAATGCAACGGCCATATATCGTGATGACGACGATGGACAGGCGTTTAGCAATCAATTTTTGAACGACTCCGGCGACGGAGATCAGAATATAGAAGATGTAGTAGATGATGACGACGACAACGTCGAGGATGAAGAAGTGCCCTCCAGAACAAACTCTGCCAATGTATATCTCAAGTCACTGTTCACGCAACAATTAATTTGTTTTGCACTTACTAACGAATCATTATTTTCCCGTTTAGGCGCCCTCCGGAACAGCTAGCGCAAGTACTGAGACAAAGTCCAAACGAGGCCCGGCCGCAAGGTTGAAAGATACCGTAAGGTTCTCGATTGATACAGTTTGTCGTGGGATAATCACGGCAGATGTTACCGAGGGTAACTGATCTAGGGGCAAGTCGACACAGGTATTTGGGAGAGGGTTTAGCTCGAAGGAAGACATGGCGAAAAGCAATCTAAGAGCCGGAAAACAACTCGCCGGATCTCGATATGATTATACTGGATACTCGATAATAGGTGTTACAGTTATGACTTGAATCTCTCTCAGGCGAAACCTAGGGGTTGGTTTATATAGTACTCATACCCCCTTTGGCTCGCCATACAAAGCGCTCCTTGAGTCCTACTCGAACTCTATATACAAACCTAACTTTCCTTACCATAACCCACAATCCGGGTTACGATCCTTACAAGCCCTGGGCCTTTCTGAAGCTTCTTTGTTCTTAGCCGGATTTGGTCCATCCGCCGTTTGGGCCGGATTACACCTGGGAGTTGGCACACCGGGTTACTATCCCCTCATCAGTAGTCCCCAGGATAGCGCGGGCTTCATGGATTCATTCTTGAGGCGCTCGCTATCCCGATAGCTCGATCCTTCCTCGAACGCCTAATGGGCCTTTCCATATTTGAACCCTTGCTCCGAACGCCCACAACGCCAAATCCGCGCGGATAATTACTGTTCCGCAATTTCCGGCTTTCTGGCCGCGGGTGAGCTCACCACCTCCCTTATAAATATCAGCAGAGGGTAACCCTAAACCATTCACCTCGTTTCGTCATTTCTTTCTCCTCGCTCCCTCACAGTTCCGGCCGCCGGGCTCACGCGCGCTTCCAGAGATAAGGCCACCTCCGGCCGCACCCGACCTCGAGCTCTCCAGCGCCGCCATCGAGCCCCGCCGCCACGCTCTTGTTTCTTTCATCAAGGACTGTGGTGAGATACTCAAGCCGCGCCGCGCACCGGCCTCAGTTCGGACCTCAACTCCTTCGGTAAGCCCCTCTCAACCATCCAACTGAAACCGGCAATTTCATCAATTTGACCAAGATTGGATTTGAGTCAACCCGCAAATCGATTTTAGGGAACCATCAAATTAGTCCGCTTCGATAGTCCTTAGCTTCTTCTAGCACCTGATACGCAATCACCACCCATTTCCGCGCCCTTATTAACCATTAAACTTCATATAAGATTACTTGTAAGTCCTTCGATTCTAGATCCGTTCCGCCTTGTTTTCTCCGCCTGCCGCATTAACACCCGGATAATCCTTCTTTTCCAGTTAATCCCTCCTCAGTAAGGTATGGGCAACCATCCATGTTCACCCAACCCACCTCAATACGTAAGTAATTAAAAATTTACTCAACTTCATCCGACACCCGGAAAATCTTCAGCACTTAGCTTCGCAGCGCATTACCCGGGTCTTGTTTTAGCCTTCAGCGTCTTAATGTCTCCAGATTCAAATGAGTTGATGTTCCGAATCTTACCCCACACATTTCTTGTCCCTTGCAGGTCAGCTCCATGGCTCCTAAAAGACAGGGAAAACACCCGGCTCCTGCAAAGACCTCCCAAACCGCTTCTGCCGACTGGGGCCGGTCTTCAACAACGAAGGCCAAACTGGATGGGATGGCCGAGCTAGGAATCCTTCCTTCCCAAAAGGAAATACACTGGAGGGCTCCTGGCGATGAGACCCGTCCCACTCCTACCGGGAATGAGGTAATCTGCTTTACCGAGCACGTGATCCGGGGGTTCCGTCCTCCGGGTCACCCCTTCTTCCGAGAAATCCTAAGCCACTACGGCCTCCGGGTGTTCGACATAGGGCCTAACTCTATGCTGAACATCACCCACTTCATAGTCTTGTCCGAGTCTTACCTGTGCATTCAACCAAGCCTAGCTCTTTTTACCGAGTTATTTTACTGTGAACCGTGCCGCGAGAGCGATGACGGAGCAATCCTTACTTGCGGCGGGATATCTATCCAACGCCGCAAGCACTCGCTGATGCCAGCCCTTAATCTGAACTCCCACGCCAAAAATTGGCAGCTATCCTTCTTCTATTGCCATGATACCTCTCCGGATGGCGAGAGGAAATTGCCGGGTTACTCGGAGACCCCCCTCGAACCCTCCGCGTCTTTCAATGCTTTTGCGCCTGATCCTGATAGGGAAGCGATTCAGCCCCTTCTGGCCAAATTAGCAGCTTTCTCAGCCCATGGCCTTCTCGGGCTCAACTTAGTAAAGACCTGGGTGGAGTTCCGGGTTCAACCCAACTCCATTCGTTCAAAACTGCTGCACGAATACTCGGGCCATATCACAGACTCCCTCCGCTACTCCACCAAAAACTTCCCTGCCGGTAACACCATCAAGACCATCAAGGGCTTCTTGGTGGAGAGATTGGACGTCATAAAGAACACCGCCGGGTTACGCCCGTTTACTCGGGAGAATCCCGCCCCAGCGGTGAGTCCTGCCCCCTTTTTCTTATTTCAGTACTTTCGTCCGCTACAGCCTTTAACCATCATTTGTATTTACCTGTTTACAGGCTGACGATCCCTTCTGGAAAGTCGAAAACTCTCCTCCTTCTCAAGACCCCGAAGAAGAGGTCGAGTCTGTGGATGATGATGAGGGTATTCCTCCATAACCTTTATACCTGCCTTTTATCTGTGCTGTTTCCCTTATCTGATACTTACTCGGCTTTCAGGGTCGGGGGATGACGAGGAGGAAGAAGAAAATGACCCGGAAGCCACCGAGTCTGACCGGGAGCCTCCAGTTGGAAACAAAAGGAAGGCTAGAGGGGTAGTTGAAAAGGTTCCCTTCTCTTCTGTGTCTCGTGCGCCTTACTCCTTTGCTGCTATGCATGAACTTAACGAGCGATTATCACATTCACCCTTCTTGAAGGATCCTCTTCCGACTAAACGTAGGGTGACCCGGAATTCTCCGGGGGATGATCCCCTTAACCCGGGTATTCCCACTTCACCTACTCATCGAGCCAGTACCCCTCCAGCTCAACCTTCCCAATCGCCTCAGCGTCACCCGTCTCCTACTCATCCACTTGCCGGGCAATTTCGCGTCCCGCAGCCAGTGCTCTTGCCAACGTCCTCCGCTTCCAGTGGCGAACTTCCTCCGGACTACGCCGTAAATACCGGGTAACTACCTTTATTTGCATTTTCTCGTACTTGTTACCTTTCCTTTTTCGGTACCTTCCACCGATCCATGTCCTCCTTCTTGTCTTCAGCGCCACAGTTACGCTGAGCGACCAGGATATTCCTGAACCGGAAGGACAGGAAGAGGAGAAGCCGAGTGATGACATGGACGTTGAGATTGAAGACGAGGCCGAGGACGGAAAAGAAGAAGACCCTTTCAAGGACCCAATTCCACCGAAAACTGCATCACCCCAGCCCTCTGAAGAAGTGGACGAAGACATCATCTTGGAGACCAAGCCGGGCTCTCCTAACCCGGACGTTCAAACGACCCGGGTTTCGACCCCCAGACCCGGAACAGCTCCTCCACAAGAGGGCCAATCCTCCGGCCCTTCTCAACTTCGTCCTGAAGACATGACCTTTGCTCAGATGCTAGATGCCCTTCATACCTTGAAGGGTGACGAAGAAAACTTACTAGATGCCTTAATACTCAAGCACGAGGTAATCCCGACTAACACCAATTGATTCCATATATAGTCCCCAAGTTCCGAGTAAATTACTAGGTAGCTTGCTTGGAACTTTGCATAATGTTTCTGGCTGACCCTTCTTCATGCTTCCCTACAGGACTATGTTTCACAGTTGGAGAAGAAACTGGCCAAATCCACCAAGCTTGCTGAAAAAGAAGCGGCCCTTCGTGAAGCTGCTGAGACTGAGGCTCACAGGTGCCAGAAGATGACGAAAAAGTACAAGAAGAGAGCTCGTAAGGCCAAAGGCAAACTGACAACTCTTTCTGCTCAAATTGATGGTGTTTATCGTACCGCAACTGGTAAGATTTTTGAATTTCACCTTTTGTGACTCGGATTACTTTGATTTGAACAACTGCACTTGTTTGCCTACTATCTTTGCTTCTTTTGCCTTTTTTAGCAGGGCCACATGACGCTGCCCCCGAAGGAGATGATGCTGCCAAGCTTAAAATCATCAAGAATACTCTTCGCCAACTTTGCAGCGGAGTCAGTTGGATACTTGACGAGTTACGTCTGCCGGGTATCAGGCCGGATAACATGAAGAAGTTACTAGAGAGCTGCTCTACCATCCCCGAATGGATTTGGCATTGGAAACGGTCCTCCTGCCGCTTTGGGGTAACCCGGGGACTCGCGTTAGCTAAGGCCTACGCTCCCAAGCTAGAGCTGTCCAAGCTTATGAGCGGATTCCCAGAGTTCAACTTGGATGGGTCCAAGTTTTTGCCAAAGGACTTCAAGGCTATTCAGAAAGAAGTCCGTCATCCGGCTAGTGTTATCGCTGATGCCTTAGAAATTGATGTGATTCTTCCGGCTTATGATGCTAATGACAAGGTTGTCAAGGCTGACCGCCCCCAGCCGTTCGATATGCTTGTCCGTTGGAGGGAGGAAGCGATCAAGTTAAAGGAAGAAGCCGCCAAGAAGGCCGAGGTCGACTCTGCTCCTGCAACCTCTGCTGCGCAGCCCGAGACTACTACTGATCCAAGTGGCACCAAGGGCAAGGCCAAGGTGGATCCTGCAGCTTGAAGTAACGCTTATCATTCCACATGCGTCAATCGGCGAAGCGTCGTTTACAACAGCTTTACTATTCGTTTAAGCAGAGCGCCTGTGCTCTTTTGATACTTTTTATGATATTGTAATACTTTGAGTTAAAACTCCCGATGCACTTTGCGCCCCTTTGGGCTTTTGATGAATGTATCTTTGCGTTTTCTTATTCTTGATATCCACTTGCTTTATTCTCGATAACTTATACTTCTTTTTTCTTAGCAAAGCCCGTCCTCCGGGTTTCGTCTGAGACCCGGATGCGTGGCTCGTTGTAATTTAATCGGCTGGATGATGTTGTTTCCTCATTAGAGCTTATAAGTCCCCAGCCCGGGTTTCCGCGTCTAGGACACATGATTGTTTCTTTTCAAGGAAACGAATCGCCCATCGCTGGATGCCCAAAACTTCAGGACAGCTTTTATGAGGTTTGAAGTTATGCTTGATAATCGTTGAGTTTCCGGCTGTAAGCCTTATACTCTGCATAACCTGTGGTTTAGATGACCCTTTCGACTATCTTGTACTATAAGCCGGCTTTCGCGTGGATACCATGTTGTTACATCAATACGAAAACTGGGTCAAACAAGTCCCTTTTGGGTCTCATGACTGATAGTAATCGTAGGCGAACAGATCATGCCACTTTGTTGCGAGTCACATCGAGCTTAAGTAAGAATAGACGAGAATTTTGGACTTCTTTGTCCGGTTATAAGATTGTAGCCGCACTCGTTTTTTCGAGTTGCCGGCCCCTATAACTCATTGGCATCAAGGCCGGGTCTTTTTTGAGTTTGCAGCTGTGCTTGTAGGAGCAACTAGCCCTCAAGACCTAAATATTTTACGCCGTATAAATGACAATTGTCTCTTTTCTCGATAATCCCCTTTTTATTTGATATGAGAAAATTAGGCCAGCAAGCCGCCTCATTAAAAACCCATCCAGTCCCCAAGGGTGCCCTGGATAGGAAAAGAGTGCGTCTGAAACCTGCTGCCTGTTAAATCATTTTCTGCTAAGTATAGTATGGACGTAGCTGAGCCACGTTCCATGGTCTATCTCTTTCTTGCATAGGTGCAGTAGTATGAGCAGTGTCGTTGACTGTGGCCGATTCTTCTCTTGCATCTACCAAGTAATATGACCCATTATGTAGACTCCGGCTTATGATGAAAGGTCCTTCCCATGGCGGCGATAGCTTGTGTTTTCCCTCGTTTGTTTGAACCAAGCGCAGGACCAATTCTCCCTCCTGGAAGACCCGGCTTTTTACCCGCCGGCTATGATATCTTCGCAAATCCTGCTGATATATGGCTGACCTTTCTAAGGCTTGCTCCCTTTGTTCTTCTAACATGTCCACGGCGTCTTGCCGGTTCTTCTCGTTCTCCACTTCGACGTAGGCTGTCACTCTTGGTGAATCATGAATGATGTCGCTTGGTAATACTGCTTCTGCGCCGTAAACCATGAAGAAAGGCGTCATCTGGGTGGACCGGTTAGGTGTAGTATTGATACCCCAGACCACGGAAGGGAGTTCTTCAACCCACGCTCCAGCGGCCCTGATACAAGGGACCCTTAGCCGCGGTTTCAATCCTCGAAGTAGCTCTTGGTTCGCCCTCTCCACTTGCCCGTTGGCTTGCGGATGTGCCACTGATGCCACATCAAGCCTGATTCCATTGTTGCCACAAAATTTTTCCATCTCTCCAAGGGACATGTTGGTTCCGTTGTCAGTGATTATACTGTGGGGATATCCAAACCGATATATGATTCTTTTCAGGAATTTGACTGCTGTGGCCGCTTCACAATTGGTAACCGGCATAACCTCCACCCACTTGGTAAACTTATCGACAGCCACTAAAAGATGTGTCTTCTTGCATGGTGACATATGGAAAGGGCCAACCATGTCCATACCCCAAACAGCGAATGGCCAGGTTAGTGGTATTGTCCGTAACTCCATAGCCGGCACATGAGTTTGGCGAGCGTACCTTTGACATCCATCGCATCTTGCCACTATCCGCTCCGCGTCTGTTAAGGCCGTGAGCCAGAAGAACCCATGCCGATAGGCCTTAGCCACAAGGGATCTTGTGGACGCATGATGCCCACAATCACCTTCGTGGATCTCCTTAAGGATTTGTCGGCCTTCTTCCGGTGTCACGCAGCGCAGAAAGACTCCTGTCGCGCTTCTCTTGTACAGCTCCCCATTGATAATAGTATATCCTTTTGCCCGCCTCAAGATTTGTCTTGCTAATACTTCCTGTTCTGGCAATTCGCCCCGTGATAAATAGGCCAGATATGGCTCTGTCCACTCGGGAACAGTACGTATTGTAGCCACAAACTCCTCATCCGGGTCTCGATTTGCTAGTTCTTCCTCAGACTCGGATTTAACTGACGGTCGCCATAGCTCATCCAGGAAAACATTAGGTGGAACCGGCTCTCTACGCGAGCCGAGTCTGGCGAGTGCATCCGCTGCCTCATTTTTTCTTCTGTCTACGTGCTCCACTTCATACCCGGAGAAACACCCGGCAACCCTATCAACCTCTCTGCGATACGCTGCCATAGTGACGTCCTTCCTATCCCAGGTTCCTGATACCTGCTGCACCACAAGATCCGAATCCCCAAAGCATCGTATCCTTCTGATGTTCATCTCCTTGGCTATCTTCAAGCCGTGCAGTAGGGCCTCATACTCGGCCACGTTATTTGAACAATCGAAGTGAATCTGTAGCACGTAACTTAGTTTGTCCCCCTTTGGCGACGTCAGCACCACTCCAGCTCCTGACCCTTCGTACTGCTTTGATCCATCGAAGTGCATGGTCCATGACTCGGAATTTGGGACTATAGTAGCCATTCCAGTGTGTGTCCAGTCGTTAACAAAATCGACCAAAGCCTGTGACTTGATTGCTGATCTGGGCTCGTAGCTGATATGATAATCTCCCATCTCTATTGCCCATTTGGCTATTCTTCCTGTTGCATCCGAGTTTCTGATGATATCCGACATTGGTATTGAACTAACCACTGTTATGGGATGTTCTTGGAAATATGGCTTCAACTTCCGGCTGGCCATAAAGACCCCAAACACCAACTTTTGCCAATGTGGATAACGCTGCTTTGCTTCCGATAACACCTCGCTGACATAATAAACCGGCCTTTGGACCGGGTATCCCTTCCCATCCTCCTTGCGTTCTACGACAACTACTGCGCTGACGGCCCGGGGACCGGCGGCCACGTATAATAACATAGGTTCTTTAGGACCCGGGGCTGCTAGTACTGGTGCTTCCGACAATTGCTTTTTTAGCGCTTCAAACGCCTCATCTGCCTCCTGATCCCACACGAACTTATCTGACTTCCGCAAAAGCCGATACAAGGGTATTGCCTTTTCTCCAAGCCTGGATATGAACCGGCTCAAGGCTGCTACGCAGCCCGTGAGCTTTTGAACATGCTTCAAATTTTCCGGTTTCTTCAAACTTTGGATGGCCTTGATTTTGTCCGGGTTTGCCTCGATTCCTCTCTCGGAGACTATAAAGCCGAGTAACTTCCCAGCCGGGACTCCAAATACGCACTTCGTTGGGTTAAGCTTCATCTGGTACCTTCTCAAGTTTTTAAATGTCTCCTTCAAATCATCAATGAACGTTTCTGCCTTCCGGGTCTTAATAACCACGTCATCCACATACGCGTGCACGTTGCGCCCAATTTGGTCCTCGAAGCACTTCTGAATACATCGTTGGTAAGTTGCGCCCGCATTTTTCAATCCAAACGTCATGGTTTTGTAGCAGAAGGCCCCAAAAGGGGTTATGAATGACGTTTTCTCCCAATCCTCCCTTTTGAGTTTAATCTGGTGGTACCCCGAATATGCGTCCAGGAAACACAGCAAGTCGCTTCCGGCTACCGCGTCTATGATTTGGTCTATCCTTGGTAGTGCGAACGGATCCTTTGGGCAATGCTTGTTGAGGCTCGTGAAATCGATACACATCCTCCATTCATTTGTCTTTTTCATCACAAGAACCGGGTTTGCTAACCAGTCGGGGTGAAATACTTCCATGATAAAGCCTGCGGTTAATAGTCGCGCGATTTCCTCACCTATAGCTCTTCTCCTTTCCTCATTCATCTTTCTCATACCTTGCTTCACAGGCCTGGCCTTGGGATCCACGTGCAAACTGTGCTCTGCCAACTCAGTGGGAATACCCGGCATGTCGCTGGGTGTCCAAGCAAACACATCCGCATTTGAACGGATGAATTCCACCAGAGCCTTTTCTTGCGCATCATCTAGATTGGACCCTATAGTGAATTGCTTGGTGGGATCTCCCTCCACAAAATCCACTTTCTTGGTATCTTGAGCTGCCTTGAACTTCACTCTTTCGTCTTCAGCATCTGGCCTTCTCAACGCTGTACCATCATCCGGATCCACCTGCGACCGGTAATACTGAAGCTCTTCCTTCCTGCAGGCTTGTTCGGCCATTACTGAATCTCCCTCATCGCACTCGGCTGCTATATCCCGGTTTCCATGGATAGTGATGGTCTGCTTGGGGCCCGGAATCTTTAATTGCAGATACACGTAGCATGGCCTAGCCATGAACTTAGCATAAGCCGGCCTTCCGAACAGAGCGTGGTAGGGGCTGTGCAGCTTGACTACCTCGAACGTGAGCCACTCTACCCGATAGTTATCTACCGATTCTCCAAAGGCTACTTCCAACGCAATTTTTCCTTCGGGGCGTGCCGAATGACCCGGCACGATTCCATGGAACACCGTCGAACTTTTTTGTAGCTGGGACTCCTTGAGGTTCATGCGCAAGAAGGTTTCCCAATATAGGATGTTGATACTACTCCCTCCATCCATCAAGACTTTCTTCAGCTCGTAACCATTGACCTGGGGTGCCACCACTAATGCCAAGGTTCCGGGGTGCTTTATTCCTTCCGGGTGATCCCTTCTGCTCCAGGTTACCTCTTGCTCCGCCCATCTCAAGGATCCCGAAGTGGCCGAGGAGGCTGGATCCACTGTTTGCTTCAACGCCCCTTTGTCCCTGCTGGAAGTCCCTGTAACATGCACATGATATTGTCCTTTCAAATTGAGCGTACGTACCATGCCGATGAAGATATTGATTTGGCCGATTGACACCATGGATCCGGATTCGAAGTGATCCGGCTCCAACTCCCACCCGGAATTGTCCACTATCTGCTCTCCTTCGTCATTGGAGTAGATCTCGCCGACGACAAAGTTCTCCATACTCTTCCGAGCTTCTCCCGTGATGTAAACACCTTTGGACGCAGGCCCCACGGTGGGCGCCAACTGTCGTGGGATAATCACGGCAGATGTTACCGAGGGTAACTGATCTAGGGGCAAGTCGACACAGGTATTTGGGAGAGGGTTTAGCTCGAAGGAAGACATGGCGAAAAGCAATCTAAGAGCCGGAAAACAACTCGCCGGATCTCGATATGATTATACTGGATACTCGATAATAGGTGTTACAGTTATGACTTGAATCTCTCTCAGGCGAAACCTAGGGGTTGGTTTATATAGTACTCATACCCCCTTTGGCTCGCCATACAAAGCGCTCCTTGAGTCCTACTCGAACTCTATATACAAACCTAACTTTCCTTACCATAACCCACAATCCGGGTTACGATCCTTACAAGCCCTGGGCCTTTCTGAAGCTTCTTTGTTCTTAGCCGGATTTGGTCCATCCGCCGTTTGGGCCGGATTACACCTGGGAGTTGGCACACCGGGTTACTATCCCCTCATCACAGTTGCTGCTGATGGCAAACCACTGCAGCCCCCAGAAACTTATCGCAAATTCGTAAATCAGTGCGGAGTTGTTGTAAGAGACCTGGTCCCGATCAACTTAATAGAATGGAATAAGCCGAAGACCGGGGCCAACGTTGGAGCTAGTTATGTCGATGAAAGATTGAAAAAAATTCTTTGCGAAACGCTATGGCAAAATTTCAGCGTAGCGGAAGATAAGAAGAAGAAAGTCGAGAAGTGGGCTTTGAAGAAGATGGCCACACAATTCCAGAGGTGGAAGAAAGAACTGTGGAAGAAATATCAGAAAGAAGATCCAGTTTTCACTGGGAACCTAGTGAAGATAAGATACGCTTGGGATGATTTTAAGGCGTACAAGAAATCGGGTGTCTTTGCATCCCGATCGGCCAAAAATTCGGAGAATGCGAAGAAGAAGAAATATCACCATATTTTGGGGTCAGGTGGCTACATGACTGCCTTGCCTAGGTGGCGAAGCTATGAAAATGCGCTTGTGAAAAGAGGTATCATTCCACAGACACATGACTGGCCCGATAGGTCCAAGTTCTGGTTGTTCGCGCATGGGGCAACGTTGGACGCTGAGACTGGGATGATTGTTGCTCAGGGACCATGGTCGGAAAAAATAACAACAGTCGTAGCAGAACTAGAGAAGGCAATAGAAGCTGTTCGAAAAGGAACTTTTGTTCCCGATAGAGAGAACGACGAGCTGACGAGGGCACTCGGGAACCCCGAAAAGTGGGGACGAACACGAGGCTTTGGAGCGGATACCCCGTGGAGCCAAGGGTTTGCAGCGGACATTGCCACTTACAGAAGCCGTGATAGAAGCAAGAAAAAGACGAGTGAACGGATATCGACATTAGAAGAAAAGGTGGATTTTCTCTTGAAGAAAGGGGGACACCCTCTACCTGACACTGAAGAGGAGGTAGAACATCGTCCTGCACCTGATCTGCAAATAGAAGACGATCATGCCGTCCCATCTCAGCATAGAAGCAGCGTGGGTTCCACGCACCTGCAGCTAGAAGACGGTCGTGCAGTCGAACCGTCGGCGCCTCACTACCCCGTGGATGATATCACGGAGAAGACAAACTGTGAGATACATATGCCAATGGGGAACATATCCTTCAGGGTGGCGTCAGGCTATGCTTTACCGAATCAACCTGGAGCAACCTACCATGGTGGTCAGATTCCAGCATCCCATGCCCGTGTCGGGTTGTCAACAATTACGCCGGGATGCCATTCAATTGAGCTCAGTATTCCTGGAGGTGAGGGCGAGAAGACACTGGGAGAAATGGAGCTTGGTATCATCTTGTGGAATAAGAAACACATCGTGTTCCCTAACTCGGCGCCAAGGCCACCGACTCCTCCAGGTACGAATGCACCATACCTCCATCCATTACTGAATGTTGCACCACATGTTATCTTATTTTTAATAGTTTTTTCACATTCGTACAGAGAATGCACGACCTCCAAGTCCACCCCCCAACGAACCTCCAAGTCCACCCCACAACGAAGATTGGCCGGAGCCCGAGGCCGAGGGTCCATCGCCCGTGCACTCCCGTGAGCCGACGGATGCGCCCACTACGGGTACGACAAAGCGGAAGCTGCAGTTCAGAAGAAACGGGACTCCTCCCAAGAAGAGACCAAGGAAATCCAAGAAAGTCAAGAGTCCCCCGAAGTTACCAGGCTTGATGACTGAGGAGGAACTAACCAATGCAGTGGCATCCAAAACCAAGGCATGGTTCGCACAGTTTCCCCAGAAGCCCCCTCCAGACGTCTGGAAGGAAACTCTGAAGGACATCCCAAAGTGGAAAATTGAGCGGACCATCGACAACTTATATTATCCTGCACCGCCGCCACCGCCGCCCCTTTCAGACTATGAACGGTATATTGAAAAGAAGCACGCCGCACAGATGAAGCAGGCGGAGCAGACGAAATGCGGGAAACAAGTTCCCCAGCTCGGACAACAAGAAGCACAGTCAGTTGGCCCGCTCAAGGTCTTATCTGACGCGGCTTCAGTGTCCTGTCCACGCATGGGCGACGTGGGTTACGCTATTGCTGATGTGGTATATAAATACAAGCCCGGGCACCCTCTGGTCGAAGATCCTACTGCTCTAACAACCCAATTACGGAGTTTACATGATTGGTACTTGGAGGCCGCAAGGCAGGAGAGAGACTGTATCATGGCTCAAATTCAGGATCAACACTACTTCGGAGATTACGGTGTCGAGCTTGGGTTCGATGATTTCTTCCAGATGTACAATCAACGTGCCCTCGACAAGTCTATCCTCAGCTGCTACTGTTTGTAAGTGATTTATTTGTGTAATTTAATTATTTAGTTAAGCTCGCGTTCGTTGCCCGTATAATTATCACTGACGACATTCTTTTTGTACGCTACTATGCAGAATGAAGATTCGTGAATGCAGACTGGCAGGAATCTGGGACTTTGGGTTCATTGACCCGTATTCGTATCATCAAACCACAGTAGAAACGTTCAACAAGACTACACCGGATGATTTGCTAAGGTTTTTGAAGCGACAAAATACCAAAAAAGAAATACTTTGGCCCTACGCATTCAGGTGAGTGTTACTGTCTTGTAGACATTCCATTTTGCTTACCTGATGTTAAGTGTAATTGATGAGTATGCATGACTGCGTGTGTACACGTGCGCAGCGGCCACTTCATATTGTTCATCATTAGAATCGATAGAGGACAAGTTGAAGTCTGGGACTCGTTAAACTGGGGCGCTGACAGATGGAAGAGCGCGCGTCAGATGCTTCAAAAGTATATATATATCAGCCTCTTTCGTTCATCGGCCTCTTTTTCGTTCATTCCCTGATATCAAGTAAGTAATAATTAACTCTTCTATTCATTTTTCTTTTGTCGCCCAGGGTTTGGCAAATGTTCATCAAGGAAGAACCCGGTACATGGGCAGACAAGCTCAACTTTCAGATTAGCACAGTAAGTAGTACTACGTACCCTGATTTAAATACCATTACCATTCTCTTGATTATTATTAATTTGACTGAATTATGTTTCTCGTATATAGAAAGTCCCGCAACAACCACAGGGAACTGATTATTGTGGATACTACGTCTGCGAGTTCATTCACAGGAGGATCAATGAGAAATCCCGTACTACCAGAACTCTAGAGGTACGTAACCGGATCTTCACAACTTTATTTATGTTGCCATTAATTATGTTTAGTTTTGTTCATAACTTAATTGTTTTCATCTACTTCTTTTCAAGATGGCACGAAAGCGGGCGCAGCTCAAACCAATCGACCGTTGCAAGGCTATTGCAGAGGAATTGGCAGGATTTCTTCTCACGCAAGTCATAGCAGAAGACGGAGAATTTTTCCATCCTATGAACCAATTATAGCCAGCTCCCTTCTCTATGCAAGTATACAACTATTCAAAACGAACCTCAGATTATGTAATTATCGGTCGATTACTTCGTGTTACATGTATATATATATGTA
This sequence comes from Alopecurus myosuroides, assembly GCA_028641055.1. Classification (NCBI taxonomy): domain Eukaryota; kingdom Viridiplantae; phylum Streptophyta; class Magnoliopsida; order Poales; family Poaceae; genus Alopecurus; species Alopecurus myosuroides. The sequence continues at coordinate 76,903,783 of CM054057.1, forward strand.
CTACTATTTGGTGCATCAACATTTAACCGCAAACAGAAACGGAAACACGTAAACGGAAACCCTGAAGATACGGAACACGCCCTAAACCCTAAACCCTAAATACGGAATTGGAAACCCTGAAAAGAAAAAAGAAAAAAAAAAGAAAAAAAAACTTTAGGACCGGTTGGTACTACCAACCGGTTCTAAAGGTCCTCCGCCTGCGCGCTCTCTTCGGCGCCCACGTGGAGGCCTTTAGAACCGGTTGGTGACTGACCGGTTCTAAAGGGGGGGGGGGGGCTTTAGTCCCGGATACGTAGCACCGGTTTTGTATCCGAGTCCAAAGGCCCTTACAAACCTGTGCTACTGGCCTGTTCTCCACCAGTGTTATACTCCCTCCGTATCGAAATGTTAGATGATTTAACGTTTTCTAAACTACGCGTATCTAGAATTATTTTAGTGCAAGATATAGATGAATCTACACACTAAAACGCGTCTAGATACTTGTTATCTAAAAAAAATGCAAAAACATATTATATTTTGATACGAAGGGAGTAACAGTTAGATTATAATGTTTACATACCGCCTCACATCTACCACAAGCAATTCGCGATTATCGGTCACCTTTTTATCTGGTAAAAGCATGCAAAGGTTTAGAAATCCGGGTCGACAAAATATCCTTCAGCAAACACCAAAATGTTCGGGCACTTCGGTGTTCCGAAACCTCGATCAGGCGATGACTGCTAGCTAAGGTAGCAGGATTCGTCTCTTTCTCCTACGTGGTGCATGAGTTGGCCAAGTGAAGTACTCCCTCCGTCTTAAATTTATTGTCACAAAGATGGACAAAAGTTGATATATCTAGACATAATTTAGTGTTATCTCCGCGGGCAGCTGTATGTTGCGTTATCTAGACCCACCTCTAAACAATGTGAAGATTCTTGTCATCTCAGATGGTGGTAATAAGAACAAGAACGCATATGATACCCAAAAAAGAGCTCCAGTTTTCCTGTTGGTACGTACACGAAGAATATCGTCTATAAAGAGATTCTGACATCATAGGTGAGGTATTTGTCACTTAAATATTTAGTAATCATACTTTTATCCTTTTTAAATTGTATGCATACTTATATTCAGAATTATAACTTGCTTTGTGCAGATCTACTTCATTGTGATAATCATGTGTTGCAGAGAGATACATATTGCGGAGATATACATAAGCATGGTGTAATTGATATAAAATATTTTATGTTTTATGGTTAAACAGTGCACTTCAACATGGAAAGTATTGCATGTAATATTTTCGTGTGGAGAAAAACATATCGCCTCCATTTTTTTTAGATTCAAAATTTTGGTGCCAACCTTCCGTTAACCACTATTATCCATTCATGAGTAATGGTCCCAATGTTATCATGGTAGGAATGTACATACGATGGAGTTACAAGCATGAATTTCTCATATCCCGCCACAACGCATGGGAATTTTACTAGTATACATCATGTTGTGTCCATCTTTATGATAATTAATTGAGCTAAATACACTAGAGGTCCCAAAAGTTGACTAGGATGTGCAAACTCATCCCACTTCTTATAAATTGGGGCCAGGTGGTCCTAAAAGTTGCTACTTGGTGCAATTTAGTCCCAAACGATTCTAGGACCGACATGTGGCATCCCTTTTTAGCAAAGAGACCCCTACATAATTTTTATATAGGAAGTGTGAGCTTACTTCTGCTTAGCGTGGGTCCCACCTGTCGGATGTGTGGACAAATTATTGAAAATAATTAGATGAGCGAGATAGGATTCAAACCGGCTACATTCTGGCTCGCGAGGGTAGTACAGATGTAAAGCCGTTGCCATTGAACCGTAATATTCTATGTGTAGATATATTAGACGGAGGATTATTATTATGGCGCAGAGGCATATCGCTAATATTGGATATCATAACTCAAATGATAATTAATTTAGTTTATTCGTATTAGGGAAGATAAAATACGTACCATGAGCTGGTGAGATAGTCCACCTATTTAGAATCAACTATTTGCTATGTCTATCTTTATGTATATTTTATATTTAATAAACCATCAAGGGCCCACTGCTCCATACATTCCTACCGTCCCGATCAGTATTTTCAGCACGACCTCTATAATCCAAGGGGAGCCTAAGAAATAATATCCACATGTTGCATTTTTTCTCTAATATAAATATTAAATAGAACTACTGATATCTTTGGAAACACGGTAAAACCGTTTATACGATATGGAATTTTTACCTGTACAGTATAAATTATATTAACTGTAGAGTTGGCGGAATATATACAATGTTATGAATAAAATTATACTTAAGCCATTAAATTAGAAACCTTGGTCTAAATTCTGTGCATGAGCGTTCGAATGGTGCAGTGGTAGCTTGCCACCCTCGCGAGCCGGGAGGTAACCGGTTCGAATCCTAGGTTAGCTAGCTCATTTTTTCAATAATTTGTCCACACATCCGACAGGTTGGACCCACGCGAAGTAGAAGTAAGTTCGCACTTGCTATATAAAATTTATGCAGGGGCCTCGTTGCTAAAAAACGATGCCACGTGTCGGCCCCAGAATTCTTTGGGACTAATTTGTACCAAGAAGCAACTTTCAGGAACATCTGGCCCCAATTTATAAGAAGTGGGATGAGTTTGCACATCCTAGACAACTTTTGGGACCTCTAGTGTATTTAGCTCTAACTAATTTGAAACTGAGGGAGTATATTTTGAGTACCTGCACAGCTTACACCGGAAGTAAACTCAGAGAAATACTCCCTCCGTTCCATATTAGATGACTCTCAAATAAACGTATCTAGTACTAAAATATGTCTAGATACATCTATATGGGAGTCATCTAATATGGAACAGAGGGAGTACCATTTAGTCTCGCATGATCGATACTCATTTCTAGCCTAGCTTGAAGCCACACTGCCCAACGCAAGAACGTACCGCTTCAAATGCATGCATGCGTACGTGCACCGAAATCGTCTATGTGGGGCAGCACATGCAAGAGTGCAACCAATGCAAGATGTTTGGTATGATGGTCAATGCTCAAGCGTCACAATCCCATTATTGTTTAATTATTGAGCGGAGGAGCACAACACACCAGCTCTGTTTCCAGATTAAAATTATCAGAGACGGTAACAAATCGATGTAGCTATGAAATCAACTGTTCCTGATATTTTTACTAATTCAAGGCGCATACATTATTTCTTTCATATCAAGAAAACAAAAGAGAAGTGTGGCAGAGTCTTTGCCACAAAGCCAGACCTTCATGTCAATTTCACAGTGGCAGAATTTGGAAAGTTTTGACAAGAAATGATGCACAAATTCGAGGTTCGGCATGTAAAGTATTTGGTAACTACTCACATCCACTTTTGTCCAACTTTGAGACAAATTCGAGGACGCCTGGACAACACTTGACTCCAGCTTCTCCTCGTAGTCCCTGGCACGTTCCTCTGCTATTCGTAGATAGCTTGGTGACAGCAAGAAGCATGACCTCTCAGTCACGGCCTTTTTCAACAAGGTTAAAAATTTGGCCGATACACTGTCTTCCATTGGGCAGCCCCTGCGCGACGAGGAGTTCACCTCGTACATCCTGAAGGGGCTTGATGAGGAGTACGACTCCCTGCGCGACGAGGAGTTCACCTCGTACATCCTGAACACGGAGCAGCGTCTCTCCGCTCGCCGTTCCGTGGGGTCTTACACTGATGGCTCCTCAGCCAATGCTGCTCATCGTGCGGGTCCTCGTAGTGGCAAACTGGCTCCTCCACCACCACCTAGCCTACAGCCCCGCTCATTCGCTCCTGCCCCTCCCACGGCTGGGCGCAAGCGGCTCGGCTGCCAGGCGTGTGGCGGTGAGGTTGAGTGCGAGCTCTGTGGCATCGAGGGGCACTTGGCGTCTCGCTGCCATTGCCGCTTCAAGCACGACTTCCTCGGCATCGGGAACAATGGAAAAGGAAACGAGAAGCAGGCTGCTCTGGCGACACAGGAGTCTGGGTCTACTCCATCTTATCGGATCCCACGTGGTACATGGACACAGGAGCCACGGACCATCTGACAAGCCAACTCGACAAGCTGTCCACGCACCAGCCCTACAATGGACATGATCAGGTCCGCACCGTCAACGGGTCAGGTATGCACATCTCGCATGTTGGTCAGGCATCTCTTCTTTCACAGACCTCTAAAAAATTGCATCTCCTCGATATACTACGCGTTCCGTCAGTTACTCGTAGTTTGCTCTCTGTTCCTAAATTTACTCGTGACAACAATGTGTTTGTTGAGTTTCATCCTTTCCATTTTTTTGTTAAGAACCGGGACACGAGGGACGTTCTTCTTAGAGGTCGAGCTCTCCATGGTCTATATGCTCTTGATGTGCCCTCCATCTCCCATGTTTTCAGTGGTGTTTGTGTGTCCTCATCACAGTGGCACTCTCGTTTGGGACATCCGGCCACTCCCATAGTGCGCCATGTGCTGCATCGCCATGAGCTGCCCGTTGAGTCGAGTAATAAGGAGTTTTTAGTCTGTGATGCTTGTCAGCAAGGGAAGAGTCATCAATTACCTTTTTCTGTATCGATTCGTGTTGTCAAAGCTCCTCTTGAACTTGTGTTTTCGGATGTGTGGGGTCATGCTCAAACTTCTGTTAGTGGTCACAACTATTATGTCAGTTTCATTGATGTTTTTAGTCGCTTTACTTGGCTTTATCTCATTAAGCGCAAATCTGATGTGTTCCATGTTTTTCTACAATTTTCAAGCACATGTTGAGCGTTTACTTAATCAAAGAATTATCCATGTTCAGTCTGATTGGGGAGGTGAATATCGTAAATTTAATACCTACTTTCAGAAGCTTGGTATCTCGCATCATGTGTCTTGTCCTCATACACATCAGCAAAACGGTGCCGCTGAACGCAAGCACCGTCACATAGTTGAAACTGGCTTAACATTGCTTGCACATGCCTCTATATCCTTTCGATTTCGATTTTGGAGTGATGCTTTTGTTACCGCTTGTTTTCTCATAAACAGGATTCCCACACGACTCCTTCATATGAAATCCCCACTTGAAGTTTTGCTTCATGAAACTCCAGATTACTCCTTTCTCAAAGTGTTCGGTTGTGCTTGTTGACCACATCTTCGCCCGTACGGTAGTCACAAACTTGAGTATCGCTCTAAAAAATGTGTGTTTCTCGGGTATAGTTCTCACCACAAGGGTTACAAGTGTCTCCATGTTCCATCGAATCGTGTTTACATATCTCGTGATGACGTGTTTGATGAGACTGTTTTCCCGTTTTCCACACTACCACCACCTACCGACACCACTACTACCTCATTGCACTCTTTTCCAGTTTTGCCTAATCAATTTGTAGATGCTGCATATTCTCCTATGTTGTTGCCTCACCATGGTGCAGGAACTGGACGGGGTGCTGACCTTGAGCTTCTTGATGATGTTATGGTGCCAGCTGCCCCTACTATCACTACTACACCTGATGTTGATCGCGTGTGCATGCCTCATGCACGTCGATCCGACGAGCCAACCTTGCTTGGCCCCGCTACGTGTGTGCTCTCTCCACGCCTGGGTGTAGCGTCTCCTAGTCATGAGGAAAATTGGAGCTAGTAACCAATCCCAACATAGAAGTAGTGAAAAAACTTATATAAACAAAAAATCTCAAATAGCCTTCATCGCGAGACATATAACCGTCACTATAAATAAGAACAAGAATTCCCACAGTAGTAATTAGTATTAACATAATAGAAGTAAGCGGGTCAATCAAGTACCCAAATTCTAAGGAAAAATCATTATTGACGGTCCAAGACCATAGATACTGATAGATAGAACTTCCATTTATTTGTTGAATAAACAGTTGAATTGAGAATACCATAGCTATACTTAAGAATAGAACACTAGGAAAAGCCCATATGTGACGAAGATTTTTTGTTGCTGTCGGAATAAAAAAAAAGGCCAAACCCCATTGACATAACAACTGGAAGTGAGAGAAGAGGGATTACCCATGCATATTGATATGTATGTTCCATAAGAAAAGAAATTTAAATTTTTACTTTAATTTTTCTATAAAATAAAATTGTTTCCGATTCACCAAAACAATTCTTATCTCTTTCTGAAGGAACAAAAAAATAAATGAAGATTGGGGCAATGGAGTTTTTTTTGCCGAACGGGATATTTTCTGGTCCTGTGTACAGTACGTGCACTTTATTTTAGTACTATCCTTTTATTTACATTCTATATTTACTTTCTTATTATGGAACTTATTATACTTTACTTAGTATAATATATACTTTATTTTAGTACTATCCTTTTATCCGCCTTCCAACTTATCATCGACAATATTGACAAATACCTTGCGGGTTGGCGAGCTACCCTCCTCTCCAAAGGGGGAGACTTGTCCTCCTAGCCTCTGTTCTTGACAGTCTCCCTACCCACTTCATGTCTTCTTCTCTCCTTCTCGTCTCGGTGATCCACGCCATAGACAGCAAACGTAGGGCTTTTTTTTGGACCGCTGCCAAAACCTGCTCGGGGGCACAATGCTTAGTGGCTTGGGATAAAGCCTGTACTCCGCGGAACATAGGTGGTCTAGGGATTAAAAATCTAAATGACCTAAATGCACAGAATATTTGCCTTCTTCTTAAAATCTGTTTTAGCTTTCTCCACTCACCGGATACTCCTTGGAAACAATGGATTTCCTACAACTCCCCATTTGCCACTCACACCACCAATCTCTCCTTCTCAGGAAAAATTATTTTCAAGTACTTACCGATGCTCTCTCTTTCCACCTCCTATACCCTCGGTAATGGTCGGGCCATCTTTTTTGGAAAGACCGTTGGTTACTCCAGGAACCACTAAAGGATGTGTATCCAGCCCTCTACTCCCACCACCTAAAACCGAACGACCTAGTTGTGGATGTCATGCAGTTTGGGGTAAAAAAGGACCTCCGTAATCGGCTTACCTTGGCAGCCTCTAGCCAGCTTGTTGCTCTCTCTACTTTGTTGCAGGACATTGCGCTCTCGGACTCCCCGGAGAGGCAAACCATGCTAGACGGGTCCCCTTTCTCTACCAAAGGGGCCTATGCAGGCATGCACACGCCCAGCCACAACAACCTCATCACGGACCGTGTTTGGGCGTCACAGGTGACGGGCAAGGTGAAGGTGTTCGCGTGGCTTCTCAGCATGGACATGCTAAACACTAGAGCCAACCTGCGGCACAAGAACATCATCGACTACTCCACCTGCCCTAGATGCGACTCCAGTGTCGAGGATACCCACCACCTCTTCTTCGACTCCCCACACGCTGCCCTCATATGGACCAAGCTCGGCGTCCTCCCTCTACACCACAACTTCTCCATCATCTGGGACGCTCCCATACCCACAGGTCTATGCAGGACTGTATGGAACTCCATTCTTTTGGTAATTTTGTGGAAGAACTGGGACGCTCGCAATGCCAAGATGTTCAGGCATATAGACTACTCCGCAGATGTAACTATTTCTAACATCATCCATGACCTCATCATTTGGTCGCACCGCTTTCGCTCCGCGGAAACTAGGGAGGCAGCCGATCTGTGGCGTGCCTACCTCTCCCAATGTAACCTGTAAACTCTGTGTTCTTAGTAAAATTCAGGTGGGGACTCTCTCCCCCCCCGGGTGACAGCATCAAAATACTTTACTTAGTGACCCCGGTTTGGATTTTTCTTTTGCAAATGGTAATTTTGTGTTAAAAAAATTCAAATTTATGGTATGTATATTTGTGAAAAGTTTCGGTACAAAAGACGTTTCATTTTGGGCTACAAAAAAATACAACTTTGTGGTTTCATAAAGTAGTAAAAAAACCCGTATTTTGTCCGGAATGTTGTCATTTTTCTGTAGCCTATAATACAATCTATTTTTAAACAAAACTTTAGCGCAAAAGTAAAAAAATCTACATATGTATGTGTATGCTTTTTAGCTGGACTTTTAGGAAACAAAAGTTTGATTTTCGAATTTAATTACTGAAAAACTAGTTCACTGGATTTACAAATGTCTCAACAAACCAAAAGATACCAAGATGCTTGGATTTTATTAATACCTCTAAATTGTTAACCATTAGGGCTGGAAGATCTCCCAGGCCCTCTGCCAGTGTGGTGTAGCCGCCAGGTGATCTGACGAGCCAAAAAATCGCCGCGTGTTTGTTTTTTCCTATAAAGTTATTTCTAGCGGTTTTTAATAAACCCTTAATTGCAACTGCGGCCTTCTGACGTGTGTGGCTCGACGTCTAAAAGTTTTTTCTAAGGCCTGTCCCAATGCATCGTTTCTTAGCACGTTACCATAGGCGCATTAATAATTGAAGAGATTAGTAGTTCAATGCATTGTTTCTTAGAGGTTGTCTCTAAATTTAATGATTTGGTGCTCATGCATGGATTTGATTGGGTTATTAACCATTTTTACATATGATGGCGTGCCAATGTTGTATCTTAGCTAAGATACAACCTCACTCTCTCTCATCATTAAGTAGTGTGCCACATAAACAAAACGTCTATGAACTCGCGCTAAGAAACCCCCATTGGGACAAGCCTAATTCTTTACGCTGTTGTAGTGCACGGCGTCGGTTTAATAATTCTTGGGATCCGTTGTGACGAGGATAAGCATGCGTACAAAAATAATTCTTTATATCTCTACTCACCGATTCAACTTATCTTTGTTTTCTCGTAATGGTGCAAGGGTTCACCATTGCACATTGCAATTGGTTGCAACCAAATCAATTTAAGATGAATTTCCCGGCTTCACATGATAAGAGGGGATAGTTGGATATTTTTCTAAGTCTCGGTGTTGTGGCTTCTGTCGCCTCTTTGGCGCTTTTCAAGGCTTGTACTAAATTTGTTGTGTTAGAACTCCTCGCTGGGCTGGAGTTTGTTTCATTCAGCGTTTGTCAGGTTTAAGCGGTTGAACTTTCTTATAGCCTTCCCGGGTAGTGTTAGTTCCTCCTCTCTCCTTGGCAGGGGAGGTAATCTGCGTTGGGAAGCGACATGTTCCTTAGTTCCTCCATTATTTTTTTCCTTTCTCGACTAGCTTTGTAAATATGACATTTGTTCTGTTATCTCCACTTTTGTGGAGGTAGTGTAACCTGGCTTAATCGGAAGTCGTATGAAAAAAAGATTTCCAATGAATTAATCTCCAAAAGGTGCAAACACAGAAGATAGCTTATTTTTGTGAACACCTTTTCAATATAACTGTCGTATTCTAAGTGGCCATTATATCATTGTTCTCCACTTTGTCATATCTTGGCACATTCCAACATGGTTTGGTCGTTTGGTTACCAAGTTTAGCCTGTTTTCTCCTCAAATCCTAGTTCTGACACCTAATTTGGTTGGGCGACCATATACCATACACTAAACACTCCACTTAGTAAAGTCCTATACATGATGCACAATATTATATATGTCATATACCAAGATCCACCTATTTGTCGAATATGAGAACTTTATCACAAATTATGCCGTGGCAATTGGCAAAACTCGATCATTTAGCTTGAAACTTATATATTTTTATACATGATAGGCCTTTTTGTGAAGATTTTTTTGAACAATTTGTCAAAAATCAAGTTTATAAATTTTCACATCACTAGTACACAAAAAATGAACCCATGGCAAGGATTTTTTTGAGGGGTTTTCACTTTATTTTAATTTATTTATTCAAAAAACCGTCAAAATGACCACCATGACTATTCATCGAAAGAGCTCAAATTTCTAAAAATATTGATGTTTCTATGATCTTGATGCCATATTTGAATTTCTCTAATTTATCTAATCGATTTAGACATTTTTATTTGTCAAATTTTGATTTACGGATTAAAAAAACATGAATTATTCCCTATTAAATAATTTATTCAAAAAATAAATTAATTTCTAACATTGTATTGTTATTTATTCAAAAAGTATTATTATATAATAATTATTATTTTTTCAAATATATTTTTAAAATTTAAACAATAAAAAAGTTTAACATCATGCCCCACAGATTAATATGATTGATATGATAATAATATTAGTAAGTTCTAACATCTCATTTAGAAGCTAGTTTGAAAAAAACTCAAAAGTTAAGCATGCTTGGGCTGGAGCAATTTCTAGTTTGGAACAAACTCAAAAGTTAAGCGTGCTTGGGATGTAGCAATTTTAGAATGAGTGACCGAATGGAAAGTTTGACTAAGGTAAATACGTTGACCAGAAAAATTGTGTAATCAGAAATTAAGTAGGTGTCTATGTGGAAAATTCAAGAATAGAATTTTAAAAAGTTCAATAAAAATAGAGAAAACATTGAATTTGCTTAAAAATTATTATGAAAATATTATGCCGACGGCTTTGCTGGTCCTAGCTCACCTACCCCGACGGTAATTTGGCCTATTCCGACACACTATTACGCCGACGGCCATATGCCGACGATATTTTAGTCTATGCCGAGAACTTTTGGTGGTCTGCGTATAGTTTTTTTGATTTTTTTTTTTGTGTGGGGGGGGGGGGTAGCGAGAGTCCAATGGTGTCACTCCATTTTTCCGACCTGAAAATTGAGTTATTGACTACATCAGAGTCCAGCATCGTCATCCTCTCTTGTCTACTCATCCCATATTTATTCCAAGCATGTGCAAATTAGCGATCAAAGAACTATAATCTAACAAATAATTTCAACATTAGTTTTATACTATTCCTGCAGGTTGCAGCTGCAATTGCAATGGCATTAGAATCATAATACCACTCAATGGATGTTGCGGACAAGTTTCTTTCTCGAGATTTTTTTTAACCTTCTTATTCTCAACCTCCATGCAATGAAATCCATCTCGTGACCATGAATGATATGAAGCCAAATGCAGTTCTAGCTGCATCTTTCCTTCACTACTCTTATTTTCTTTCTCAGACTTTTCTTTCTTTCTTCATCTTCTTGTTTTCCTACGTGAGATTTGCCCTCTTTCTCTTTTAACCGGACTTGTTATACTCCTCAATTTTAAATTTTGGATCTTCTAATTGGAGCATCTTACCTTCAATAACACGTTAAAGTCCGAGTGCATACCGTAGTATCATGGAAAATCCAAGAAAATTAGCATAACGGTCGTATCGGTCTTTCAAAAAAGAAACCCCTAATAGAGAAATATCAACTTGTCCGCAATCAATATATCCACAAATGTGATAACCTAGATCTCTCAATCGTGTGTGGCATCTCCCAAATGTGTATGTGTGATGAAATCGAAATTAAACACATCAAGTTTACATGTACCGTCCTCTCAATCGAGCTCTCAATTGATCTTGTACGGCCAATCTCTTGTCTGATGCCCACCGTAGTAAAGAGATACTCCCTCCGTCTGGGAATAAGTGTACATTTTCCTTTTTTTGCAATCAAATCTATTCAATTTTGACTAATTTTTATTGAAAAACGTATTAGCATTTATGACATCAAATTAGTATGAATAGATTTGTCTTGACATGATCTTTAGAAATATATCATTTGGATGTCATATATATTGCCACTATTTTTTATAAAATTGGTCAAAGTTTAAAAAGTTTGACTAAGTATAAATCTAGATGTACACTTATTTGTGGACGGAGGGAGTAGAAAAGAGAAAGTGGGGATGGTGGGAGAATCTATACTTCTTATAAACAAAACCCCACTAAAGTTCATTTATAATTTATCTATCTTCACATGCAACATAGCCACATCATCGAGTAATGATAGCCGCACAATCCTCATATCCATCCGTCCATTAACATTGTCTCGATTGTGACATACCAAAACAATTCCCCCGTACGTGCAACATGCAAGCGTACCAAATGGCCCACAACCGGTATTAAAGAGAAGCAGAGAAAATGAAACATCACCCCTGCTCGGCTTCTTAAAGCTTCAGCCGAACTGACTTCACACTTTAATAAATCAGGCATCTTTGGCTTCACCTTCCTCCTTTAATTTCATTTGTGGTGTCATGCATCACTTCATTTATTAGCGCTATAGACACATTTTTCCTTGGTATGTGTGATGTTACTAGTAACATAGCTAGTTACCACAAACACTTCTCTCTTCATTAAATATGTGCCACATAAGTAAAATTGCATTGAAATGTGTGATGTTACTACCTTAGTTACTCCCATTGTGGCCAGCCTAAACCCAACATCTCGCTGCCACTGGACGGACTTCACGCTTTAATCTCAATCAGCCATCTTTGGCTTCACCTTCCTCCTAATTTCCCTACGTTTGAGCAGCAGCGAATAAACCCAACATCTCGCTGCCACTGGACGCACGACCTCATACAGTTCCTCCACACACATTAGCGAAACGAGTGGTACGCAGTAGTAAATCGAGCGAGCACAAGAATGGACACCGTAAACACGGCTTTGTGCAGGACGACCACGACCGCCACATCAGCTCAACTGCCCTGAAGGTTCGTCACTCATTTGCTTCTGCAAATCCAGTGACGCTCTGTGACTCTGTCCACTGCTAAGAGAGAATCGCCTTGGTAGCAATCTTCTCCGCCTATCTCGGCCACCACCGTTGCTGCATTCAGAAGAGTCGGTGGCTTCACTCAGAACAATGGGTGCGGATGTATTATGTATACTTTTGTAATCAGGTGCACACTTATTGTTTGATAAAATATCTAAATGCTCTACACCATTCAGGATAGTCTTTGTTTTCATGCAGTTGAGTAATGGAGTTCTTTGTAACATCCCAAGTATGAAAAATAGCCATTAGAATGTTTGCTCTCTGTTATTTTATGTTTTGCATCATGGCATCATGTTCATTGCATTTGTTTTTCTCTGTTTTCATTTGTTTTCCAACTGTTTTCCTTTGTTTTCTATTTGAACTTCAAACCAAAAATTCAAACCTTTTGTTTCATCCTTGTGATGTTACAATTTCCAAAATGATATTTCAAATCAAAACAATCACTTGTTTGCATTAAAGTTGTAATTTCAAACTGTTGTTTTGTTTCTATCAAAATTCATTTAATATCAAACCCTTTTCAAATTCAATTATGATTTCTTCCAAACAGCAACCATTTCAAAATTAATGAAACAAAACATTTTTCCAAATCAATTTGTTTCAAATAAGCTTAAGGGTTCACCATTCAAATGGGTCCTCTTAACAATTCATTTAATAACCAATTCCATTCATTTTCAAACAAATGGCAAATATCAAATGATTTCAAATCTTTTGGAAAAATAAAAGTTACACATGTTGTTGTTGCCCTAAATAACTCATCCACAATTTTTCTCCTAAATTTTCCTAACCCTAGACCCCTCCTTTCTTCATATTTCTATTCAGCAAAAAAAAATGGAACAAAAAGAATAAAAGAAGAGAGGAGAGAGGAGCACACCTAGGCCCAGACCAAATTTCCCCCCTGGCCCGATACCCCCTCGTATCCTCTTCTTCCTCGGTACGGATTGCATCCAACCTGCCCATGTATACAGAGAAGAACAGGCAACGGCTGGAGCTCACTCCCCCCTCCCTATAACTCCATGCCCTAGCCCTAGGGTTTTCCCTTCTCCTCCTTCTCCCTCTCCCCCGCCGTCCTCTCCCTTCTCCCTCTCTTTTTCTCTCTACTTTCTCTCCTCTGTATTTCTCTGTACCTGAACCACACCCGAAACCTCCACCTTTCTCTCCGGTGATCGACGGCGTTGAGCCCTCCTCCGGCCGGGCAAACGGTGGGAATGGAGCCTCCCCACCGCGGGCTCCCTCCTCGGCCACTCGGCGCGGGCCGGGAGGCAACGCTGCGCCGCCGCCGTCCGTCTCTTCCGCCGGCCGTCTCCCTGCTGCTGCCCCGAACGCCTCCTCCCTCCTGTCCGCTCGAGGGCCTCGAGGTCAGCCCTTCCCCTTCTCCCTCTCGCCCTCCTCCCTCTCCTCCATCACCCGCACCTCACGGCCACCCCACGCCACATCACAGCGACCACCGCCCCTGCCGCTCGCATCCCCGCTCCAATCGCCGTCGGTGGCTCTTCTCTGTCGAGGTACAGGAAGAAGCGTGCAGTTTCAGTTCAGTTAACACTGCACCCACACCTCATATCCCCCAATATTCCCCTTCCTAGCACAAAACCGCACACCAGCCCACTGGTCACCGCCCCTTGCGCGCAAGCCCCAGGGCAGGGGTTCGAGTCCCCCTCCCACCAATTAACCAAACCTTTTTTCCCTTTTGGTTTGTTACAGTAACTTGACAGAAAATCACCAACAAGTCCCTGCTGTGAACTTTTAGGTCCCTGTAATTTATTTCTAGTCCCTAGCTGTTAATAAAAATGGCAGAATATTACCAAAACTTGTAAAATGCATAAGTAATTCATCCCAACTCCAAATCCAACTTTTTAAACATGTTTTCTGTACCAAATTAAATGCTCTACCCAAATATAATTTTTTTTTACTGTTTTGAATATTTTAAATTGGTGCAATATTTGAAATCTTGCTTAATTCACTTAAATTTGCAAAATTCATAACTTGGGCATAAAAATTCCAAATTCAACAAACTAAATATGTTTTCCAATCAACTTTTCATGTACTTTCCAAATATAAATTTTGTTTGCTGTTTTGAATAATTTAAATTGCTGAAAACAACTGTTTCTTAATTATTGCATTTAAAATTGCCAAAATAATAACTTGCCCATTTTAAATCCATTTTCAACAAATAAAATATGTTTTCCATGCAAAATCAAAGCACCTTTTCAAATATAAAATTTGTTTCATGTTTTGAATAATTAAAATTGGTTAAATAATTTAAATCTTGTTTAATTCATTTAATATTGCTAAATTCATAACTTGATCAAATTAAATTCTTTTGGGACATATAAAATATGTTTTCAAACCATAAAAGTATAAGCTTTTCAATTATGAATCTCACTTAATGTTTTGCCCAAATAAAAATTCAAATAAGTTCATGTTTGAATTAAATTCATTTAATTCTTGCTTAAACTTGTTTAATTCATAAACAATTTATTTGAAATCCTTTTTTTCAACAAGTGAAACATGTAATCCACCTAAAATTGTGTGTTCTTTTCAAATATGAACTTTGTTATCTGTTTTGAACAATTTAAATTGGTGAAAACAACAAATGCTTGTGTAACACCTTTAAGGAACCAAAATTTCCTAACTTAATAAATGAATTTCCAAACTTGGTAAACCTTATTTCAAGTTGTTTCTATTGTTGTTATTTTGCTGTTTTCCTCATCCATGCATCATGCTAATCCACTTTCACCTATTGATTAGTTGTAGAACAATTAATTCAACCATAATTCATGGGCTTTTCATATGCAATCCAGTTGCATAGGGATCCATTTAATCATGTTACTATCTTGTCAACTAGTTTATGTCTATGCAACAATTAAATGGTCATGCATCATCCCATGTTTGTGCATTATGCCATGATATTGATTGTTTGTTCTCTGCGTTGTTTGTTTGCTTCTTCTCGGATATACTTACGTTGAGAACGACGATACTTACGACACCCCTTCTAAGGAGTTAGCTCAGTACCAGGCTACTGGGTTTGCAGGCAAGTATTCACTCACATGAACCATCGTGTTCCTTTCAACATTGGTTACCGATACTTTCCGTTGTCTATTCTGGTAGCCCTATGATTAGTTGCTTCTGTTACGAACCTATCACATGAATCCCTTAACCCTGATATTGCCTCACCTCCACACCTATAACCATTGCTTGTGCCCGTGTCTTAATAGCATGCTTAGGGTTGTTTTGCTCGAGTCTGTTACCCGTTACTTTCTGTTACTATTTCTATTATGTTCTGGGGGCTCGATGTTTAATCAATCAATCATGCTAATGTTATTATTAATAATAATTTGATGATAAGGCACCGGCAGGAGGCCCTGCGTGGTTTTGAGGCCTGCTAGTGTCGACCCTAATTAGGAAAAGGGTCTTGTCTACTGATCCATGATGAGCGCACTAACCGCATGTGGGAAGCGAGTATGGGCGCCCCCCTCAATTTGATTCGATTCACATCTCGTCCAAATCGCCTCATTTAGTTCGGGTTTTCCATTTGCCGCATGCATGTTTTTGCGAGCCCAGCGCAGGGTGGAACTTTTGTAGTCGGCATATAGGGGGACACGTTCTTAGAGTGCTATGAGGGTCCCTTTTCTTCGGGGCTCGATTAGCCGTGCGCCCAAGGTGCTTTGGGCTTGATGCGGAGAAGAGTTGGGTTGTGTTGAGTACCTCGCTTGGTGGGTTGATCCCCCGTCTGGCGGGTTATTCCTACGTGTACGGCCAAATTGGTGCACCCCTGCAGGGATAAATCTTCTCGAGAAGCCGTGTTTTCCGCGGTTATGGATTACTTGGTGAAAGTACTGGCTAACAAGTACTCAGGACAACTTAAACCTAATGATTAACAACCTTACACCCAATGATTAACAACTTGACTAGTAATAGGCTTATTGACACAATAATCTGAACCATCATTATTTCAACTGTGTGAGTTATCCTCGGATTGCTTCTTTGGATAAGGGGCGAGATCCAGGATGGGTTTGTTTGGAGTTAGCTATAGTTGGTTAAGATACGCTATCTTATCTCCTTTCTGGTAGCCGGAAGTTGTAGTATGTTCTGTAGTTGGTTAGAGCAGCAAGTTGCAGCATCTTTTATATCCCCTTTCTTCCGTTGCACCCAAGGCATCTGTGCTTGGTGTTGACAGGTTACACTTTGGTGAACTGTGAGTCTTGCTTGCCAGTACGTTTATGTACTGACCCCGTTGGGGCTGTGGTTTCCGCAGACGACGTTTCCGAGGATCCCCATGGTGGCTACGACGTGGAGTATGATGAGACTGCTGACGAGTAGATAGCGGACCCGGGCAGGATCCGAGACTTCGTGGATGGGCTCCGTCTTTCTTTCAATTCCCGGCTTCTTAAGCCTATTTGGATTTGTCTGTACTCAGACCCTTTGAATGCTTCCGCTGAGATGTAATGATGTTATGTTGGGACATGTGTCCTCTGGATGATTGTATCTGCTATCTCTGCTCTAGTGAGAGCTATTTGCAACTTATTTCAATCTTTTGTGTCGTAGAGATCTGTTGGGATATCACTTGTTCAAACGCCGTTGACGTACCATGTGTGTATGTTTTTGAAGTACGTCAATGGAAGTATCCTGATTTCTATGGGATGGTTTACGTAGACGATGAACAATAGAGTTTGGTTGTCACACATACGTGTGGGCCTACTCGTAAGAGGACGCGGGTGCCGCTAAGCCCCGTAATCCAATCTACTACTGTTCAACGGAACGGCGAGTATCCTTTAGAAGTCCGGGTGCGACAAATGGTATCAGAGCCTGTCTGCCTGTAGGATCCCTTTTACTGGTCGCCGTTTGAGTCTAGAAACTATTTTGTAGCTATATAGGAAAAATGAAACGTGAGAGTAGGAATTCTGTTCTTTTTCTTCTTTCCCCACCCACCCACCCTTTTCTGGTAAGGAAGTGCAACGTTGTTTTCCCTTCTCATCTAAACTTTCAAGTTAGGATTTCACGAATCCTGGTTTCTCTAGGATGGTTATATCTACTAGACCATAGGAATGGAGGTGGTTGTGACATGATTTTTCATGTTGCCTACTCACGATTGAGAACGGAGGCGTGTAAGCCCCGGAAGCAGATCCTCTATTCCTTAAGCAGTAGATATTGATCCTTTAGAAGCCCGGATGGGTTTTCCGTAGTACCTCAGGAGTGTTTTGTTCTCGTTTTCCCGATGTTGCTTTGCTATCCTGTTCTTCTCAACATCCTTTTCGTCCGTTCAAAGCTTGTTGTTGCTTAGTTCTGCCACCGGCGTCTAATCAATAACGCTGTTCCAACCTTCTGACCAGATAATCTATTCTACAAATGAATCAAATTCTATCCAGCTATACACCCTCGATACAAAACCTATCCCTTTACTTGAAAATGTTCCGGTGGTTTCCAAATTCCCTGACATCTTTCCAGAAGAGTTGCCAGGAATGCCTATCATCTTGAACTTCCAGAAAAACTATCCAAGGTGCACGATGTGTTTCACGTATCACAGCTCAAGAGGATCTTCGTAAGAAGTATCCGGACTTTTTCTTTTCTCAGTAGGAATCTCGGGGCGCGATTACTTCAAGGGGGGGGGGCGTTTTGTAACATCCCAAGTATGAAAAATAGCCATTAGAATGTTTGCTCTCTGTTATTTTATGTTTTGCATCATGGCATCATGTTCATTGCATTTGTTTTTCTCTGTTTTCATTTGTTTTCCAACTGTTTTCCTTTGTTTTCTATTTGAACTTCAAACCAAAAATTCAAACCTTTTGTTTCATCCTTGTGATGTTACAATTTCCAAAATGATATTTCAAATCAAAACAATCACTTGTTTGCATTAAAGTTGTAATTTCAAACTGTTGTTTTGTTTCTATCAAAATTCATTTAATATCAAACCCTTTTCAAATTCAATTATGATTTCTTCCAAACAGCAACCATTTCAAAATTAATGAAACAAAACATTTTTCCAAATCAATTTGTTTCAAATAAGCTTAAGGGTTCACCATTCAAATGGGTCCTCTTAACAATTCATTTAATAACCAATTCCATTCATTTTCAAACAAATGGCAAATATCAAATGATTTCAAATCTTTTGGAAAAATAAAAGTTACACATGTTGTTGTTGCCCTAAATAACTCATCCACAATTTTTCTCCTAAATTTTCCTAACCCTAGACCCCTCCTTTCTTCATATTTCTATTCAGCAAAAAAAAATGGAACAAAAAGAATAAAAGAAGAGAGGAGAGAGGAGCACACCTAGGCCCAACCCAAATTTTCCCCCCTGGCCCGATACCCCCTCGTATCTTCTTCTTCCTCGGTACGGATTGCATCCAACCTGCCCACGTATACAGAGAAGAACAGGCAACGGCTGGAGCTCACTCCCCCCTCCCTATAACTCCATGCCCTAGCCTTAGGGTTTTCCCTTCTCCCCCTTCTCCCTCTCCCTCGCCGTCCTCTCCCTTCTCCCTCCCTTTTTCTCTCTACTTTCTCTGCTCTGTATTTCTCTGTACCTGAACCACACCCGAAACCTCCACCTTTCTCTCCGGTGATCGACGGCGTTGAGCCCTCCTCCGGCCGGGCAAACGGTGGGAATGGAGCCTCCCCACCGCGGGCTCCCTCCTCGGCCACTCGGCGCGGGCCGGGAGGCAACGCTGCGCCGACGCCGTCCGTCTCTTCCGCCGGCCGTCTCCCTGCTGCAACCTGCTCCTGCCCCGACCGCCTCCTCCCTCCTGTCCGCTCGAGGGCCTCGAGGTGAGCCCTTCCCCTTCTCCCTCTCGCCCTCTTCCCTCTACTCCATAACCCGCACCCCACGGCCACCCCACGCCACAGCACAGCGACCACCGCCCCTGCCGCTCGCATCCCCGCTCCAATCGCCGTTGGTGGCTCTTCTCTGTCGAGGTACAGGAAGAAGCGTGCAGTTTCAGTTCAGTTAACACCGCACCCACACCTCATACCCCCGATCTGCCCCTTCCTATCACAAAACCGCACACCAGCCCACTGGTCACCGCCCCTTGCGCGCAAGCCCCAGGGCAGGGGTTCGAGTCCCCCTCCCACCAATTAACCAAACCTTTTTTCCCTTTTGGTTTGTTACAGTAACTTGACAGAAAATCACCAACAAGTCCCTGCTGTGAACTTTTAGGTCCCTGTAATTTATTTCTAGTCCCTAGCTGTTAATAAAAATGGCAGAATATTACCAAAACTTGTAAAATGCATAAGTAATTCATCCCAACTCCAAATCCAACTTTTAAAACATGTTTTCTGTACCAAATTAAATGCTCTACCCAAATATAAAATTTGTTTACTGTTTTGAATATTTTAAATTGGTGCAATATTTGAAATCTTGCTTAATTTACTTAAATTTGCAAAATTCATAACTTGGGCATAAAAATTCCAAATTCAACAAACTAAATATGTTTTCCAATCAACTTTTCATGTACTTTCCAAATATAAATTTTGTTTGCTGTTTTGAATAATTTAAATTGCTGAAAACAACTGTTTCTTAATTATTGCATTTAAAATTGCCAAAATAATAACTTGCCCATTTTAAATCCATTTTCAACAAATAAAATATGTTTTCCATGCAAAATCAAAGCACCTTTTAAAATATAAAATTTGTTTCATGTTTTGAATAATTAAAATTGGTTAAATAATTTAAATCTTGTTTAATTCATTTAATATTGCTAAATTCATAACTTGATCAAATTAAATTCTTTTGGGACATATAAAATATGTTTTCAAACCATAAAAGTATAAGCTTTTCAATTATGAATCTCACTTAATGTTTTTCCCAAATAAAAATTCAAATAAGTTCATGTTTGAATTAAATTCATTTAATTCTTGCTTAAACTTGTTTAATTCATAAACAATTTATTTGAAATCCTTTTTTTCAACAAGTGAAACATGTAATCCACCTAAAATTGTGTGTTCTTTTCAAATATGAACTTTGTTATCTGTTTTGAACAATTTAAATTGGTGAAAACAACAAATGCTTGTGTAACACCTTTAAGGAACCAAAATTTCCCAACTTAATAAATGAATTTCCAAACTTGGTAAACCTTATTTCAAGTTGTTTCTATTGTTGTTATTTTGCTGTTTTCCTCATCCATGCATCATGCTAATCCACTTTCACCTATTGATTAGTTGTAGAACAATTAATTCAACCATAATTCATGGGCTTTTTATATGCAATCCAGTTGCATAGGGATCCATTTAATCATGTTACTATCTTGTCAACTAGTTTATGTCTATGCAACAATTAAATGGTCATGCATCATCCCATGTTTGTGCATTATGCCATGATATTGATTGTTTGTTCTCTGCGTTGTTTGTTTGCTTCTTCTCGGATATACGACGACGTTGAGAACGACGATACTTACGACACCCCTTCTAAGGAGTTAGCTCAGTACCAGGCTACTGGGTTTGCAGGCAAGTATTCACTCACATGAACCATCGTGTTCCTTTCAACATTGGTTACCGATACTTTCCGTTGTCTATTCTGCTAGCCCTATGATTAGTTGCTTCTGTTACGAACCTATCACATGAATCCCTTAACCCTGATATTGCCTCACCTCCACACCTATAACCATTGCTTGTGCCCGTGTCTTAATAGCATTCTTAGGGTTGTTTTGCTCGAGTCTGTTACCCGTTACTTTCTGTTACTATTTCTATTATGTTCTGGGGGCTCGATGTTTAATCAATCAATCATGCTAATGTTATTATTAAAAATAATTTGATGATAAGGCACCGGCAGGAGGCCCTGCGTGGTTTTGAGGCCTGCTAGTGTCGACCCTAATTAGGAAAAGGGTCTTGTCTACTGATCCATGATGAGCGCACTAACCGCATGTGGGAAGCGAGTATGGGCGCCCCCCTCAATTTGATTCGATTCGCATCTCGTCCAAATCGCCTCATTTAGTTCGGGTTTTCCATTTGCCGCATGCATGTTTCTGCGAGCCCAGCGCAGGGTGGAACTTTTGTAGTCGGCATATAGGGGGACACGTTCTTAGAGTGCTATGAGGGTCCCTTTTCTTCGGGGCTCGATTAGCCGTGCGCCCAAGGTGCTTTGGGCTTGATGCGGAGAAGAGTTGGGTTGTGTTTAGTACCTCGCTTGGTGGGTTGATCCCCCGTCTAGCGGGTTATTCTTACGTGTACGGCCAAATTGGTGCACCCCTGCAGGGATAAATCTTCCCGAGAAGCCGTGTTTTCCGCGGTTATGGACTACTTGGTGAAAGTACTGGCTAACAAGTACTCAGGACAACTTAAACCTAATGATTAACAACCTTACACCCAATGATTAACAACTTGACTAGTAATAGGCTTATTGACACAATAATCTGAACCATCATTATTTCAACTGTGTGAGTTATCCTCGGATTGCTTCTTTGGATAAGGGGCGAGATCCAGGATGGGTTTGTTTGGAGTTAGCTATAGTTGGTTACGATACGCTATATTATCTCCTTTCTGGTAGCCGGAAGTTGTAGTATGTTCTGTAGTTGGTTAGAGCAGCCAGTTGCAGCATCTTTTATATCCCCTTTCTTCCGTTGCACCCAAGGCATCTGTGCTTGGTGTTGACGGGTTACACTTTGGTGAACTGTGAGTCTTGCTTGCCAGTACGTTTATGTACTGACCCCTTTGGGGCTGTGGTTTCCGCAGACGATGTTTCCGAGGATCCCCATGGTGGCTACGACGTGGAGTATGACGAGACTGCTGACGAGTAGATAGCGGACCCGGGCAGGATCCGAGACTTCGTGGATGGGCTCCGTCTTTCTTTCAATTCCCGGCTTCTTAAGCCTATTTGGATTTGTCTGTACTCAGACCCTTTGAATGCTTCCGCTGAGATGTAATGATGTTATGTTGGGACATGTGTCCTCTGGATGATTGTATCTGCTATCTCTGCTCTAGTGAGAGCTATTTGCAACTTATTTCAATCTTTTGTGTCGTAGAGATCTGTTGTGATATCACTTGTTCAAACGCCGTTGACGTATCATGTGTGTATGTTTTTGAAGTACGTCAATGGAAGTATCCTGATTTCTATGGGATGGTTTACGTAGACGATGAACAGTAGAGTTTGGTTGTCACACATACGTGTGGGCCTACTCGTAAGAGGACGCGGGTGCCGGTAAGCCCCGTAATCCAATCTACTACTGTTCAACGGAACGGCGAGTATCCTTTAGAAGTCCGGGTGCGACATTCTTCACTTCTGCCTCATCATCGGTGCCATATCAAGTGAGCGTTTCTTGACAGATATATATACACGTGTGAATTTTCCTTTGCTTTGGTCATTGTTGCCGACAGATCATTTTAGTTTTTCGATGCACACTTTTTTTTGCAAGGAAGTTTTTCGATGCACACTTTAATTGCATGTCTTTTTTTTTGAATATATAAAGGTAGAGGGGAGCTCTACCTTGTAGTCACAGTGAGATACAGGGTGGCAATGGAAGAAGCAAAAAGTAGAGAAAGAGAAAAGCAAAAAAGAAAATCTGAGAAGAAATTTACATAGCTAACTATTGGTCCTCAATCTGGTCACCCAGCTGTTTAGGCTCTCTAAATGTTTGTCAGATCTCCTGGACCATAGCTGAAGTTCGTCGATGACATAGTTGTTTAGTCTGTGCCTGGATGGTACCTTGTGATTGAAAATGCGATCGTTCCTCATTCTCCATAGGCCAAGGAGACATGCTGCGAAGCAGATAGGCCATGATGTGGAGTTGATGTGCTGATCCACTTGTTTGCAAAATTGATAAATCGATGTAGACGCTGCTGCTATGTCTGTGAGCTGTAGTTTGTCCCGGATCCAATGAGTGTGCCTGCAGTGTAGCACAATGTGGTCAATGGATTCAACCGCGGGACAAAGATCGCAGCCATTCTCGGGGCACCATTTTTTCCTGACCATATTGTCTTTGGTGTTGAGCCTGCCTCTGAAAGCAAGCCACATTAGAAACTTGGGTTTTTGTGGAATCTGCCATCTCCAAATCCATTTATGGTTGGGGCACCTCTGCCCACTATCTGACAGCAATTGGTAGAGGGTTGCTGTCGTAGGTTTCTTACCCGTGGTGATCAAAATTCTGTCATCGTTTCCATCTAAGAGATGTGTTGGATTATCAGTTAAAAAAGCCTCGAGTCTCTGCAGTTGGCTTTGTGCTGTAGCTGATAGAGGGCCCATCAGTTCAATGCACAGAGTGTTGTCTCGGAATTGGGATGCGACAGTGCAGCATTGGTCAGCTGCGAATGTGTACAGTACTGGCATTGTGTCGTGGAGGCGTCCCAATTGTGACCAACGGTCGTGCCAGAAAGAGACAGTTCTGTCGGACTTGATCACACACGATGTAACAGACTGGATCAGAATCACGGAAGCAAGCAGAGATTTCCAGAATGGAGTGTCCTGGGGTTTTTGCTTAATTGGAATGTGATCTTGGAGGTACCATTGCGAAAGCCAGCCAAAGCAGGGCCCGTTCCCTGAAGCCAACAATTTGTAGGCTAAATTTGCCATCAGTGCTTTGTTGTGGATATTCAGGTTTTTGATCGCTAGACCTCCTTGTTGTTTTGGCATTGTGACATAATCCGAGGCGACAAGGCACTGGCCCCCAAGCACTTCTTTCTTCCCTTTCCACAGGAAAGCTCTACGAAGTTTATCCACTGCCTGTATGCTCGCTTGATCCCACTGGATGCAGGCCATAAAGAAAGTTGGGATAGCCGAGAGGACGGAGTTGATCATTTCGGTTCTTCCTCCCGCTGATAGAAGACCTGACGCCCAGCCCGGCAAACGTTTATCTATTCTTTGTATGACTGGCTGTAGCAGGCCCTTGTTGATTTTGTTCATTGAGAGTGGCAGGCCTAGGTAGGAGCAGGGCAAGTTTGTGATCGTGCAGCCAAGAATCTAGGCCACATCGTTTGACTCTTGCTGACACATGTTGATGGGAACACACGTGCTCTTGTGGTAGTTTATATGAAGCCCACTGAATTTGGCAAAGGTATCGAGGAGCACTTTAGCATACCTGGCTTGATCAACTGACCCCTCTAGTATTAGTAGTGTATCGTCTGCGTATTGTAGTACTGGGAGAGGTGCGTTGTTGTGGATCGGGTGGCGCAGTATGCCATTTCCATATGCCTTCCTGAACATTTGCTGAAGCACGTCCGCCACAAGGATGAAAATATATGGTGACAAGGGATCTCCCTGCCGTACCCCTTTCTGTACCCTGAAGGTAGGTCCAGTTTTTCCATTTATTAGGATTTGGGCTTGGGACGTGGTTAGCAGGTGCTCTACCCAGTCGATCCAATCTTCGGGGAAACCCCTCGCTCTTAGTGTGGCGTAGATGGCCTCCCAATGTACTGTGTCAAAAGCTTTCCGGAAATCTATTTTGAGAACAATTGCCTTTTTCTTTAGTCTTTGCGCACATTGGACCATCTCCATTGCCGTCCCAAAGTTTTCGATAATGGACATGTCCTTGATGAAACCAGATTGCATATCATCCACTAAATGTTTAATGTTTCTCTGTAATCTGTTTGCCAAGACTTTTGCAATTAGCTTTGGTATGGAGTGCTGTAAAGATATTGGTCTGAAGTCTGTGATGCTGATTGGGTTTAGGCATTTTGGAAGTAGGGCAATGGAAGCTAAGTTTGTGCCTCCCAACTGTATAGTCCTGTCTTGTAAGGCTTGGAACAATAGCATAATCTCGGTTTTCATTTCACTCTTGTATTGTTTATAGAATTCCATGGTGAATCCGTCAGGGCCGGGGCTCCTGTTTGGTGGCGCCATGGTTATTGCTCGGTCAATCTCGTTCCATGAGAAAGCCAATGTGAGGTGACCTAGGCTCCTCGTGGGTTGGTTATATAGTGCTTGTAGGTCTATAATTTGCTGCCACTGCCTATCTTCAGAGAACAAGTCTGAAAAATATTCTGTTGCAATTGTGATCTTGCTTTTGTCACAAAAGTGGTCTTGCTGCTCATGATTTAGCACCTTGATTCTGTTATTCTGGTACTTGTTTGTCGCCATGGTGTGAAAGAATCTAGTGTTCTCATCCCGAAGCATGCACCATTTTATTTTTGCATGTCTTCTCCAGCGACTGGCTTCCTCTGAGTGCAGATGTCTGATTTTCGCTGCGCACACCATTCTGAAGCTGAACTCGTAATCAGTTAGTGGGCGCCATTCTTCTACTGCATCGAAAAACTGGATCATGTGAGATATGTTGGATCTAACATTTGTTCTATTTTTCCTTGATTTTAGCCATGACCTTGTGGCCGCTCTGATCATGCGAAGCCTATAGTTGATTTTGGTTGCAATTGCCATGGGCTTGGTGCTCCGAGAAAGCCTCTGTCTAGTGATGTCCACAAGTTCAGGATTCTTGAGCCAATAGTCCTCGTACCTGAATATATCTGTTTTCTGTCGGCTCTCCTTGGTGTCCAATAGCAATGGTTTGTGGTCTGAGGTTGGTCTGCCCAATGCCCGACATTCTGAGTTAACAAAATTTTGGCTCCATGCAAGATTGATTAACACCCTGTCCAACTTAACTAACGTAGGCTGTCGCTGCTTGTTTGTCCACGTATATTTTGAGTTGCAAACATCTACATCCATAAGATCGAGATCATTTATCCACTCATTGAATTCTTCCATTGCTTGCCAGTTGTGGTTTCCATTGTTCTTCTCAGTGGTGTACCGGTATATATTGAAATCTCCTGCGAGAGCCCATGGCAAGGAGATGCCGCAGGCCAATGCCTTCATTTCAGTAAAGAAACTTCGTCTGTCCACTGCATCGCATGGCGCATATACGTTAGTAAGTATAAAAGATGTGTCATTGCTAGTGGAAGAGACTGTTACTGTCATGGCTTGTTTGCTTTGGCTAAGTAGTTGAACGTTGAAGCATTTTGGGTTCCAGGCAACGAGCAGTCCCCCAGATGTTCCAACTGACGGTTGAAATTTGAACTCAGAGAATCTTCCTGGTAAAAAGGTTTTGGCCTTGAACCTGTCGATTTGATCTAGTTTTGTTTCTTGCAGGCAAATGATATCAGGTTTAGCATCGTCAATGGCTTTATAGATAGTTTCATTTTTCTTGTTGTCTCCCAGGCCCCTGGTGTTCCAAGAGAAGGCTCTCATTTTCCAGCTAGGGATCCCTGGACATAGCAATGATAACAAGGCACAAGCGGAGAGACACTGATGCGAAAGAAAGAAAGGTAAACACTCATTTGGGTCGCAGTGTTATAGGTTGTCGATACATTGGTGGATGCACACACACACACATGTTGGCCTTTGATCAGAGTGATCGCCAACTTTGGAGGAAAGATAAAATGCAGGTGGAAAAAGTAAACTAGCAACCTGGTGGCGTAACACTGCTCCCTCCTACACCTAATGCAACTACTCATTGAGCTTGCTAGTTCCCCGTCTGATGTCATTTTGTTAGTCTTGAGGGCCTCCTCAACATCTGCCAGGGTGAAGCCGCAGCATGCTGCTAACTCCCCTAGCTTGTCCATGCCAGTCTCAGGTGGGCAACTGGTGAGCGGGAGCTTTGAGGAAGCAGCATCATGTCTTCACGTAATTGTGTTCCTAGCTTAACAGTGCGTGCTCGATATGGCCCAAGGTATTCAGATGTTTTAGGTACACCGATGAAGTATTTTCCGTTACTTTCAAAACTCAGTACTACTAACAGTTCATTATTATTGTCCTTCCTTTATTCTTTTCTGAGTAGTATCTTCTAAAACTCTCCTTCCCTACGCAGCTACATTGCAGATTTAAAATACTATCAACATACATACCGACTAAAACTACGGTGCTGATTTTAATGCAATATTTTTAACTTGATTTGAGTAGTCAAATTCTTGGATGTCTGTAGGATTTTATCAAAAATTTATATGTTATAAATTCTAAATATTCATATAATAATTAAATAAATTTTCCCGAGTTCCCGCCGCAACGCGCGGGGCATTCTTCTAGTAAGGATGATGAAGGAGCCAACATAAAAAAACGGATGCCAATGGCTCTATTTTGGCGGGACCAGACACCTTTGATCCAGATTTTGGTTGTGATATAGCTCTTCTTCCCTAGTAGACCCTAGGTTATTGAACCGGAAAGTAATGCTTAAGTAATGTGATGTTATCAAGTTATTTATTTTATAGATTGCTTTTGTAATCATACAAGCCTTACCCATGTTCGGATGTAGGAAAAACTGCTTGGAATTGAATTGGACTGGGAATTCCGAATCCAAGATGGAAAGGGAATGAGCTCCGATTGGACATCTCTCGTTTGATTGTGCATTGAATTTAAGCTTGGAATCAAAGGGCGTCACCAAATTCCGATTCCTGTTTGTATGTACAGACAAATTTAGTTTTTTTCTTTTGAGTTTGGACAATATAAACATGTAAAATTCTGACATAAAAACAAGGGGTTAGTTTAACGTGTGCATTATTAATTATTAATAAATAGGCCTATGGCATAGGATTCACCTGCTGCTATGTATATGTGCATGAGTTTAGTCAGATAAACATGATACCACTAATATTTTTTTTTTGAAATGGAAACCCTTAGGTCCCAGCCTCTTCATCAAAAAGATGCACACAGCCGGTTTTATATTGAGAAGATAAAAGTAAACTATAGCAGCCCAAACAAGTCACGGGTCACTCAAAGTGGCTAAAAAAATAAACCACAAAAACATTAAAGCACTACGCATCAAGGCGTCAAGGGTTAAGCCACCCAACCCGGCTGAAAATAGCCCGAACGACCGTCATCATTCGAGCACATCCTGTATCCATAAGTCCTTGTTGATCGACCGGCAGCAGGAAGGACCACGTTTGGATAGAATAGACCACCTTGTTGATAACCTGCATCAAATGAGCAATAGGTTTTTTTTATTAAACACAACATCATTATGGCAATTCCATATCGTCCAAAGGACCGCTAACACGCCTATCCGAATACATGCCTTTGTTATAGAATCAACACCCTTTAACCATCCACCAAACATGTTCGCAATACTATTTGGTTGATAGATGCTATAGGTAAGATGAATTAACCGTCAAATATCACGCGCAAACGAACAGGATATAAAAAGATGTTAAACTGTTTCATCCGTACCACATAAAACAATTTTTTTTATCCCCAACCCATCCTCTCTTAGCCAAATTATCTTTTGTCAAAATCACCTTTCTGTTAAGAAACCAAAGGAAGATCTTTATTTTCAATGGTACCTTTAGTTTCCACAAGTATTTACGTAAAAATCTTGTCGAACCATGCATTAAATCCGTATAATATGATTTGACAAAGAACACTCTGTTAGGCGTCAAACTCCATCTAAAGGAGTCCGCGTCATGGGATAGCGTAACATCCATCAAACGCTCGACTAAGTGAAGCCATAGGATTCTCCTATCCCGGACAATAAATCGCCTAAACCGAATATTAAGAGGTGCATTTGATAACACGTTTGCAACTGAAACATTCTTATGTTGCACAATACTATACAGAGATGGATATTCGTTGGACAACGCATTGTCCCCTAACCAAATTTCCTCCCAAAACCGCACCGTTTCACCATCTCCTAAAACAAAAGAGCCTCTCTGAAAATAATCATGCTTCACCCTCATCAACCCTTTCCAAAACGGCGAGTCTGAGGGTCTAGCTTCAATTTGTGACAACTATTTATCTCCTAAATATTTGTTAGTTAGAAGCTCCTTCCAGACACCCTCCTCATGCAAGATCTTTGAGAACCACTTACTGAGAAGACATGTGTTCTTAATGTCTAAAACCTCAATACCAACCCCCCTTGATCCTTTGGACGGCAAATAACGTTCCATTTCGTTAGCTTATATTTTCTCTTCTTACTATCACTCTGCCAAAAAAATCTTGATCGGTAAAAATCTAACTTTTTCCTAACTCCTTTTGGTATTTCGAAAAAGGAAAGGAGAAACATAGGAAGACTAGTTAGGACCAAATTTATAAAAATGAGGCGGTCCCCATAAGATAATAACTTCCCAACCCAAGACCTCAACTTCTGCTCAAATCTATCCTCCACCGGCTTCCACTCTTTGTTCAAAATCTTTCTATAGTGAATCGGAATCCCAAGGTATTTGAAAGGGAGACATACTACCTCACAACCGAAAATGTGACGATAGTCGTCTTGGGCATCCTTAGCCTTACCAAAACAAAAAACCTTGCTCTTATGAAAGTTAATTTTTATACCCGACATTTGTTCGAACAAAGTGAGAATAAGTTTCATATTAATAGCTTTAGTAATGTCATGTTCTAAGAAAAGAATCGTATCATCGGCGTACTTTAAAATCGATACCCCACCATCGACAAGATGTGGTATCAACCCGCCAACCTGGCCATCCTCTTTTGCTCGAGAAATTAGGATTGCCAACATATCTGCTTTCTTGAAATCGATTTTAAGAAGCACACCATCTAACTTTTTTTTTGTCTTAAGCTCATGAATAGTCACATGCAAAACCACTACACCCTCTAAAATATTTCTTCCTGGGAGAAAAGATGATTGTGATGGTCGAATAACTCTAATCGCAATAGAGGTTACCCTATTCGTTCCCACTTTGGTAAATTTTTTGAAACTCACATTAAGGAGACATATGGGCTTGTACTGCTCGATACAGCTGGCATCTTCCTTTTTTGGCAGCAAGGTAATCACCCCAAAGTTAAGCTTAAAAATCTGTAATTCCCCCTCATAAAGTCGGGTAAATAAAGCCATCAAATCGCTCTTGATGACCTTCCAAAAATGTTGATAAAACTTCGCAGGGAACCCGTCAGGTCCTGGAGCTTTATTATGTCCCATTTCGGAAATTGCATTGAACACCTCCTGTTCCGTAAACGGAGCCGTTAGGATAACATTCTCTTGAGGTGAGATCTGAGGCATATCGTGATTCATTTCCTCAACTAAAGTAACATGATTCGGAGCCGGTGCGCCAAAAAGTTTCTTATAGTAATCAGAAATAAAAAACCTCAAATTTTCGTCTCCAACAATCGTACCCTCATCCCGTTCTAGTTGAAAAATCTTTTTTCTACGATGTTTTCCATTTGCTATCAGGTGGAAATATTTCGTATTATTACCACCTTCTTGAATATGTCGAACCTTTGCCCTTTGAGCCCCGTTTTGTCTCTTCATCTCGTCTAAGCTTAGTCAAACTGATTTCCGCTTCCTTTTTAGCCGCCCGCTCAGCCTCACTTAATGGCATTGTTTCCGCCTTTATATCAAGCTCATCAATTAAAAGCAATAACTTATCTTTTAGAATTTTATACTGCCTACTCAAGTTTTTAGCCCATTCCCTCAAGAACTAACGCAAGTGATGGATTTTATGTTGCCACTGTTCTATAGGGGAGCCCCCAGTTGTGACCTATTTCCACTCCCGGAGCACAATATCATAAAAAGCTTCCTGCCGCATCCATGAAAGTTCGAATGAAAAGTGGCTTTTGTTACCCACGTGAGCATGATCCCCTAAGTCTAAAACTAACGGTGTGTGATCTGACCCCGTTCGGGTCAGTGCGTGTACTGTTGCTAGAGGATATTTTTTCTCCCATTCAATGCTCGCTAAAAATCTGTCCAAATTTTCGTATGTTGGGATAGGTCTCCTATTTGCCCACGTGTACTGACGACCCAAAAACTCTAAATCTTTCAAATCCAGACTCTCGATTATTGCATTAAAAATAGAGGGCCACCAAGCATTAAAATTAACGTTATTCTTTTCTTCCTGGCGTCTAATAATATTGAAGTCTCCCCCAACGAGAAGAGGTAAATTTTCATTTTCACACACTCTTACCAACTCAGCTAGAAACTCGGGTTTCTTCGAGTCTTGTGCGGCCCTGTAGACTATCACAAGACTCCAAAGAAAGCCATCAACTCGTGTTTTGACATGAAATTTAGAACAAAAATCAGCTGACACAACGGTTTGTGCCGCAAGTGACGAGTTATTAAATCCGACCAACATCCCACCAGAACGACCATGTGGAGGTAAACAATACCACGTATACTCTCTACCCCTGCCTAGAATTGCAAAAACTGCGGAGAGAACGCAGATCTTCCTGTTTCAAGCAAACCCACAAAATCAAGATTATGCTCCTTTACAAACTCATTCACCGCCGTATGTTTGGCCTGATCCCCAAACCCATCGCCATTCCAAATTAAACCTTTCATTGTTTTGTCAATTTTCTAATCCTCGCACTTCTTCTTGGTTTAGAACAGCCACCACGTTTCTTACCACGTTTACCCATTTGAAACTTTGGAGATACATTCAAGTGATCTAAAACAGACTCTCCCTGTTCGTTTTCCAAATCATCGCCCAAATTTGAAGCCTTTTTCATAACCAAACTATCATTCTCCACTTCATCTTTAAATTACTCTCAGCAAAATTAAGTGATCTAATGTTGTCCCTCTCTAACATAACCGAAATAGAGGACTCTACATGTTCTTTTGAGCTTCCTAGTGATACGCCGCTCTATTTATAATTTCGGAATTATGAAAAGAACGATTAGACAATATGGAGCGAGATGATGTACCTGCAGAATACGCAGCCTCCTTATGCGCAGCCAAAGCCATCGCCCGCTTTGGCTGTGGTAAATCCGCATCCTCCTTAGCTCGTAGACGGGGCTGGATCGGATATCCATTGCCACTCCCTCCAAGCCACCAAAAGCTACCACCTCCGCTTCTGAACGTTTCTTGACTGCTATCAACGTGTCCCTCAAACCCAACCCGCCTGGTTGAGGCAATGAACAGCCCTGGATGCCGAGATCATCACACACCTCGAACCCCAACCCGTCTGGTTGAGGTGAGTGTGCTTTCTCCACGAACTCCGCCTCGAAACATCTCGCCGTGACCGCCTCTGAATGTGAACCAACAGAATCATCTATGTGTGAACGACGTACCTTCACACACCTGTGTACATCACGACTCGGACTTAGGGCCTGCCCAGACACACGCAAGCCCATTCCCTTCTGAACTATATATAGCCGAAGTACTACGTTGTTCATCAGTAAAAGGGCTCCGCCCGGCAGCGTGTCGCTGCTTTATCTCCACGGTATTGATTTTCTGCCCGGCAGCGCAACGCTGCAGCCACATATCGGCAGCTGAAAACTGTCTGTGCCCCTTCTGTGTACTCTCAGCCAACTTGTGCCCAGCAGTGCACGGCTGGAGCTGCTTCTCGTCAAGGACAATCTGTCCGGTTGATACTAGTAAACCATCCCCATGCACCATATGCTCACTGCTAGCTAACGTCTGATCCGTCGCGAACACCTGACCCCGTGTGTCCCTTGGAGTACCAACATGGTCCGAACTGCATAGGTTCTGCCGTGGCTCCGTATTAGCCATTTTGGCCAACTCCTTGCGAGCCCAAACCAACGAAGACGCCGCCATTGGTGACAAAACCACCCCTGGTTTGAAACTCCGCTGAGCACCTTCTGATGACGATCCATCAGATTTGTGACGCCCCTCCCGCCAAGTTAATAGATGGCTCGTCAACACTCTTCTTATTTTTCCACTTGCATCCCCATCAATCTCATCCTCTTTTTGTCTTTTCATCATTGCCATCCCTTCCATCGTGATCATCCTTCTTGTCAACCACCATATCATCTTGTTCCTCACCATTAGGATTCTCCACAATAAAACTTAGCTCATAAAAACCGTCTTTATGAAAATAGCCCACTTTTCCGGCACAAGAGTATAATCCATGCATCCCACAAGAATACGCAAAACTCCATGTTTTCTAGTATATTTCATATCCTCCTTTAAAGTTTTACCAAACAGGGAACCAAGACTCCATAAAATCAAGAAGTCCCCTCTATATATTGGTGGAATGTCAGAGACACGGATCCAAATCTCAGGAAGCATCCACAAAGGTTTCACGTCTACCGCCCATCATTCAACCGTAATGATACATGAGCTACTAGGAACATGGCATGCTCCAAAAATCTTCATCCTCTCCAATTCGAGTTTTGAAGGGAAGGAAACCTTAAACAGATTTTCGCCTACTTGAACCACTTCCCACTTGAAATCATCAGTAGGTACCAACCTCTGCAGCTGAGCCGAAATTTGATCCACAGAAAGCGTTCCTCCCGAAACCAACAACCGTGCAAGCCTATCCGAATCTATTTTTGGACGGTACGTGGCAGTTGGGATGGCCTCATAAAATGTAAGCCTCTCATCAAGGAAACCATGCGTGACAACCTGCTGCTTAGCAACTGATAGAAGAGGACACACATCCGGGACATGGTTTGACCCCTCGCAATATTCACATACTTCAACAGGGCACTCGCCTAATATATGATTTGGCAAACAATTGTGATCAATACGCCCTAAGTAATCCACAACCTTACAACCGCAGTCACTATGGATAAATTGTTCCACCTGAGGACTATTCGCACTGCAAGTATTTCTTAGTGATTAGGGCTTTCCTTGGGAGAAAACTAGACCAACGCAGTAACATATGGCAATATCGTCGTTGTACCTCTAGAAGGTCATCACCGACTAAGTCTAGCTTTATTGTCACCAACATTCGGCTTAGCATTTTCCCCTCCCGTAGCCGCATGAGCCTTGATCAATTTTGTTCCTAGTATGGAGATATCTATATGGACAAATACTTTCACAAATTACAAGTTAATGGAAATCATACGATAATCACATATGACACATACATGGGGCTGTGAGTCTGCATCTCGACACTCAACCCGTGGAGACTAGTTACAAATTATGATTAGATCGTAGATGGTCGTACTCGAGAGAAAAAATCAACATTCCGCAGGAGTTCGGAATTTAAACCTAATAAATATAAGTAGGACACATCACCGAAAGGGAGCACGTTATACAAGACTATTGAAACCCTACATACTCGGGAGAGATCCCTTCCGTACGTACAATAGCTATAGTCTGTCCTAGGTTGGCTCGCACACCCTTGGGACTTGATAGATCGATGTCCTCTAACATGAAAAACAACAAAAAAAAGATAGAAAAAAGGGCAAAACAGAGAAAAGTTAAAGTTTGTAGATTGGTTTTGCAATTGTGTGTTTTTGTTCAGTTGGTTGGCTCCTATCTTTTATACATGATTCGACTAGATTTCCTTACAAGAAAAGGGTCCGAAATCCAACCTAGAAAACCCTAATGTTAGTCTACTTGGGATAGAGTCTCGTTTTCCTATTAAGGATATTTTATTTTGAACCAAGACTCTTAACTTGTGAAGTTTTTGTAAATCTAAGTCTCAAACCTTAGTCTACTATGATGTATAACTTAATACATACAAGAATGTGATAAAAACCATTTCGTTGAAACCGAGGAAGGTCATTGGTATGGTGCAATAGTGCATCCTGGCTGCTAGCTTTAGATCGAGCATTGGTGTCACCGCATATTTGGACACTTAGGGAGTTTTAGTGGTAAATTATCTGTCCTCTCTACCGCGATATACATAGACAAAAAATCCTTAATTTATTCAAGAGTGAGATCTACTCTAGATCTAGTGTGTGTTTATTTGGATCCACACGCTTGTGTATGTGAGTCAGATTGTTTACCAGTTTCCACTTTTTGTACTCTCAAGAAGAAATCTAATCATTTCAATTTTTATCTTATAATGAGCTCCTAAAATCACTCCAGGAAAGAATCAGTTCCTAAAATTGTTTCTAGCATATAGATGATGACTTACACACTCCACCAAAGCCGAGGGTCATAATTTATACTCCCTCCGTATCGAAATGTCAGATGATTTAACGTTTTCTAAACTACGCGTATCTAGAATTATTTTAGTGCAAGATATAGATGAATCTACACACTAAAACGCGTCTAGATACTTGTTATCTAAAAAAAATGCAAAAACATATTATATTTTGATACGAAGGGAGTAACAGTTAGATTATAATGTTTACATACCGCCTCACATCTACCACAAGCAATTCGCGATTATCGGTCACCTTTTTATCTGGTAAAGCATGCAAAGGTTTAGAAATCCGGGTCGACAAAATATCCTTCAGCAAACACCAAAATGTTCGGGCACTTCGGTGTTCCGAAACCTCGACCAGGCAATGACTGCTAGCTAAGGTAGCAGGATTCGTCTCTTTCTCCTACGTGGTGCATGAGTTGGCCGAGTGAAGTACTCCCTCCGTCTTAAATTTATTGTCACAAAGATGGACAAAAGTTGATATATCTAGACATAATTTAGTGTTATCTCCGCGGGCAGCTGTATGTTGCGTTATCTAGACCCACCTCTAAACAATGTGAAGATTCTTGTCATCTCAGATGGTGGTAATAAGAACAAGAACGCATATGATACCCAAAAAAAGAGCTCCAGTTTTCCTGTTGGTACGTACACGAAGAAT
Source organism: Alopecurus myosuroides (assembly GCA_028641055.1). Classification (NCBI taxonomy): domain Eukaryota; kingdom Viridiplantae; phylum Streptophyta; class Magnoliopsida; order Poales; family Poaceae; genus Alopecurus; species Alopecurus myosuroides. The sequence goes on from CM054057.1 coordinate 76,939,519, forward strand.
ATCGTCTATAAAGAGATTCTGACATCATAGGTGAGGTATTTGTCACTTAAATATTTAGTAATCATACTTTTATCCTTTTTAAATTGTATGCATACTTATATTCAGAATTATAACTTGCTTTGTGCAGATCTACTTCATTGTGATAATCATGTGTTGCAGAGAGATACATATTGCGGAGATATACATAAGCATGGTGTAATTGATATAAAATATTTTATGTTTTATGGTTAAACAGTGCACTTCAACATGGAAAGTCTTGCATGTAATATTTTCGTGTGGAGAAAAACATATCGCCTCCATTTTTTTTAGATTCAAAATTTTGGTGCCAATCTTCCGTTAACCACTATTATCCATTCATGAGTAATGGTCCCAATGTTATCATGGTAGGAATGTACATACGATGGAGTTACAAGCATGAATTTCTCATATCCCGCCACAACGCATGGGAATTTTACTAGTATACATCATGTTGTGTCCATCTTTATGATAATTAATTGAGCTAAATACACTAGAGGTCCCAAAAGTTGACTAGGATGTGCAAACTCATCCCACTTCTTATAAATTGGGGCCAGGTGGTCCTAAAAGTTGCTACTTGGTGCAATTTAGTCCCAAACGATTCTAGGACCGACATGTGGCATCCCTTTTTAGCAAAGAGACCCCTACATAATTTTTATATAGGAAGTGTGAGCTTACTTCTGCTTAGCGTGGGTCCCACCTGTCGGATGTGTGGACAAATTATTGAAAATAATTAGATGAGCGAGATAGGATTCAAACCGGCTACATTCTGGCTCGCGAGGGTAGTACTATTCAAGCCGTTGCCATTGAACCGTAATATTCTATGTGTAGATATATTAGACGGAGGATTATTATTATGGCGCAGAGGCATATCGCTAATATTGGATAACATAACTCAAATGATAATTAATCTAGTTTATTCGTATTAGGGAAGATAAAATACGTACCATGAGCTGGTGAGATAGTCCACCTATTTAGAATCAACTATTTGCTATGTCTATCTTTATGTATATTTTATATTTAATAAACCATCAAGGGCCCACTGCTCCATACATTCCTACCGTCCCGATCAGTATTTTCAGCACGACCTCTATAATCCAAGGGGAGCCTAAGAAATAATATCCACATGTTGCATTTTTTCTCTAATATAAATATTAAATAGAACTACTGATATCTTTGGAAACACGGTAAAACCGTTTATACGATATGGAATTTTTACCTGTACAGTATAAATTATATTAACTGTAGAGTTCGCGGAATATATACAATGTTATGAATAAAATTATACTTAAGCCATTAAATTAGAAACCTTGGTCTAAATTCTGTGCATGAGCGTTCGAATGGTGCAGTGGTAGCTTGCCACCCTCGCGAGCCGGGAGGTAACCGGTTCGAATCCTAGGTTAGCTAGCTCATTTTTTCAATAATTTGTCCACACATCCGACAGGTTGGACCCACGCGAAGTAGAAGTAAGTTCGCACTTGCTATATAAAATTTATGCAGGGGCCTCGTTGCTAAAAAACGATGCCACGTGTCGGCCCCAGAATTCTTTGGGACTAATTTGTACCAAGAAGCAACTTTCAGGAACATCTGGACCCAATTTATAAGAAGTGGGATGAGTTTGCACATCCTAGACAACTTTTGGGACCTCTAGTGTATTTAGCTCTAACTAATTTGAAACTGAGGGAGTATATTTTGAGTACCTGCACAGCTTACACCGGAAGTAAACTCAGAGAAATACTCCCTCCGTTCCATATTAGATGACTCTCAAATAAACGTATCTAGTACTAAAATATGTCTAGATACATCTATATGGGAGTCATCTAATATGGAACAGAGGGAGTACCATTTAGTCTCGCATGATCGATACTCATTTCTAGCCTAGCTTGAAGCCACGACTGCCCAACGCAAGAACGTACCGCTTCAAATGCATGCATGCGTACGTGCACCGAAATCGTCTATGTGGGGCAGCACATGCAAGAGTGCAACCAATGCAAGATGTTTGGTATGATGTTCAATGCTCAAGCGTCACAATCCCATTATTGTTTAATTATTGAGCGGAGGAGCACAACACACCGGCTCTGTTTCCAGATTAAAATTATCAGAGACGGTAACAAATCGATGTAGCTATGAAATCAACTGTTCCTGATATTTTTACTAATTCTAGGCGCATACATTATTTCTTTCATATCAAGAAAACAAAAGAGAAGTGTGGCAGAGTCTTTGCCACAAAGCCAGACCTTCATGTCAATTTCACAGTGGCAGAATTTGGAAAGTTTTGACAAGAAATGATGCACAAATTCGAGGTTCGGCATGTAAAGTATTTGGTAACTACTCACATCCACTTTTGTCCAACTTTGAGACAAATTCGAGGACGCCTGGACAACACTTGACTCCAGCTTCTCCTCGTAGTCCCTGGCACGTTCCTCTGCTATTCGTAGATAGCTTGGTGACAGCAAGAAGCATGACCTCTCAGTCACGGCCTTTTTCAACAAGGTTAAAAATTTGGCCGATACACTGTCTTCCATTGGGCAGCCCCTGCGCGACGAGGAGTTCACCTCGTACATCTTGAAGGGGCTTGATGAGGAGTACGACTGCCTGCGCGACGAGGAGTTCACCTCGTACATCATGAACACGGAGCAGCGTCTCTCCGCTCGCCGTTCCGTGGGGTCTTACACTGATGGCTCCTCAGCCAATGCTGCTCATCGTGCGGATCCTCGTAGTGGCAAACTGGCTCCTCCACCACCACCTAGCCTCCAGCCCCGCTCATTCGCTCCTTCCCCTCCCACGGCTGGGCGCAAGCGGCTCGGCTGCCAGGCGTGTGGCGGTGAGGTTGAGTGCGAGCTCTGTGGCATCGAGGGGCACTTGGCGTCTCGCTGCCATTGCTGCTTCAAGCACGACTTCCTCGGCATCGGGAACAATGGAAAAGGAAACGAGAAGCAGGCTGCTCTGGTGACACAGGAGTCTGGGTCTACTCCATGTTATCATGTGGATCCCACGTGGTACATGGACACAGGAGCCACGAACCATCTGACAAGCCAACTCGACAAGCTGTCCACGCACCAGCCCTACAATGGACATGATCAGGTCCGCACCGTCAACGGGTCAGGTATGCACATCTCGCATGTTGGTCAGGCATCTCTTCTTTCACAGACCTCTAAAAAATTGCATCTCCTCGATATACTACGCGTTCCGTCAGTTACTCGTAGTTTGCTCTCTGTTCCTAAATTTACTCGTGACAACAATGTGTTTGTTGAGTTTCATCCTTTCCATTTTTTTGTTAAGAACCGGGACACGAGGGACGTTCTTCTTAGAGGTCGAGCTCTCCATGGTCTATATGCTCTTGATGTGCCCTCCATCTCCCATGTTTTCAGTGGTGTTTGTGTGTCCTCATCACAGTGGCACTCTCGTTTGGGACATCCGGCCACTCCCATAGTGCGCCATGTGCTGCATCGCCATGAGCTGCCCGTTGAGTCGAGTAATAAGGAGTTTTTAGTCTGTGATGCTTGTCAGCAAGGGAAGAGTCATCAATTACCTTTTTCTGTATCGATTCGTGTTGTCAAAGCTCCTCTTGAACTTGTGTTTTCGGATGTGTGGGGTCATGCTCAAACTTCTGTTAGTGGTCACAACTATTATGTCAGTTTCATTGATGTTTTTAGTCGCTTTACTTGGCTTTATCTCATTAAGCGCAAATCTGATGTGTTCCATGTTTTTCTACAATTTTCAAGCACATGTTGAGCGTTTACTTAATCAAAGAATTATCCATGTTTAGTCTGATTGGGGAGGTGAATATCGTAAATTTAATACCTACTTTCAGAAGCTTGGTATCTCGCATCATGTGTCTTGTCCTCATACACATCAGCAAAACGGTGCCGCTGAACGCAAGCACCGTCACATAGTTGAAACTGGCTTAACATTGCTTGCACATGCCTCTATATCCTTTCGATTTCCATTTTGGAGTGATGCTTTTGTTACCGCTTGTTTTCTCATAAACAGGATTCCCACACGACTCCTTCATATGAAATCCCCACTTGAAGTTTTGCTTCATGAAACTCCAGATTACTCCTTTCTCAAAGTGTTCGGTTGTGCTTGTTGACCACATCTTCGCCCGTACGGTAGTCACAAACTTGAGTATCGCTCTAAAAAATGTGTGTTTCTCGGGTATAGTTCTCACCACAAGGGTTACAAGTGTCTCCATGTTCCATCGAATCGTGTTTACATATCTCGTGATGACGTGTTTGATGAGACTGTTTTCCCGTTTTCCACACTACCACCACCTACCGACACCACTACTACCTCATTGCACTCTTTTCCAGTTTTGCCTAATCAATTTGTAGATGCTGCATATTCTCCTATGTTGTTGCCCACAGTAGTAATTAGTATTAACATAATAGAAGTAAGCAGGTCAATCAAGTACCCAAATTCTAAGGAAAAATCATTATTGACGGTCCAAGACCATAGATACTGATAGATTGAACTTCCATTTATTTGTTGAATAAACAGTTGAACTGAGAATACCATAGCTATACTTAAGAATAGAACACTAGGAAAAGCCCATATGCGACGAAGATTTTTTGTTGCTGTCGGAATAAAAAAAAGGCCAAACCCCATTGACATAATAACTGGAAGTGAGAGAAGAGGGATTACCCATGCATATTGATATGTATGTTCCATAAGAAAAGAAATTTAATTTTTTACTTTAATTTTTCTATAAAATAAAATTGTTTCCGATTCACCAAAACAATTCTTATCTCTTTCTGAAGGAACAAAAAAATAAATGAAGATTGGGGCAATGGAGATTTTTTTGCCGAACGGGATATTTTCTGGTCCTGTGTACAGTACGTGCACTTTATTTTAGTACTATCCTTTTATTTACATTCTATATTTACTTTCTTATTATGGAACTTATTATACTTTACTTAGTATAATATATACTTTATTTTAGTACTATCCTTTTATCCGCCTTCCAACTTATCATCGACAATATTGACAAATACCTTGCGGGTTGGCGAGCTACCCTCCTCTCCAAAGGGGGAGACTTGTCCTCCTAGCCTCTGTTCTTGACAGTCTCCCTACCCACTTCATGTCTTCTTCTCTCCTTCTCGTCTCGGTGATCCACGCCATAGACAGCAAACGTAGGGCATTTTTTTGGACCGCTGCCGAAACCTGCTCGGGGGCACAATGCTTAGTGGCTTGGGATAAAGCCTGTACTCCGCGGAACGTAGGTGGTCTAGGGATTAAAAATCTAAATGACCTAAATGCACAGAATATTTGCCTTCTTCTTAAAATCTGTTTTAGCTTTCTCCACTCACCAGATACTCCTTGGAAACAATGGATTTCCTACAACTCCCCATTTGCCACTCACACCACCAATCTCTCCTTCTCAGGAAAAATTATTTTCAAGTACTTACCGATGCTCTCTCTTTCCACCTCCTATACCCTCGGTAATGGTCGGGCCATCTTTTTTGGAAAGACCGTTGGTTACTCCAGGAACCACTAAAGGATGTGTATCCAGCCTTCTACTCCCACCACCTAAAACCGAACGACCTAGTTGTGGATGTCATGCAGTTTGGGGTAAAAAAGGACCTCCGTAATCGGCTTACCTTGGCAGCCTCTAGCCAGCTTGTTGCTCTATCTACTTTGTTGCAGGACATTGCGCTCTCGGACTCCCCGGAGAGGCAAACCATGCTAGACGGGTCCCCTTTCTCTACCAAAGGGGGCTATGCAGGCATGCACACGCCCAGCCACAACAACCTCATCACGGACCGTGTTTGGGCGTCACAGGTGACGGGCAAGGTGAAGGTGTTCGCGTGGCTTCTCAGCATGGACATGCTAAACACTAGAGCCAACCTGCGGCACAAGAACATCATCGACTACTCCACCTGCCCTAGATGCGACTCCAGTGTCGAGGATACCCACCACCTCTTCTTCGACTCCCCACACGCTGCCCTCATATGGACCAAGCTCGGCGTCCTCCATCTACACCACAACTTCTCCATCATCTGGGACGCTCCCATACCCACAGGTCTATGCAGGACTATATGGAACTCCATTCTTTTGGTAATTTTGTGGAAGAACTGGGACGCTCGCAATGCCAAGATGTTCAGGCATATAGACTACTCCGCAGATGTAACTATTTCTAACATCATCCATGACCTCATCATTTGGTCGCACCGCTTTCGCTCCGCGGAAACTAGGGAGGCAGCCGATCTGTGGCGTGCCTACCTCTCCCAATGTAACCTGTAAACTCTGTGTTCTTAGTAAAATTCAGGTGGGGACTCTCTCCCCCCCGGGTGACAGCATCAAAATACTTTACTTAGTGACCCCGGTTTTGATTTTTCTTTTGCAAATGGTAATTTTGTGTTAAAAAAATTCAAATTTATGGTATGTATATTTGTGAAAAGTTTCGGTACAAAAGACGTTTCATTTTGGGCTACAAAAAAAATACAACTTTGTGGTTTCATAAAGTAGTAAAAAAACCCCGTATTTTGTCCGGAATGTTGTCATTTTTCTGTAGCCTATAATACAATCTATTTTTAAACAAAACTTTAGCGCAAAAGTAAAAAAATCTACATATGTATGTGTATGCTTTTTAGATGGACTTTTAGGAAACAAAAGTTTGATTTTCGAATTTAATTATTGAAAAACTAGTTCACTGGATTTACAAATGTCTCAACAAACCAAAAGATACCAAGATGCTTGGATTTTATTAATACCTCTAAATTGTTAACCATTAGGGCTGGAAGATCTCCCAGGCCCTCTGCCAGTGTGGTGTAGCCGCCAGGTGATCTGACGAGCCAAAAAATCGCCGCGTGTTTGTTTTTTCCTATAAAGTTATTTCTAGCGGTTTTTAATAAACCCTTACTTGCAACTGCGGCCTTCTGACGTGTGTGGTTCGGCGTCTAAAAGTTTTTTCTAAGGCCTGTCCCAATGCATCGTTTCTTAGCACGTTACCATAGGCGCATTAATAATTGAAGAGATTACTAGTTCAATGCATTGTTTCTTAGAGGTTGTATCTAAATTTAACCTTTGGTGCTCATGCATGGATTTGATTGGGTTATCAACCATTTTTACATATGATGGCGTGCCAATGTTGTATCTTAGCTAAGATACAACCTCACTCTCTCTCATCATTAAGTAGTGTGCCACATAAACAAAACGTCTATGAACTCGCACTAATAAACCCCCATTGGGACAAGCCTAATTCTTTACGCTGTTGTAGTGCACGGCGTCGGTTTAATAATTCTTGGGATCCGTTGTGACGAGGATAAGCATGCGTACAAAAATAATTCTTTATATCTCTACTCACCGATTCAACTTATCTTTGTTTTCTCGTCATGGTGCAAGGGTTCACCATTGCACATTGCAATTGGTTGCAACCAAATCAATTTAAGATCAATTTCCCGGCTTCACATGATAAGAGGGGATAGTTGGATATTTTTCTAAGTCTCGGTGTTGTGGCTTCTGTCGCCTCTTTGGCGCTTTTCAAGGCTTGTACTAAATTTGTTGTCTTAGAACTCCTCGCTGGGCTGGAGTTTGTTTCATTCAGCGTTTGTCAGGTTTAAGCGGTGGAACTTTCTTATAGCCTTCCCGGGTAGTGTTAGTTCCTCCTCTCTCCTTGGCAGGGGAGGTAATCTGCGTTGGGAAGCGACATGTTCCTTAGTTCCTCCATTCTTTTTTTTTTCCTTTCTCGACTAGCTTTGTAAATATGACATTTGTTCTGTTATCTCCACTTTTGTGGAGGTAGTGGAACCTGGCTTAATCGGAAGTCGTATGAAAAAAAATATTTCCAATGAATTAATCTCCAAAAGGTGCAAACACAGAAGATAGCTTATTTTTGTGAACACCTTTTCAATATAACTGTCGTATTCTAAGTGGCCATTATATCATTGTTCTCCACTTTGTCATATCTTGGCACATTCCAACATGGTTTGGTCGTTTGGTTACCATGTTTAGCCTGTTTTCTCCTCAAATCCTAGTTCTGACACCTAATTTGGTTGGGCGACCATATACCATACACTAAACACTCCACTTAGTAAAGTCCTATACATGATGCACAATATTATATATGTCATATACCAAGATCCACCTATTTGTCGAATATGAGAACTTTATCACAAATTATGCCGTGGCAATTGGCAAAACTCGATCATTTAGCTTGAAACTTATATATTTTTATACATGATAGGCCTTTTTGTGAAGATTTTTTTGAACAATTTGTCAAAAATCAAGTTTATAAATTTTCACATCACTAGTACACAAAAAATGAACCCATGGCAAGGATTTTTTTGAGGGGTTTTCACTTTATTTTAATTTATTTATTCAAAAAACCGTCAAAATGACCACCATGACTATTCATCGAAAGAGCTCAAATTTCTAAAAATATCGATGTTTCTATGATCTTGATGTCATATTTGAATTTCTCTAATTTATCAAATCGATTTAGACATTTTTATTTGTCAAATTTTGATTTACGGATTAAAAAAACATGAATTATTCCCTATTAAATAATTTATTCAAAAAATAAATTATTTTCTAACATTGTATTGTTATTTATTCAAAAAGTATTATTATATAATAATTATTATTTTTTCAAATATATTTTTAAAATTTAAACAATAAAAAAGTTTAACATCATACCCCACAGATTAATATGATTGATATGATAATAATATTAGTAAGTTCTAACATCTCATTTAGAAGCTAGTTTGAAAAAAACTCAAAAGTTAAGCATTAGTTTGTACAAATAATTTCAACATTAGTTTTATACTATTCCTGCAGGTTGCAGCTGCAATTGCAATGGCAATTAGAATCATAATACCACTCAATGGATGTTGCGGACATGTTTCTTTCTCGAGATTTTTTTAACCTTCTTATTCTTCAACCTCCATGCAATGAATCCATCTCGTGACCATGAATGATATGAGCCAAATGCAGTTCTAGCTGCATCTTTCCTTCACTACTCTTATTTTCTTTCTCATGACTTTTCTTTCTTTCTTCATCTTCTTGTTTTCCTACGTGAGATTCGCCCTCTTTCTTCTTTTACCGGACTTGTTATTCTCCTCAATTGTAAATTTTGGATCTTCTAATTGGAGCATCTTACCTTCAATAAACACGTTAAAGTCCGAGTGCATACCGTAGTATCATGGAAAATCCAAGAAAATTAGCATAATGGTCGTATCGGTCTTTCAAAAAAGAAACCCCTAATAGAGAAATATCAACTTGTGCGCAATCAATATATCCACAAATGTGAAAACCAAGATCTCTCAATCGTGTGTGGCATCTCCCAAATGTGTATGTGTGATGAAATCGAAATTAAACACATCAAGTTTACATGTACCGTCCTCTCAATCGAGCTCTCAATTGATCTTGTACGGCCAATCTCTTGTCTGATGCCCACCGTAGTAAAGAGATACTCCCTCCGTCTGGGAATAAGTGTACATTTTCCTTTTTTTGCAATCAAATCTATTCAATTTTGACTAATTTTATTGAAAAACGTATTAGCATTTATGACATCAAATTAGTATGAATAGATTTGTCTTGACATGATCTTTCAAAATATATCATTTGGATGTCATATATATTGCCACTATTTTTTATAAAATTGGTCAAAGTTTAAAAAGTTTGACTAAGTATAAATCTAGATGTACACTTATTTGTGGACGGAGGGAGTAGAAAAGAGAAAGTGGGGATGGGTGGGAGAATCTATACTTCTTATAAAACAAAACCCCACTAAAGTTCATTTATAATTTATCTATCTTCACATGCAACATAGCCACATCATCGAGTAATGATAGCCGCACAATCCTCATATCCATCCGTCCATTAACATTGTCTCGATTGTGACATACCAAAACAATTCCCCCGTACGTGCAACATGCAAGCGTACCAAATGGCCCACAACCGGTATTAAAGAGAAGCAGAGAAAATGAAACATCACCCCTGCTCGGCTTCTTAAAGCTTCAGCCGAACTGACTTCACGCTTTAATAAATCAGGCATCTTTGGCTTCACCTTCCTCCTTTAATTTCCCTACGTTTGAGCAGCAGCGCATAAGGCTGGTCACAATGGGGAGTAACTAAGAGTGGTAACATCGTGATGTTACTAGTCTAAGTTACTACCTCCACAGTGGGTAGTAACATATTTGTGGTGTCATGCATCACTTCATTTATTAGGGCTATAGACACATTTTTCCTTGGTATGTGTGATGTTACTAGTAACATAGCTAGTTACCACAAACACTTCTCTCTTAATTAAATATGTGCCACATAAGTAAAATTGCATTGAAATGTGTGATGTTACTACCTTAGTTACTCTCATTGTGGCCAGCCTAAACCCAACATCTCGCTGCCACTGGACGGACTTCACGCTTTAATCTCAATCAGGCATCTTTGGCTTCACCTTCCTCCTTTAATTTCCCTACGTTTGAGCAGCAGCGAATAAACCCAACATCTTGCTGCCACTGGACGCACGACCTCATACATTTCCTCCACACACATTAGCGAAACGAGTGGTACGCAGTAGTAAATCGAGCGAGCACAAGAATGGACACCGTAAACACGGCTTTGGGCAGGACGACCACGACCGCCACATCAGCTCAACTGCCCTGAAGGTTCGTCACTCATTTGCTTCTGCAAATCCAGTGACGCTCTGTGACTATGTCCACTGCTAAGAGAGAATCGCCTTGGTAGCGATCTTCTCCGCCTATCTCGGCCACCACCGTTGCTGCATTCAGAAGAGTCGGTGGCTTCACTCAGAACAATGGGTGCGGATGTATTATGTATACTTTTGTAATCAGGTGCACACTTATTGTTTGATAAAATATCTAAATGCTCTACACCATTCAGGATAGTCTTTGTTTTCATGCAGTTGAGTAATGGAGTTCTTCACTTCTGCCTCATCATCGGTGCCATATCAAGTGAGCGTTTCTTGACAGATATATATACACGTGTGAATTTTCCTTTGCTTTGGTCATTGTTGCCGACAGATCATTTTAGTTTTTCGATGCACACTTTTTTTTTGCAAGGAAGTTTTTGGATGCACACTTTAATTGCATGTCTTTTTTTTTGAATATATAAAGGTAGAGGGGAGCTCTACCTTGTAGTCACAGTGAGATACAGGGTGGCAATGGAAGAAGCAAAAAGTAGAGAAAGAGAAAAGAAAAAAAGAAAATCTGAGAAGAAATTTACATAGCTAACTATTGGTCCTCACTCTGGTCACCCAACTGTTTAGGCTCTCTAAATGTTTGTCAGATCTCCTGGACCATAGCTGAAGTTCGTCGATGACATAGTTGATTAGTCTGTGCCTGGATGGCACCTTGTGATTGAAAATGCGATCGTTCCTCATTCTCCATAGGCCAAGGAGACATGCTGCGAAGCAGATAGGCCATGATGTGGAGTTGATGTGCTGATCCACTTGTTTGCAAAATTGATAAATCGATGTAGACGCTGCTGCTATCTCTGTGAGCTGTAGTTTGTCCTGGATCCAATGAGTGTGCCTGCAGTGTAGCACAATGTGCTCAATGGATTCAACCGCGGGACAAAGATCGCAACCATTCTCGGGGCACCATTTTTTCCTGACCATATTGTCTTTGGTGTTGAGCCTGCCTCTGAAAGCAAGCCACATTAGAAACTTGTGTTTTTGTGGAATCTGCCATCTCCAAATCCATTTATGGTTGGGGCACCTCTGCCCACTATCTGACAGCAATTGGTAGAGGGTTGCTGTCGTAGGTTTCTTACCCATGGTGATCAAAATTCTGTCGTCGTTTCCATCTAAGAGATGTGTTGGATTATCAGTTAAAAAAGCCTCGAGTCTGTGCAGTTGGCTTTGTGCTGTAGCTGATAGAGGGCCCATCAGTTCAATGCACAGAGTGTTGTCTCGGAATTGGGATGCGACAGTGCAGCATTGGTCAGCTGCGAATGTGTACAGTATTGGCATTGTGTCGCGGAGGCGTCCCAATTGTGACCAACGGTCGTGCCAGAAAGAGACAGTTCTGCCGGACTTGATCACACACGATGTAACAGACTGGATCAGAATCACGGAAGCAAGCAGAGATTTCCAGAATGGAGTGTCCTGGGGGTTTTGCTTAATTGGAATGTGATCTTGGAGGTACCATTGCGAAAGCCAGCCAAAGCAGGGCCCGTTCCCTGAAGCCAACAATTTGTAGGCTGAATTTCCCATCAGTGCTTTGTTGTGGATATTCAAGTTTTTGATCCCTAGACCTCCTTGTTGTTTTGGCATTGTGACATAATCCCAGGCGACAAGACACTGGCCCCCAAGCACTTCTTTCTTCCCTTTCCACAGGAAAGCTCTACGAAGTTTATCCACTGCCTGTATGCTCGCTTGATCCCACTGGATGCAGGCCATAAAAAAAGTTGGGATAGCCGAAAGGACGGAGTTGATCATTTCGGTTCTTCCTCCCGCTGATAGAAGACCTGACGCCCAGCCTGGCAAACGTTTATCTATTCTTTGTATGACTGGCTGTAGCAGGCCCTTGTTGATTTTGTTCATTGAGAGTGGCAGGCCTAGGTAGGAGCAGGGCAAGTTTGGGATCGTGCAGCCAAGAATCTAGGCCACATCGTTTGACTCTTGCTGACACATGTTGATGGGAACAAACGTGCTCTTGTGGTAGTTTATATGAAGCCCACTAAATTTGGCAAAGGTATCGAGGAGCACTTTAGCATACCTGGCTTGATCAACTGACCCCTCTAGTATTAGTAGTGTATCGTCTGCGTATTGTAGTACTGGGAGAGGTGCGTTGTTGTGGATCGGGTGGCGCAGTATGCCATTTCCATATGCCTTCCTGAACATTTGCTGAAGCACGTCCGCCACAAGGATGAAAATATATGGTGACAAGGGATCTCCCTGCCGTACCCCTTTCTGTACCCTGAAGGTAGGTCCAGTTTTTCCATTTATTAGGATTTGGGCTTGGGACGTGGTTCGCAGGTGCTCTACCCAGTCGATCCAATCTTCGGGGAAACCCCTCGCTCTTAGTGTGGCTTAGATGGCCTCCCAATGTACTGTGTCAAAAGCTTTCCGGAAATCTATTTTGAGAACAATTGCCTTTTTCTTTAGTCTTTGCGCACATTGGACCATCTCCATTGCCGTCCCAAAGTTTTCGATAATGGACCTGTCCTTGATGAAACCAGATTGCATATCATCCACTAAATGTTTGATGTTTCTCTGTAATCTGTTTGCCAAGACTTTTGCAATTAGCTTTGGTATGGAGTGCTGTAAAGATATTGGTCTGAAGTCTGTGATGCTGATTGGGTTTAGGCATTTTGGAAGTAGGGCAATGGAAGCTAAGTTTGTGCCTCCCAACTGTATAGTCCTGTCTTGTAAGGCTTGGAACAATAGCATAATCTCGGTTTTCATTTCACTCTTGTATTGTTTATAGCATTCCATGGTGAATCCGTCAGGGCCGGGGCTCCTGTTTGGTGGCGCCATGATTATTGCTCGGTCAATCTCGTTCCATGAGAAAGCCAATGTGAGGTGACCTAGGCTCCTCGTGGGTTGGTTATATAGTGCTTGTAGGTCTATAATTGGCTGCCACTGCCTATCTTCAGAGAACAAGTCTGAAAAATATTCTGTTGCAATTGTGATCTTGCTTTTGTCACAAAAGTGGTCTTGCTGCTCATGATTTAGCACCTTGATTCTGTTATTCCGGTACTTGTTTATCGCCATGGTGTGAAAGAATCTAGTGTTCTCATCCCCAAGCATGCACCATTTTATTTTTGCACGTCTTCTCCAGTGACTGGCTTCCTCTCAGTGCAGATGTCTGATTTTCGCTGCGCACACCATTCTGAAGCTGAACTCGTAATCAGTTAGTGGGCGCCATTCTTCTACTGCATCGAAAAACTGGATCATGTGAGATATGTTGGATCTAACATTTGTTCTATTTTTCCTTGATTTTAGCCATGACCTTGTGGCCGCTCTGATCATGCGAAGCCTATAGTTGATTTTGGTTGCAATTGCCATGGGCTTGGTGCTCCGAGAAAGCCTCTGTCTAGTGATGTCCACAAGTTCAGGATTCTTGAGCCAATAGTCCTCGTACCTGAATATATCTGTTTTCTGTCGGCTCTCCTTGGTGTCCAATAGCAATGGTTTGTGGTCTGAGGTTGGTCTGCCCAATGCCCGACATTCTGAGTTAACAAAATTTTGGCTCCATGCAAGATTGATTAACACCCTGTCCAACTTAACTAATGTAGGCTGTCGCTGCTTGTTTGTCCACGTATATTTTGAGTTGCAAACATCTACATCCATAAGATCGAGATCATTTATCCACTCATTGAATTCTTCCATTGCTTGCCAGTTGTGGTTTCCATTGTTCTTCTCAGTGGTGTACCGGTATATATTGAAATCTCCTGCGAGAGCCCATGGCAAGGAGATGCCGCATGCCAATGCCTTCATTTCAGTAAAGAAACTTCGTCTGTCCACTGCATCGCATGGCGCATATACGTTAGTAAGTATAAAAGATGTGTCATTGCTAGTGGAAGAGACTGTTACTGTCATGGCTTGTTTGCTTTGGCTAAGTAGTTGAACGTTGAAGCATTTTGGGTTCCAGGCAACGAGCAGTCCCCCAGATGTTCCAACTGACGGTTGAAATTTGAACTCAGAGAATCTTCCTGGTAAAAAGGTTTTGGCCTTGAACCTGTCGATTTGATCTAGTTTTGTTTCTTGCAGGCAAATGATATCAGGTTTAGCATCGTCAATGGCTTTATAGATAGTTTCATTTTTCTTGTTGTCTCCTAGGCCCCTGGTGTTCCAAGAGAAGGCTCTCATTTTCCAGCTAGGGATCCCTGGACATAGCAATGATAACAAGGCACAAGCGGAGAGACACTGATGCGAAAGAAAGAAAGGTAAACATGCATTTGGGTCGCAGTGTTATAGGTTGTCGATACATTGGTGGATGCACACACACACACATGTTGGCCTTTGATCAGAGTGATCGCCAACTTTGGAGGAAAGATAAAATGCAGGTGGAAAAAGTAAACTAGCAACCTGGTGGCGTAACACTGCTCCCTCCTACACCTAATGCAACTACTCATTGAGCTTGCTAGTTCCCGGTTCTGATGTCATTTTGTTAGTCTTGAGGGCCTCCTCAACATCTGCCAGGGTGAAGCCGCAGCATGCTGCTAACTCCCCTAGCTTGTCCATGCCAGTCTCAGGTGGGCAACTGGTGAGCGGGAGCTTTGAGGAAGCAGCATCATGTCTTCACGTAATTGTGTTCCTAGCTTAACAGTGCGTGCTCGATATGGCCCAAGGTATTCAGATGTTTTAGGTACACCGATGAAGTATTTTCCGTTACTTTCAAAACTCAGTACTACTAACAGTCCATTATTATTGTCCTTCCTTTTATTCTTTTCTGAGTAGTATCTTCTAAAACTCTCCTTCCCTACGCATGCAGCTACATTGCAGATTTAAAATACTATCAACATACATACCGACTAAAACTACGGTGCTGATTTTAATGCAATATTTTTAACTTGATTTGAGTAGTCAAATTCTTGGATGTCTGTAGGATTTTATCAAAAATTTATATGTTATAAATTCTAAATATTCATATAATAATTAAATAAATTTTCCCGAGTTCCCGCCGCAACGCGCGGGGCATTCTTCTAGTAAGGATGATGAAGGAGCCAACATAAAAAAACGGATGCCAATGGCTCTATTTTGGCGGGACCAGACACCTTTGATCCAGATTTTGGTTGTGATATAGCTCTTCTTCCCTAGTAGACCCTAGGTTATTGAACCGGAAAGTAATGCTTAAGTAATGTGACGTTATCAAGTTATTTATTTTATAGATTGCTTTTGTAATCATACAAGCCTTACCCATGTTCGGATGTAGGAAAAACTGCTTGGAATTGAATTGGACTGGGAATTCCGAATCCAAGATGGAAAGGGAATGAGCTCCGATTGGACATCTCTCGTTTGATTGTGCATTGAATTTAAGCTTGGAATCAAAGGGCGTCACCAAATTCCGATTCCTGTTTATATGTACAAACAAATTTAGTTTTTTTCTTTTGAGTTTGGACAATATAAACATGTAAAATTCTGACATAAAAACAAGGGGTTAGTTTAACGTGTGCATTATTAATTATTAATAAATAGGCCTATGGCATAGGATTCACCTGCTGCTATGTATATGTGCATGAGTTTAGTCAGATAAACATGATACCACCAATATTTTTTTTTGAAATGGAAACCCTTAGGTCCCAGCCTCTTCATCAAAAAGATGCACACAGCCGGTTTTATATTGAGAAGATAAAAGTAAACTATAGCAGCCCAAACAAGTCACGGGTCACTCAAAGTGGCTAAAAAATCAACCACAAAAACATTAAAGCACTACGCATCAAGGCGTCAAGGGTTAAGCCACCCAACCCGGCTGAAAATAGCCCGAACGACCGTCATCATTCGAGCACATCCTGTATCCATAAGTCCTTGTTGATCGACAGGCAGCAGGAAGGACCACGTTTGGATAGAATAGACCACCTTGTTGATAACCTGCATGAAATGAGCAATAGGTTTTTTTTTATTAAACACAACATCATTATGGCAATTCCATATCATCCAAAGGACCGCTAACACGCCTATCCGAATACATGCCTTTGTTATAGAATCAACACCCTTTAACCATCCACCAAACATGTTCGCAATACTATTTGGTTGATAGATGCTATAGGTAAGATGAATTAACCGTCAAATATCACGCGCAAACGAACAGGATATAAAAAGATGTTAAACTGTTTCATCCGTACCACATAAAACAATTTTTTTATCCCCAACCCATCCTCTCTTAGCCAAATTTTCTTTTGTCAAAATCACCTTTCTGTTAAGAAACCAAAGAAAGATCTTTATTTTCAATGGTACCTTTAGTTTCCACAAGTATTTACGTAAAAATCTTGTCGAACCATGCATTAAATCCGTATAATATGATTTGACAAAGAACACTCCGTTAGGCGTCAAACTCCATCTAAAGGAGTCCGCGTCATGGGATAGCGTAACATCCATCAAACGCTCGACTAAGTGAAGCCATAGGATTCTCCTATCCCGGACAATAAATCGCCTAAACCGAATATTAAGAGGTGCATTTGATAACACGTTTGCAACTGAAACATTCTTATGTTGCACAATACTATACAGAGAGGGATATTCGTTGGACAACGCATTGTCCCCTAACCAAATTTCCTCCCAAAACCGCACCGTTTCACCATCTCCTAAAACAAAAGAGCCTCTCTGAAAATAATCATGCTTCACCCTCATCAACCCTTTCCAAAACGGCGAGTCTGAGGGTCTAGCTTCAATTTGTGACAACAAATTCTCCTAAATATTTGTTAGTTAGAAGCTCCTTCCAGACACCCTCCTCATGCAAGATCTTTAAGAACCACTTACTGAGAAGACATGTGTTCTTAATGTCTAAAACCTCAATACCAACCCCCCTTGATCCTTTGGACGGCAAATAACGTTCCATTTCGTTAGCTCATATTTTCTCTTCTTACTATCACTCTGCCAAAAAAATCTTGATCGGTAAAAATCTAACTTTTTCCTAACTCCTTTTGGTATTTCGAAAAAGGAAAGGAGAAACATAGGAAGACTAGTTAGGACCAAATTTATAAAAATGAGGCGGTCCCCATAAGATAATAACTTCCCAACCCAAGAACTCAACTTCTGCTCAAATCTATCCTCCATCGGCTTCCACTCTTTGTTCAAAAGCTTTCTATAGTGAATCGGAATCCCAAGATATTTGAAAGGGAGACATACTACCTCACAACCGAAAATGTGACGATAGTCGTCTTGGGCATCCTTAGCCTTACCAAAACAAAAAAACCTTGCTCTTATGAAAGTTAATTTTGAGACCCGACATTTGTTCGAACAAAGTGAGAATAAGTTTCATATTAATAGCTTTAGTAATGTCATGTTCTAAGAAAAGAATCGTATCATCGGCGTACTTTAAAATCGATACCCCACCATCGACAAGATGTGGTATCAACCCGCCAACCTGGCCATCCTCTTTTGCTCGAGAAATTAGGATTGCCAACATATCTGCTTTCTTGAAATCGATTTTAAGAAGCACACCATCTAACTTTTTTTTTGTCTTAAGCTCATGAATAGTCACATGCAAAACCACTACACCCTCTAAAATATTTCTTCCTGGGAGAAAAGATGATTGTGATGGTCGAATAACTCTAATCGCAATAGAGGTTACCCTATTCGTTCCCACTTCGGTAAATTTTTTGAAACTCACATTAAGGAGACATATGGGCTTGTACTGCTCGATACAGCTGGCATCTTCCTTTTTTGGCAGCAAGGTAATCACCCCAAAGTTAAGCTTAAAAATCTGTAATTCCCCCTCATAAAGTCGGGTAAATAAAGCCATCAAATCGCTCTTGATGACCTTCCAAAAATGTTGATAAAACTCCGCAGGGAACCCGTCAGGTCCTGGAGCTTTATTATGTCCCATTTCGGAAATTGCATTGAACACCTCCTGTTCCGTAAACGGAGCCGTTAGGATAACATTCTCTTGAGGTGAGATCTGAGGCATATCGTGATTCATTTCCTCAATTAAAGTAACATGATTCGGAGCTGGTGCGCCAAAAAGTTTCTTATAGTATTCAGAAATAAAAAACCTCAAATTTTCGTCTCCAACAATCGTACCCTCATCCTGTTCTAGTTGAAAAATCATTTTTCTACGATGTTTTCCATTTGCTATCAGGTGGAAATATTTCGTATTATTACCTCCTTCTTGAATATGTCGAACCTTTGCCCTTTGAGCCCCATTTTGTCTCTTCATCTCGTCTAAGCTTAGTCAAACTGATTTCCGCTTCCTTTTTATCCGCCAGCTCAGCCTCACTTAATGGCATTGTTTCCGCTTTTATATCAAGCTCATCAATTAAAAGCAATAACTTATCTTTTAGAATTTTATACTGCCCACTCAAGTTTTTAGCCCATTCCCTCAAGAACTAACGCAAGTGATGGATTTTATGTTGCCACTGTTCTATAGGGGAGCCCCCAGTTGTGACCTATTTCCACTCCCGGAGCACAATATCATAAAAAGCTTCCTGCCGCATCCATGAAAGTTCGAATGAAAAGTGGCTTTTGTTACCCACGTGAGCATGATCCCCTGAGTCTAAAACTAACGGTGTGTGATCTGACCCCGTTCGGGTCAGTGCGTGTACTGTTGCTAGAGGATATTTTTTCTCCCATTCAATGCTCGCTAAAAATCTGTCCAAATTTTCGTATGTTGGGATAGGTCTCCTATTTGCCCACGTGTACTGACGACCCAAAAAGTCTAAATCTTTCAAATCCAGACTCTCGATTATTGCATTAAAAATAGAGGGCCACCAAGCATTAAAATTAACGTTATTATTTTCTTCCTGGCGTCTAATAATATTGAAGTCTCCCCCAACGAGAAGAGGTAAATTTTCATTTTCACACACTCTTACCAACTCAGCTAGAAACTCGGGTTTCTTCGAGTCTTGTGCGGCCCTGTAGACTATCACAAGACTCCAAAGAAAGCCATCAACTCGTGTTTTGACATGAAGTTTAGAACAAAAATCAGTTGACACAACGGTTTGTGCCGCAAGTGACGAGTTATTAAATCCGACCAACATCCCACCAGAACGACCATGTGGAGGTAAACAATACCATGTATACTCTCTACCCCTGCCTAGAATTGCAAAAACTGCGGAGAGAACGCAGATCTTCCTGTTTCAAGCAAACCCACAAAATCAAGATTATGCTCCTTTACAAACTCATTCACCGCCGTATGTTTGGCCTGATCCCCAAACCCATCGCCATTCCAAATTAAACCTTTCATTGTTTTGTCAATTTTCTAATCCTCGCACTTTGGAGATACATTCAAGTGATCTAAAACAGACTCTCCCTGTTCGTTTTCCAAATCATCGCCCAAATTTGAAGCCTTTTTCATAACCAAACTATCATTCTCCACTTCATCTTTAAATTACTCTCAGCAAAATTAAGTGATCTAATGTTGTCCCTCTCTAACATAACCGAAATAGAGGACTCTACATGTTCTTTTGAGCTTCCTAGTGATACGCCGCTCTATTTATAATTTCGGAATTATGAAAAGAACGAATAGACAATATGGAGCGAGATGATGTACCTGCAGAATACGCAGCCTCCTTATGCGCAGCCAAAGCCATCGCCCGCTTTGGCTGTGGTAAATCCGCATCCTCCTTAGCTCGTAGACGGGGCTGGATCGGATATCCATTGCCACTCCCTCCAAGCCACCAAAAGCTACCACCTCCGCTTCTGAACGTTTCTTGACTGCTATCAACGTGTCCCTCAAACCCAACCCGCCTGGTTGAGGCAATGAACAACCCTGGATGCCGAGATCATCACACACCTCGAACCCCAACCCGTCTGGTTGAGGTGAGTGTGCTTTCTCCACGAACTCCGCCTCCAAACATCTCGCCGTGACCGCCTCTGAATGCGAACCAACAGAATCATCTATGTGTGAACGACGTACCTTCACACACCTGTGTACATCACGACTCGGACTTAGGGCCTGCCCAGACACACGCAAGCCCATTCCCTTCTGAACTATATATAGCCGAAGTACTACGTTGTTCATCAGTAAAAGGGCTCCGCCCGGCAGCGCGTCGCTGCTTTATCTCCACGGTATTGATTTTCTGCCCGGCAGCGCAACGCTGCAGCCACATATCGGCAGCTGAAAACTGTCTGTGCCCCTTCTGTGTACTCTCAGCCAACTTGTGCCCAGCAGTGCACGGCTGCAGCTGCTTCTCGTCAAGGACAATCTGTCCGGTTGATACTAGTAAACCATCCCCATGCACCATATGCTCACTGCTAGCTAACGTCTGATCCGTCGCGAACACCTGACCCCGTGTGTCCCTTGGAGTACCAACATGGTCCGAACTGCATAGGTTCTGCCGTGGCTCTGTATTAGCCATTTTGGCCAACTCCTTGCGAGCCCAAACCAACGAAGACGCCGCCATTGGTGACAAAACCACCCCTGGTTTGAAACTCCGCTGAGCACCTTCTGATGACGATCCATCAGATTTGTGACGCCCCTCCCGCCAAGTTAATAGACGGCTCGTCAACACTCTTCTTATTTTTTCCACTTGCATCCCCATCAATCTCATCCTCTTTTGTCTTTTCATCATTGCCATCCCTTCCATCGTGATCATCCTTCTTGTCAACCACCATATCATCTTGTTCCTCACCATTAGGATTCTCCACAATAAAATTTAGCTCATAAAAACCGTCTTTATGAAAATAGCCCACTTTTCCGGCACAAGAGTATAATCCATGCATCCCACAAGAATACGCAAAACTCCATGTTTTCTAGTATATTTCATATCCTCCTTTAAAGTTTTACCAAACAGGGAACCAAGACTCCATAAAATCAAGAAGTCCCCTCTATATATTGGTGGAATGTCAGAGACACGGATCCAAATCTTAGGAAGCATCCACAAAGGTTTCACGTCTACCGCCCATCATTCAACCGTAATGATACATGAGCTACTAGGAACATGGCATGCTCCAAAAATCTTCATCCTCTCCAATTCGAGTTTTGAAGGGAAGGAAACCTTAAACAGATTTTCGCCTACTTGAACCACTTCCCACTTGAAATCATCAGTAGGTACCAACCTCTGCAGCTGAGCCGAAATTTGATCCACAGAAAGCGTTCCTCCCGAAACCAACAACCGTGCAAGCCTATCCGAATCTATTTTCGGACGGTACGTGGCAGTTGGGATGGCCTCATAAAATGTAAGCCTCTCATCAAGGAAACCATGCGTGACAACCTGCTGCTTAGCAACTGATAGAAGAGGACACACATCCGGGACATGGTTTGACCCCTCGCAATATTCACATACTTCAACAGGGCACTCGGCTAATATATGATTTGGCAAACAATTGTGATCAATACGCCCTAAGTAATCCACAACCTTACAACCGCAGTCACTATGGATAAATTGTTCCACCTGAGGACTATTCGCACTGCAAGTATTTCTTAGTGATTAGGGCTTTCCTTGGGAGAAAACTAGACCAACGCAGTACCATATGGCAATATCGTCGTTGTACCTCTAGAAGGTCATCACCGACTAAGTCTAGCTTTATTGTCACCAACATTCGGCTTAGCATTTTCCCCTCCCGTAGCCGCATGAGCCTTGATCAATTTTGTTCCTAGTATGGAGATACCTATATGGACAAATACTTTCACAAATTACAAGTTAATGGAAATCATACGATAATCACATATGACACATACATGGGGCTGTGAGTCTGCATCTCGACACTCAACCCGTGGAGACTAGTTACAAATTATGATTAGATCGTAGATGGTCGTACTCGAGAGAAAAAAATCAACATTCCGCAGGAGTTCGGAATTTAAACCTAATAAATATAAGTAGGACACATCACCGAAAGGGAGCACGTTATACAAGACTATTGAAACCCTACATACTCGGGACAGATCCCTTCCGTACGTACAATAGCTATAGTCTGTCCTAGGTTGGCTCGCCCACCCTTGGGACTTGATAGATCGATGTCCTCTAACATGAAAAACAACAAAAAAAGATAGAAAAAAGGGCAAATCAGAGAAAAGTTAAAGTTTGTAGATTGGTTTTGCAATTGTGTGTTTTTGTTCAGTTGGTTGGCTCCTATCTTTTATACATGATTCGACTAGATTTCCTTACAAGAAAAGGGTCCGAAATCCAACCTAGAAAACCCTAATGTTAGTCTACTTGGGATAGAATCTCGTTTTCCTATTAAGGATATTTTATTTTGAACCAAGACTCTTAACTTGTGAAGTTTTTGTAAATCTAAGTCTCAAACCTTAGTCTACTATGATGTATAACTTAATACATACAAGAATGTGATAAAAACCATTTCGTTGAAACCGAGGAAGGTCATTGGTATGGTGCAATAGTGCATCCTGGCTGCTAGCTTTAGATCGAGCATTGGTGTCACCACATATTTGGACACTTAGGGAGTTTTAGTGGTAAATTATCTGTCCTCTCTACCGCGATATACATAGACAAAAAATCCTTAATTTATTCAAGAGTGAGATCTACTCTAGATCTAGTGTGTGTTTATTTGGATCCACACGCTTGTTTATGTGAGTCGGATTGTTTACCAGTTTCCACTTTTTGTACTCTCAAGAAGAAATCTAATCATTTCAATTTTTATCTTATAATGAGCTCCTAAAATCACTCCAGGAAAGAATCAGTTCCTAAAATTGTTTCTAGCATATAGATGATGACTTACACACTCCACCAAAGCCGAGGGTCATAATTTATACTCCCTCCGTATCGAAATGTCAGATGATTTAACGTTTTCTAAACTACGCGTATCTAGAATTATTTTAGTGCAAGATATAGATGAATCTACACACTAAAACGCGTCTAGATACTTGTTATCTAAAAAAATGCAAAAACATATTATATTTTGATACGAAGGGAGTAACAGTTAGATTATAATGTTTACATACCGCCTCACATCTACCACAAGCAATTCGCGATTATCGGTCACCTTTTTATCTGGTAAAGCATGCAAAGGTTTAGAAATCCGGGTCGACAAAATATCCTTCAGCAAACACCAAAATGTTCGGGCACTTCGGTGTTCCGAAACCTCGATCAGGCGATGACTGCTAGCTAAGGTAGCAGGATTCGTCTCTTTCTCCTACGTGGTGCATGAGTTGTCCGAGTGAAGTACTCCCTCCGTCTTAAATTTATTGTCACAAAGATGGACAAAAGTTGATATATCTAGACATAATTTAGTGTTATCTCCGCGGGCAGCTGTATGTTGCGTTATCTAGACCCACCTCTAAACAATGTGAAGATTCTTGTCATCTCAGATGGTGGTAATAAGAACAAGAACGCATATGATACCCAAAAAAAGAGCTCCAGTTTTCCTGTTGGTACGTACACGAAGAATATCGTCTATAAAGAGATTCTGACATCATAGGTGAGGTATTTGTCACTTAAATATTTAGTAATCATACTTTTATCCTTTTTAAATTGTATGCATACTTATATTCAGAATTATAACTTGCTTTGTTCAGATCTACTTCATTGTGATAATCATGTGTTGCAGAGAGATACATATTGCGGAGATATACATAAGCATGGTGTAATTGATATAAAATATTTTATGTTTTATGGTTAAACAGTGCACTTCAACATGGAAAGTCTTGCATGTAATATTTTCGTGTGGAGAAAAACATATCGCCTCCATTTTTTTTAGATTCAAAATTTTGGTGCCAACCTTCCGTTAACCACTATTATCAATTCATGAGTAATGGTCCCAATGTTATCATGGTAGGAATGTACATACGATGGAGTTACAACCATGAATTTCTCATATCCCGCCACAACGCATGGGAATTTTACTAGTATACATCACATTGTGTCCATCTTTATGATAATTAATTGAGCTAAATACACTAGAGGTCCCAAAAGTTGACTAGGATGTGCAAACTCATCCCACTTCTTATAATTGGGGCCAGGTGGTCCTAAAAGTTGCTACTTGGTGCAATTTAGTCCCAAACGATTCTGGGACCGACATGTGGCATCCCTTTTTAGCAAAGAGACCCCTACATAATTTTTATATAGGAAGTGTGAGCTTACTTCTGCTTAGCGTGGGTCCCACCTGTCGGATGTGTGGACAAATTATTGAAAATAATTAGATGAGCGAGATAGGATTCAAACCGGCTACATTCTGGCTCGCGAGGGTAGTACAGATGTGAAGCCGTTGCCATTGAACCGTAATATTCTATGTGTAGATATATTAGACGGAGGATTATTATTATGGCGCAGAGGCATATCGCTAATATTGGATAACATAACTCAAATGATAATTAATCTAGTTTATTCGTATTAGGGAAGATAAAATACGTACCATGAGCTGGTGAGATAGTCCACCTATTTAGAATCAACTATTTGCTATGTCTATCTTTATGTATATTTTATATTTAATAAACCATCAAGGGCCCACTGCTCCATACATTCCTACCGTCCCGATCAGTATTTTCAGCACGACCTCTATAATCCAAGGGGAGCCTAAGAAATAATATCCACATGTTGCATTTTTTCTCTAATATAAATATTAAATAGAACTACTGATATCTTTGGAAACACGGTAAAACCGTTTATACGATATGGAATTTTTACCTGTGCCGTATAAATTATATTAACTGTAGAGTTGGCGGAATATATACAATGTTATGAATAAAATTATACTTAAGCCATTAAATTAGAAACCTTGGTCTAAATTCTGTGCATGAGCGTTTGAATGGTGCAGTGGTAGCTTGCCGCCCTCGCGAGCCGGGAGGTAACCGGTTCGAATCCTAGGTTAGCTAGCTCATTTTTTCAATAATTTGTCCACACATCCGACAGGTTGGACCCACGCGAAGTAGAAGTAAGTTCGCACTTGCTATATAAAATTTATGCAGGGGCCTCGTTGCTAAAAAAGGATGCCACGTGTCGGCCCCAGAATTCTTTGGGACTAATTTGCACCAAGAAGCAACTTTTAGGAACATCTGGCCCCAATTTATAAGAAGTGGGATGAGTTTGCACATCCTAGACAACTTTTGGGACCTCTAGTGTATTTAGCTCTAACTAATTTGAAACTGAGGGAGTATATTTTGAGTACCTGCACAGCTTACACCGGAAGTAAACTCAGAGAAATACTCCCTCCGTTCCATATTAGATGACTCTCAAATAAACGTATCTAGTACTAAAATATGTCTAGATACATCTATATGGGAGTCATCTAATATGGAACAGAGGGAGTACCATTTAGTCTCGCATGATCGATACTCATTTCTAGCCTAGCTTGAAGCCACGACTGCCCAACGCAAGAACGTACCGCTTCAAATGCATGCATGCGTACGTGCACCGAAATCGTCTATGTGGGGCAGAAGATGCAAGAGTGCAACCAATGCAAGATGTTTGGTGGGATGGTCAATGCACAAGCGTCACAATCCCATTATTGTTTAATTATTGAGCGGAGGAGCACAACACACCGACTCTGTTTCCAGATTAAAATTATCAGAGACGGTAACAAATCGATGTAGCTTTGAAATCAACTGTTCCTGATATTTTTACTAATTCTAGGCGCATACATTATTTCTTTCATATCAAGAAAACAAAAGAGAAGTGTGGCAAAGTCTTTGCCACAAAGCCAGACCTTCATGTCAATTTCACAGTGGCAGAATTTGGAAAGTTTTGACAAGAAATGATGCACAAATTCGAGGTTCGGCATGTAAAGTATTTGGTAACTACTCACATCCACTTTTGTCCAACTTTGAGACAATTAATATGAGACGGAGGGAGTATGTGGAAAGTAAGAGAACGTTTTGTCCCGGTAAACTTCAAGATGGATTTTCCCCCTTTATTCACGAAAGGAGTGAAGCGAAAAATGCAGTTTTGAAAGACAATGTGGGATCTAAATATAGTGTGATTAGTTTCCTAAGTGAATACCAGAGGATCATGGAGAATGTTAGAAGAAAAGGAGAAATAACAAGACTCAATAACAAGAACCACATAACCTCATACTGGGTTTTTTGTGACCTCGAGATATAAGTTAATCAAATTTATAATCGTGAGATGTTATACAAATTGTAGAAACATATCACATTCAGATGAAAACTACATGTTGATGAACTTGAGAAGAACAAGTAGGAGATATGAAGTTTCCATGACTAGATTGGGTTTAAAAGAAGTAATTCCTCGCAGATTTTTGGTGTTTGTCAAAATTCCAAACGAGCATTCTAGTTGCATTTATGGCATGTTTCCAGAAGATGGTATTTTGTGTGCCAATGTGCTTCGGCTTCTTATCCATCTAAACAACTCAAAATTATTATACAACTACTACACCGACAGATGGAGGCAAAAACAAAGGAAATATCTCAGGGACAAGCAATTCAGTGTGCCGGTAGAGATGACAGCACAAACGCCCAATTCAGATTCAACCTACTATACTATCTAAAAGGCTTATTGATTTGGCTTTAAAGATTCACAATCAAGTGAGAGATATTTTTTATATCATACTCTTTAGATGCCATATATGTATATAGAAATTATATAAATTATGAAGTGTAGAAAAAATAATTTTAGAATAGATTTTATTTACGAAATAAAGGTTGATATATTTCAGTGATATTCATTACAAAAAAAAAACTAACTAATATTTAATAAAATTGCTAGGTATGGGGGCTAACCCATGTATATAAAAAAACTATACTTGTAACATTGCAACACGCTAAAATAATATCGAATAACTATAAAATTATAGTACAAATTTTATTCATATCCATAAATGGCATGTAATTTATTAATCTAGTGTAATGGATATTTTAGTTATTGATATTTTGATTGCCAATGACTTACAAATATGCTATTAGAGTCCAAAATTTATGTCATGTGTCAATAATTAGTTAGAGAAAAAAATCAACATTCCGCAGGAGTTCGGAATTTAAACCTAATAAATATAAGTAGGACACATCACCGAAAGAGAGCGCGTTATACAAGACTATTGAAACCCTACACGCCCGGGAGAGATCCCTTCCGTACGTACAATAGCTATAGTCTGTCCTACCTTGGCTCGCACACCCTTGGGACTTCATAGGTCGATGTCCTCTAACATGAAAAACATCAAAAAAAGATAGGAACAAAGGGCAAAAGAGAGAAAAGGTAAAGTTTGTAGATTTGTTTTGCAATTGTGTGTTTTTGTTGAGTTGGCTGGCTCCTATATTTTATACATGATTCGACTAGATTTCCGTACAAGAAAAGGGTCTGAAATCCAACCTAGAAAACCCTAATGTTAGTCTACTTGAGACAAAATCTTGTTTTCCTATTAAGGATATTATATTTTGAAACAGAACTCTTAACTTGTGAAGTTTTTGTAAATCTAAGTCTCAAACCTTAGTTTACTATGATGTATAACTTAATACATACAAGAATGTGATAAAAACCATTTCGTTGAAACCGAGGAAGGTCATTGGTATGGTGCAATAGTGCATCCTGGCTGCTAGCTTTAGATCGAGCATTGGTGTCACCACATATTTGGACACTTAGGGAGTTTTAGTGGTAAATTATCTGTCCTCTCTACCGCGATATACATAGACAAAAAATCCTTAATTTATTCAAGAGTGAGATCTACTCTAGATCTAGTGTGTGTTTATTTGGATCCACACGCTTGTGTATGTGAGTCGGATTCTTTACCAGTTTCCACTTTTTGTACTCTCAAGAAGAAATCTAATCATTTCAATTTTTATCTTATAATGAGCTCCTAAAATCACTCCAGGAAAGAATCAGTTCCTAAAATTGTTTCTAGCATATAGATGATAACTTACACACTCCACCGAAGCCGAGGGTCATAATTTATACTCCCTCCGTATAAAAATGTCAGATGATTTAACGTTTTCTAAACTACGCGTATCTAGAATTATTTTAGTGCAAGATATAGATGAATCTACACACTAAAACGCGTCTAGATACTTGTTATCTAAAAAAAAATGCAAAAACATATTATATTTTGATACGAAGGGAGTAACAGTTAGATTATAATGTTTACATACCGCCTCACATCTACCACAAGCAATTCGCGATTATCGGTCACATTTTTATCTGGTAAAGCATGCAAAGGTTTAGAAATCCGGGTCGACAAAATATCCTTCAGCAAACACCAAAATGTTCGGGCACTTCGGTGTTCCGAAACCTCGATCAGGCGATGACTGCTAGCTAAGGTAGCAGGATTCGTCTCTTTCTCCTACGTGGTGCATGAGTTGGCCGAGTGAAGTACTCCCTCCGTCTTAAATTTATTGTCACAAAGATGGACAAAAGCTGATGTATCTAGACATAATTTAGTGTTATCTCCGCGGGCAGCTGTATGTTGCGTTATCTAGACCCACCTCTAAACAATGTGGAGATTCTTGTCATCTCAGATGGTGGTAATAAGAACAAGAACGCATATGATACCCAAAAAAAGAGCTCCAGTTTTCCTGTTGGTACGTACACGAAGAATATCGTCTATAAAGAGATTCTGACATCATAGGTGAGGTATTTGTCACTTAAATATTTAGTAATCATACTTTTATCCTTTTTAAATTGTATGCATACTTATATTCAGAATTATAACTTGCTTTGTGTAGATCTACTTCATTGTGATAATCATGTGTTGCAGAGAGATACATATTGCGGAGATATACATAAGCATGGTGTAATTGATATAAAATATTTTATGTTTTATGGTTAAACAGTGCACTTCAACGTGGAAAGTCTTGCATGTAATATTTTTGTGTGGAGAAAAACATATCGCCTCCATTTTTTTTAGATTCAAAATTTTGGTGCCAACCTTCCGTTAACCACTATTATCCATTCATGAGTAATGGTCCCAATGTTATCATGGTAGGAATGTACATACGATGGAGTTACAACCATGAATTTCTCATATCCCGCCACAACGCATGGGAATTTTACTAGTATACATCACGTTGTGTCCATCTTTATGATAATTAATTGAGCTAAATACACTAGAGGTCCCAAAAGTTGACTCTGATGTGCAAACTCATCCCACTTCTTATAAATTGGGGCCAGGTGGTCCTAAAAGTTGCTACTTGGTGCAATTTTGTCCCAAACGATTCTGGACCGACATGTGGCATCCCTTTTTAGCAAAGAGACCCCTACATAATTTTTATATAGGAAGTGTGAGCTTACTTCTACTTCGCGTGGGTCCCACCTGTCGGATGTGTGGACAAATTATTGAAAATAATTAGATGAGCGAGATAGGATTCAAACCGGCTACATTCTGGCTCGCGAGGGTAGTACAGATGTAAAGCCGTTGCCATTGAACCGTAATATTCTATGTGTAGATATATTAGACGGGGGATTATTATTATGGTGCAGAGGCATATCGCTAATATTGGATAACATAACTCAAATGATAATTAATCTAGTTTATTCGTATTAGGGAAGATAAAATACGTACCATGAGCTGGTGAGATAGTCCACCTATTTAGAATCAACTATTTGCTATGTCTATCTTTATGTATATTTTTTATATCATACTCTTTAGATACCATATATGTATATAGAAATTATATAAATTATGAAGTGTAGAAAAAATAATTTTAGAATAGATTTTATTTACAAAATAAAGTTTGGTATATTTCAGTGATATTCATTACAAAAAAACACTAACTAATATTTAATAAAATTGCTAGGTATGGGGGCTAACCCATGTATATAAAAAAACTATACTTGTAACATTGCAACACGCTAAAATAATATCGAATAAGTATAAAATTATAGTACAAATTTTATTCATATCCATAAATGGCATGTAATTTATTAATCTAGTGTAATGGATATTTTAGTTATTGATATTTTGATTGCCAATGACTTATAAATATGCTATTAGAGTCCAAAATTTATGTCATGTGTCAATAATTAGTTAGAGAAAAAAATCAACATTCTGCAGGAGTTCGGAATTTAAACCTAATAAATATAAGTAGGACACATCACCGAAAGAGTATACAAGACTATTGAAACCCTACACGCCCGGGAGAGATCCCTTCCGTACGTACAATAGCTATAGTCTGTCCTACTTTGGCTCGCACACCCTTGGGACTTCATAGATCGATGTCCTCTAACATGAAAAACATCAACAAAAGATAGGAACAAAGGGAAAAAGAGAGAAAAGGTAAAGTTTGTAGATTGGTTTTGCAATTGTGTGTTTTTGTTGAGTTGGATAGCTCCTATATTTTATACATGATTCGACTAGATTTCCGTACAAGAAAAGGGTCTGAAATCCAACCTAGAAAACCCTAATGTTAGTCTACTTGAGACAAAATCTTGTTTTCCTGTTAAGGATATTATATTTTTATAGCAAAGAGGCCCCTTGATGACCCACAAGTATACGGGGTGTATCGTAGTACTTTCGATAAATAAGAGTGTCGAACCCAACGAGGAGCAGAAGGTGTTGACAAGTAGTTTCGATGAAGGAATAACTGTAAATACTGGAAAATAGATTTGTAGGGGTTTATGATATTGTACATAAATAAAGTGTGAGTAAGTAAAATGCAGTAGTAATAATTGCATCAAGTGGCCCAATCTTTTCTTCAGCAAAGGACACTCTGGTGAGTTTACTTATGATTAACAAACGTTCTCGAGGACACACGGGAGGTTTCTGTCAATTGCTTTTGTTCCATGCAGCTGAATAACTTTGGTGTTTTGATAAGTGTTGTGTGGGTGAACCTATGCTAATGTACCGTCCCATCCAAGACTAATACATACTTGTGATTATACCCCTTGCAAGCATCCGCAACAACAGGAAAGTAATTAAGAAATAAATCTAACCACACCTTTAAACTCCGGGATCCTACGCTCCCTCGTGTAAAGGTTTCCTAACGGGGGTTTAGGTTTCTGTTACTCCGGCAACCCCACAAGTAGTAGCCAAATACACGATGCATTCCCCTAGGCCCATAAATGGTGAAGTATCATGTAGTCGACGTTCACATTACACCACTAGAAGAATAACACCTCAACTTAAATATCAAACATTAATATTATTCAACATTACTTCACTACTAACAACTTGACTTCTCCCATGTCCTCAAGAACAACATGAACTACTCACAACACATCATATGGATCATAATAAGAGGTGATATAATGGATGATAACAATCTGGTCATAAAGTGCAAACACCGATAAATCTAACAAGCATCAACTACTAACAAGTAATCCACACCGGGAACTAATGCAAAACAATGATAGAGGCCCCTAATTTTTACAGAGGGATGACAGTGTATGATGAGGGTGATGGTGATGACGATGATAATGACGATCTTGATGATGCCCGGAGCGATGACATCGACGATGGCGGTGATTTCCCCTCTCCAGAGAGGAATTTCCCCGGAAGATTTCTCCCTGCCAGAGAGCTTTTCTCTCTCGGGTGTTTTCCACCCCGCAGCGGCGGCGAAATAATTCTTCGAGGATGGAATGAGGCTTAGGGTTCCCTCGGGACCCCGGAGGCCAAAGATGACCCCAGAGGTGGGCCAGGGTGGCCACACCCTAGGTGGCGCGGCCAGGGGGGCGCCACCCCTAGGCGTGGGCCCCTGGTGGCCCCACTTTGGCTCCCCTCTTGGTTGTGTTCCTCCTTTGGACTTTTAGGAACCCCGGATGTCCCCCTTCTTCTTCTGATCTTCTGAAATATGGTATCTCGACGGTGCTTTTTCCATCAGATTTCTGGTCCCCATGTTTATTCTCCAAAAATTATAAAACATGGAAAATAAGATAAAATAACATAAGAGATGCATCATAACATGAAATATATCGATGAATAACACAAAATTATGATATAAAATAGTGATGCAAAATGGACGTATCAACTCCCCCCAAGCTTAGACCTCGCTTGTCCCCAAGCGAAACTTAACTCAGAAAACATGACCACAGGTTTATGGAGTGAAGAGTTAATAAATAAAATACGGACAAGAAGCATCACATTTACCTATGCACCAATCATTACAGACAGCAACTACCTCTCATATAACTTAACTTGAAATAAGTAAAGGGAGTCACAAACAAAGATACAAAAGAGAGAATCAAAATTGGTAATGGCAAACTTTGTTCTTGGTCAGATAACATTTAATGAAATTATAATTATCTTAGGTGAAGTCTTTATAACAAGGTTTATATTGTAGAGCTTAACATGTTTAATTATAACAACTCTTTTACTGTGATTCATAGCTTTCAAAGTAATATTCATTCAGATAATAAAGCATGTGCTAAACAAAGAAAGATGAAAACATGATTGAATAAATCAACATATAGATGATAAGAACACAACAACTCAATTGCTTGCTGGAGACAGAAGGAAATGGTTTTACTGACTCAACATAAAAGTAAAAGATAGACCCTTCGTAGAGGAAAGCATTGACCACTCATGTGCTAGAGCTTTTATTTTAATAAACAGAGGTATAAAATGTATGACACTCCTCCCATCCATCTTACACAAACCATGGATAACTGAATCATCGGGTGCCTGCCAACAATCACAAAACATGGAGGAGTATCTAAATTTTGAGAGGTGTATATTTATGTCAAGGAATGACAAACACAAAATACAGTACATCACAAGGCAACTAGACTCACAAGAGCGGCTCCCATAGAAGGACACAACTGGTATAGAAGGTCATCCCTCTTTCTCTTTTGTTTACACAATTATGCTTTGACTGATAAATCAGGGGCAAAAAGAGTGAAGAGAATTTGTATTATTATTTTGGGGCTATGAACCCCGCTGATAGCTCTTCTGGCATTTGGATAAGCGGATGAAGCCACTAGTCCAGGTGTGTGAGTCCAATCAACAAGTGAGATAAAGATTCTCTATTTGCGTCCTCATGAGCTAAAACATGAACACAAAACAGGAGTAATTTGAAAGTTTTGAAGGTAGCACATGAGCAACTTACTTGGAGTGGCGGTGAAATACCACATGTAGGTCGGTATGGTGGACACGAATGGCAAGGTTTTGGGTTTAAGGTTTGGATGCATGAGAAGCATTCCCTCTCGGTACAGGTTTTTTGGCTAGCAAGGCTGGGTAGCAAGCATAAGCGTTGAAGGAAAACAAACAAATGTACCTATGATGAAACCAATCATGGAATCTTCATGAAAGCACAAGCGATCTTAACTTGTGAATAGTAAGTTTATGAGCTAATAGGCAAATTCCTCTTTCTTATACTTAGCAACTCAAATTATTATTTCTGCCGACCCAAGCTAAGTTTGCCAAAACCAACTAGATTAACTTAATGATCTCTAGAGTGATACCAAATAATAATAATAAGCTCATCCACATGACAGAAGTTGAAAACTGAAATAATATGCATAGAAAGTAAATCATGAAACTTCTCATTAATATTTCAAACCGGCAACTCACACCAACGGATACAACGATAACCAACTAGGGAGAGACACTTCCATACTGCAAACCATCCTATATGATAACTTCTCTACTCATGATATGACTCTACTGAAAAAGTAAAAGATGAAAGATAGTGATGCGATACCGCGGCACTCCCCCCAAGCTTGGAACAAGCCGAGCGGATGCCAAAACTAATGACGAATCAATTCTTCGATGGTGGTGAATCCTTCTCGATGAGCTTATCAATGGATTTCTTCAGATCTTCAATAGCAAACATAATCATACGCATCACCTCCGTATTGCGATCAATACAGTTTGCATGCCTCTCAGATTTTGAATCCCAGCCACCAAGATTTTCCCCCACTCTTCCTTAGGTTGTGAGCTTCCTTCATCTGCACGGTTGGAACGATTCATATCCCACATAGAGGGAAAATCTTTATTGGGAACCTTTTTGCTCTGTTAATTATGAATTAATGTGTGGAAGTAGTTCTTGACGCCCGCAGCAGGTGTCTTCAAAGCCACTGAGTAACGTGGAACCTTCCCTCCAGTGCTCATCCGCGCGTTCCTCCTGAGCTTCAAGGGATTAGCCACCACCCTAATGCTTGCGATGGTGGCGCGTGGATGCACTCGAGGGTTTTCTTCTACATCTCCTTCAGCTCCACTCTCTATCTCCTCCTCCGGCTTCAGGTCTTGAACATCATCTTCCTTGGGTCCCTTCCCCTTGTTGTCGTTGGCGGAGACCACGATGCTTCTAAAACAGAAAACAGATCCCGGCAGAAACACCTGGAAACAGAAACACGACGAGAAAACAATATACGGACCACGAGGGGTCCGGGGGGTTATATAGCGAAAAGTTTCATAACGAAAGGAAAGTCCAGGTCGAAAACGAGTCGGAGAGGGGCTCTGGGGCGCCCACACCTAGGCCTGGAGAGGCCAGGAGTGGGCCCGCGCCACCCTATGGTGTGGAGGCTCTGTGCTCAGTCTCCCTCTCGTTTCCGGCTCATAATTTTTCATATTTTCTAAAAACAGCAAAAATATAAGTTGGAAGGTGTTTCCGGAACATTTTCTTACCAAACCTGTTACCTATTCGAAAACTGACTCTGCCATTTCTGAAATATGCTTCGTAATAAACTCCTCCGGGATCATGGCTTGAATACAATCAACATTTTCATTATAAGGTTCTCTAGAGATATAATGCTTGATTCTTTGACCATTTACCACTTGTGAAGAGTTGTCTTCAAGGGAAACAATTTTAATTGCCCCCGAACGATATACCTCTTCGATAACAAAAGGTCCTTCCCATCTCGAGAGTAATTTTCCTGCAAAAAATCTGAGACGAGACCTATACAGTAGCACTTTCTCACCAACATGAGATTCTCTTTTAATAATTCTCTTATCATGCCACCTTTTAACTTTCTCTTTAAAGAGCTTAGCATTTTCATATGCTTCACTCCTCCATTCATCTACATAACTTAAGTCAAGCAGCCTTTTTTCACCAGCAAGTTTAAAATCTCTATTTAGGTCTTTCACTGCCCAATAAGCTTGATGGTCTAATTCTAGGGGAAAGTGACAAGCTTTTCCATAAACCATTTTATAAGGAGACATGCCCATGGGATTTTTGTAAGCAGTTCTATAAGCCCATAGAGCATCATTTAATTTCTTAGCCCAATTTTTCCTAGATTTGTTAACAGTCTTTTGCAAGATAGATTTGATTTCTCTATTTGATAACTCTAATTGCCCACTAGTTTGAGGATGATAGGGTGAAGCAATTCTATGATTAACATCATATTTAGCAAGGTTTTTTTTCTAAAACCACCATGAATAAAATGAGAACCCCCATTAGTCATAAGATATCTAGGTACACCAAACCTAGGGAAAATAATTTCTTTAAGCATTTTTAACAAGGTTTCAACATCAGCACTTTTAGTAGGTATAGCTTCTATCCATTTAGTAACATAATCAACAACAACAAGAATATGAGTGTAGCCTTTGAAGGAGGGAAAGGACCCATAAAGTCAAAACCCCAACAATCAAATGGTTCAATAACAAGAGAATAATTCATAGGCATTTCATTACGTCTAGAAATATTTCCAACCCTTGGACATTGATCACAAGATAAAACAAATTTTCTAGCATCTTTAAAGAGAGTAGGCCAATAAAAACATGATTGTAAAACTTTATGTGAAGTTCTATCTCCAGCATGATGTCCTCCATAGGCACTACTATGACATTTTCTCAATATCTCCTGTTGTTTATTTTCAGGAACACATCTTCTCATAATACCATCAACACCCTCTTTATATAAGTGTGGGTCATCCCAAAAATAATGCCTCAAATCATAGAAGAATTTTCTTCTTTGCTGAGCTGTAAAGGTAGGAGGCAAATACTTCGAAACAATAAAGTTAGCATAATCAACATACCATGGACTCTCTTGAGATCTCACTTTTATTGCAGCTAACTGTTCATTAGGAAAACTATCATTAACAGGAATAGGGTCATCAGGGATATTTTCTAATCTAGACAGATTATCACCAACAGGATTTTCAGCACCCTTCCTATCGACACTATGTAAATCAAACTCTTGTAAAAGAAGCACCCATCTAATAAGCCTAGGCTTAGCATCTTTCTTTTCCATAAGGTACTTAATAGCAGCATGATCAGTATGAATAGTAACTTTAGAATCAACAATATACTGCTTAAATTTATCACAAGCAAAACCTACAGCTAGGAATTCTTTCTCAGTGGTAGCATAATTCTTTTGATCAGCATCAAGAGTTTTACTAGCATAATGAATAACATTTAACTTCTTATGTACTCGCTGTCCAAGAACAGCACCTACAACATAATAACTAGAATCACACATAATTTCAAATGGTAAATTCCAATCAGGTGGTTGAACAATAGGGGCAGATATTAAAGCCTTCTTTAAAATTTCAAAAGCTTCTTTACATTCTTCATCAAAAACAAATGGTACATCTTTTTGAAGAAGATTAGTGAGAGGTTTCGATATTTTAGAGAAATCTTTAATAAACCTTCTATAGAAACCTGCATGACCAAGAATACTACGAATACCTTTCACATCCATGGTACAGGGCATTTTCTCAATAGCTTCAACTTTAGCTCTATCAACTTCAATGCCTCTTTCATAGATTTTATGTTCAAGAACAATTCCTTCATTAACCATAAAATGGCATTTCTTCCAGTTAAGAACAAGATTAGTCTCCTCACATCTCTGCAAAACTTTATCAAGATTCTACAAACAATTATCTTAAGAAGTTCCATAGGCAGAGAAATCATCCATGAAAACTTCCACAATTTCTTCACAAAAACCATGAAAGATAGCAGACATGCATCTTTGAAAAGTAGCAGGAGCATTACATAAACCAAAAGGAATACGTCTATAAGCATAGGTTCCATAGGGACAAGTGAAAGTTGTTTTCTCTTGATCAAGCTTTTTAACAACAATTTGAGAAAACCCAGAATAACCATCAAGAAAGCAGAAATGAGTTTTCTTAGACAACCTTTCTAACATTTGATCAATAAAAGGAAAATCATAATGATCTTTCTTAGTGACTTTGTTAAC
The DNA here is from genome assembly GCA_028641055.1 of Alopecurus myosuroides. NCBI lineage: Eukaryota > Viridiplantae > Streptophyta > Magnoliopsida > Poales > Poaceae > Alopecurus > Alopecurus myosuroides. Next base: position 76,977,015 of record CM054057.1, read on the forward strand.
CTTCCTAAAATCAATGCACATCCTATAACCAGCTACTACTCTTTGAGGAATAAGTTCATTATTTTCATTTGGCACAACAGTCATCCCTTCTTTCTTAGGGAAAATGCACAGGGCTAACCCATCTACTATCAGCAATATGATAAATAATACCAGCATCAAGGAGTTTCAATACCTCATTTCTTACCACATCCTTCCTTTTAGGATTTAAACGACGTTGATGCTCAACAACTGGCTTTGCATCTGGTTCAATATTAATAGCATGCTGACATATAGCAGGAGAAATCCCTTTCAAGTCATCAAGAGTATAACAAATAGCACCTCTATGCTTCTTTAATATCCCCAATAATTTCTCCTCTTCTTTATCAGAAAGTTGAGAACTAATAATAACATGATATAATTTATTATCATCAATATGAACATATTTAAGATTATCAGGCAAAGGTTTTAAATAAAAAACAAGATCTTCCTTGGGTGGTAATGTTGTACCCAAGTCTTCCACAGGTAAATTATGTTTCAGCATTGTTGGCTGATGTAGGAAAATATCATCAATTTCATTCCTTTCTTCCATAAAGATATCACTTTCGTGGTCTTCCATGTATTGCTGCAAAAGATTGTTAGGAGCAAGAGCAGTAGCAGCCAACTATTCAACTCTATAATTTTCATTAGGTAATTCAGCTTCATAGGGTGCTTTAGCAAATTTGGAGAAATTAAATTAATAAGACTCTCCATCAAACTTTGTAAGAATTTTCTCCTTTTTACAATCAATAACAGCACCACAAGTGTTTAAGAAAGGTCTACCAAATATAATAGGACAAGTATCACTAGCAGAAGTTCCTAGTACTAGAAAATCAGCAGGATACTTAGTTTTACCACACAAGACCTCCACATATCTAATAATAACAATTGGAGAAATAGTTTCCCTATTAGCAAGTTGAATAATCACATAAATGTCTTCAAGTTCACAAGAACCAATTTCATGCATGGTTTCTTTATAAATCTCATAAGGAATAGCACTAGAACTAGCACCAATATCACACAAACCATAATAGCAATGATCACCTATCCTAACAGATAGCACAGGAACACTGGGTTTCCTAGATTTACTAGGATGATAGACAATATTAGAAGCATCTTCGCAAAATAAAATGTGTCCCTCTTCTACATTTTCATAAACAAGGTCCTTTACTATTGCTACTGTAGGTTCTACAGTTATTTGTTCATCAGGTTCTAAATGTTTCCTTGCACTTTCATTAACCACACAAGCTAACATAGAATGTTCTTTTACCTTAGCAGGGAAAGGAATTTTCTCAATATAAGGTTCAGGCACAATAGAATCAACAATATGAACTTCTATATCTCTAGCAGGAACACAATTAACAGTATCTTTATAAGGTGCATGGTACTTGTCCCATTCATTTTTAGGAATATCAAAATAAGAGGCAAAAGCCTTATATAAGTTTGCAACAACTTGAGAATCAATACCATAGGCAACACTAACATTATGAAAATCCTCAGATGACATAAAGGTTTTAATGCATTCATAGTCATAATTTATACCTGACTTTCTACCTTTGTAATTCTCTAATGCTTCAGTGTTTTCTTGAATACGGCCAAGAAGATCCCATTTAGCTTCATCCTTCATACATGTAAATGATCCAGAACAAGAAGCATCCAATAAATCCTTATCATGAAGAGAAAGCCTTGCATAGAAATTATTAATAACAATATTACTGGGGAGCTCATGAATGGGGCATTTGAGCATTAGTAACTTCAATATCTCCCATGCTTGGGCAATACTCTCTCCGTCATCAGGCCAAAAATTATATATATAATTCCGATCTCTATGGATTTCACTTGGAGGATAGAATTTAGAATAAAAGAGAGGTACAATTTCCTCCCATTCAATAGTCTGGCTATTTTTCAGTAGTTTGAACCAATCAGAGGATCGGCCTGTTAATGACCTAGATATTAATTTCCTCTTCACTTGGCTCATAGTAATACCTACACACTTGAACAACTCGCATAATTCATGTAAAAATAGCAAATGATCACCAGAATGGACATTTCCATCACCTGAATAGGAGTTATCCATAACATGTTCAACAATCTTTATGGTATTTTATAAGGATCCATATCATCATGCAGTGGATCACTTACTACCCGAGCAGTGGCAGCAGTGCTCGCAAATAAGGACTCAAAAGGAGTTCCAAACATAGTGTAATAAAGTAGTAGACAGAAATAAAAACAACACTTACAACAGAAGCTTCCTTTATCAATTCCACTTCCCAATAGCGCTTCACTCCCCGGCAACGGCGCCAGAAAATAGTCTTGATGACCGTAGTACTTTCGATAAATAAGAGTGTCGAACCCAACGAGGAGCAGAAGGTGTTTACAAGCAGTTTCGATGAAGGAATAACTGTAAATACTGGAAACTAGATTTGTAGTGGTTTTTGATATTGTAGATAAATAAAGTGCGAGTAAATAAAATACAGTAGTAATAATTGCAGCAAGTGGCTCAATCCTTTCTTCAGAAAAGGACAAGCCGGTGAGTTTACTTATGATTAACAAACGTTCTCGAGGACACACGGGAGGTTTCTGTCAAGTGCTTTTGTTCCATGCAGCTGAATAACTTTTGTGTTTTGATAAGTGTTGTGTGGGTGAACCTATGATAATGTATCGTCCCATCCAAGACTAATACATACTTGTGATTATACCCCTTGCAAGCATCGGCAACTACAAGAAAGTAATTAAGAAATAAATCTAACCACAACTTTAAACTCTGGGATCCTACGCTCCCTCGTGTAAAGGTTTCCTAACGAGGTTTTAGGTTTCCGTCACTCCGGCAACCCCACAATTAGTAGCCAAATACACGATGCATTCCCCTAAGCCCATAAATGATGAAGTATCATGTAGTCGACGTTCACATGACACCACTAGAAGAATATCACCAGAACTTAAATATCAAACATTAATATTATTCAACATTACTTCACTACTAACAACTTGACTTCTCCCATGTCCTCAAGAACAATACGAACTACTCAAAACACATCATATGGATCATAATCAGAGGTGATATAATGGATGATAACAATCTGGTCATAAAGTGCAAACACTGATAAATCTCACAAGCATCAACTAGTAACAAGTAATCCACACCGGGAGAGAGATCTAATGCAAAACAACGATAGATGCCCCTAATTGTTACAACGGGATGACGGTGGATGATGAGGGTGATGGTGCTGGTGGTGATGAAGATCTTGATGATGCTCGAAGCGATGACGGTGACGATGGCGGTGATTTCCCTTCTCCGGAGAGGAATTTCCCCGGCAGATTTCTCCCTGCCAGAGAGTTTTTATCTCTCGGGTGTTTTCCGCTCCGCATCTGCGGCGGAATAATTCTTCGAGGATGAAATGAGTCTTAGGGTTCCCTCGTGACCCCGTGGGCCAAAGATGACCCCCAGAGGTGGGCCAGGGTGGCCACACCCCTAGGTGGCGCGGCCAGGGGTGCCATCCCTAGGTGTGGACCCCTGGTGGCCCCCTCTGGCTCCCCTCTTGGCTGTGTTCCTCCTCTGGACTTTTAGGAACCCCCGGATGTCCCCCTTCTTCTTCTGATCTTCTGAAATATGGTATCTCGACGGTGATTTTTTCATCAGATTTCTGGTCCCGGTGTTTATTCTCCGAAAATTATAAAACATGCAAAATAAGATAAAATAACATAAGAGATGCATCATAACATGAAATATATCGATGAATAACAGAAAATTATGATATAAAATAGTTATGCAAAATGTACGTATCACCCCTACATAATTTTTATATAGAAAGTGTGAGCTTACTTCTGCTTAGCATGGGTCCCACCTGTCGGATGTGTGGACAAATTATTGAAAATAATTAGATGAGCGATCTAGGATTCGAACCGGCTACATTCTGGCTCACGAGGGTAGTACACATGTAAAGCCTTTGCCATTGCACCGTAGTATTCTATGTGTAGATGTATTAGATAGAGGATTATTATTATGGCGCAGAGGCATATCGCTAATATTGGATAACATAACTCAAATGATAATTAATCCAGTTTATTCGTATTAGGGCAGATAAAATACGTATCATGAGCTGGTGAGATAGTCCACCTATTTAGAATCAACTATTTGCTATGTCTATCTTTCTGTATGTTTTAGATTTAATTAACCATCAAGGGCCCACTGCTCCATACATTCCTACCGCCCCGGTCAGTATTTTCAGCACGACTTCTATAATCCAAGGGGAGCCTAAGAAATAATATCCACATGTTGCATTTTTTCTCTAATATAAATATTAAATAGAACTACTGATATCTTTGGAAACACGGTAAAACCGTTTATACGATATGGAATTTTTAATTGTACAGTACAAATTATATTAACTGTAGAGTTGACGGAATATAGACAATGTTATGAATAAAATTATACTTAAACCATTAAATAAGAAACCTTGGTCTAAATTCTGTGCACGAGCATTTGAATGGTGCAGTGGTAGCTTGCTGCCCTCGCGAGCCCGGAGGTAACCGGTTCGAATCCTAGCTTAGCTAGCTCATTTTTTCAATAATTTGTCCGCACATCCGACAAGTAGGACCCACGCGAAGGAGAAGTAAGCTCACACTTTCTATATAAAAATTATGCACGAGCATCCTTGCTAAAAAAAAGGATGCCACGTGTCGGTCCCATAATTGTTTGGGACTAATTTGCACCAAGAAGCAACTTTTCGAACCACTTGGCCCCAATTTATAAGAAGTGAGATGATTTTGCACACCCTAGACAACTTTTGGGACCTCTAGTGTATTTAGCTCTAATTAATTTGAGACAGAGGGAGTATATTTTGAGTAGCTGCACAACTTACGCCGGAAGTAAACTCAGAGAAATACCATTTAGTCTCGCATGATCGATGCTCATTTCCAGCCTAGCTTGAAGCCACGACTGTCCAACGCAAGAACGTACCGCTTCCAATGCATGCATGCGTACGTGCACCCAAATCGTCCATGTGGGGCAGCACATGCAAGAGTGCAACCAATGCAAGATGTTTGGTGGGATGGTCAATGCTCAAGCCTCACAATCTCATTATTGTTTAATTATTGAGCGGAGGAGCACATCACACCGGCTCTGTTTCTAGATTAAAATTATCAGAGACGGTAACAAATCAGGATGTAGCTATGAAATCAACTGTTCCTGATATTTTTACTAATTCTAGGCACATACATTATTTCTTTCATATCAAGAAAACAAAAGAGAAGTGTGGCAGAGTCTTTTCCACAAAGCCAAACCTTCATGTCGATTTAACAGTGGCAGAATTTGGAAAGTTTTGACAAGAAATGATGCACAAATTTGAGGTTCGGCATGTAAATTATTTGGTAACTACTCCCTCCGTCTCATATTAATTGTCTCAAAGTTGGACAAAAATAGATGTATTTCACTAAAATATATGTCTAGATACATCCACTTTTGTCCAACTTTGAGACAATTAATATGAGACGGAGGGAGTATGTGGAAAGTTAGAGAACGTTTTGTCCCGGTAAACTTCAAGATGGATTTCTCCCCTTTATTCACTCGGTTGAAAGGAGTGAAGCAGAAAATCCAGTTTTCAAAGACAATGTGGGATCTAAATATAGTGTGATTAGTTTCCTAAGTGAATACTATACGATGATGGAGAATGTTAGAAGAAAAGGATAAATAACAAGACTCAATAACAAGAACCACATAACCTCATACTGGGTTTGTTGTGACCTCGAGATATAAGTTAATCAAATTTATAATCGTGAGATGTTATACAGATTGCCGAAGCATATCACATTCACATTGAAACTCCATGTTGATGATCTTGAGAGGAACACGTAGGAGATATGAAGTTTCCAAGACTAGATTGGGTTTAAGAGAAGTAATGCCTCGCAGATTTTTGGTGTTTGTCAAAATTCCAAATGAACATTTTAGTTGCATTTATGGCATGTTTCCAGAAGATGGTATTTTGTGTGGCAATGTGCTTCGGCTTCTTATCCATCTAAACAACTCAAAATTATTAGACAACTACTACACCGACATATGGAGGCAAAAAGAAAGGAAATATCTTAGGGACAAGCAATTCAATGTGCCGGTAGAGATGACAACACAAATTCGCAATTCAGATTCAACCTACTATACTATCTAAAAGGCTTATGGATTTTTCTTTAAAAGCTTCACAATCAAGTGAGAGATATTTTTTATATCATACTCTTTAGATGCCATATATGTATATAGAAATTATATAAATTATGAAGTGTAGAAAAAATAATTTTATAATAGATTTTATTTACGTAATAAAGTTTGATATCTTTCAGTGATATTCATTACAAAGAAAAAACACTAACTAATATTTAATAAAATTGCTAGGTATGGGGCTAACCCATGTATATAAAAAAACTATACTTGTAACATTGTAACACGCTAAAATAATATCTGAATAAGTATAAAATTTTAGTACAAATTTTATTCATATCCATAAATGGCATGTAATTTGTTAATCTAGTCTAATGGATATTTGAATTATTTATATTCTGATTGCCAATGACTTATAAATATGCTATTACAGTCCAAAATTTACGTCATGTGTGACTAATTAGTTAGAGACGCTTTTCAAAGTGTGGGGGAAAAAGTTTGTAGTCAGTTTCCGAAGCATGCCAAAAAATGGTTACATGCAATTTTTCAAAGTGCGGCTGAATATTCTTAGAGAAAATTTTCAACGTATGGCAAAACATGGTTAAGTAAGTTTCCAAATTGGTACACAAAGAAGATTAAGGAAGTTTAAAGTGCGGCAAAAATGGTTAGAGGAATTTTAAAAAATGGTAAGATATGGTAGTTTTAGAGGCACTTTTTTCAAGGCATGGCAAATATTCATCGCAAATATTATTGAATTTTACACTTTTTAAGGCGTTGCAAATATTATATTCATCGCAAACATTATTAAATTTTACACTTTTTATGGTGCCTCAAAAAGTAAGTAGGGAACTTAAGGTAGTGTTCCTCATTCTTATTTAAAAATAACTCATAACCAATTCTTATATATTTTAGAAATTTAATTGGGCACAATGGAGCATATGCCCCTGCTTACCGAAAAGAAAGCATTTTGAAATGTCAAAAAATTCAGAAGCAAAATTTGACATGTACACCTGGACATCCTAGGTGCGCACGACAAGTTTAACACGAAACCGACATTTCTTTAACCTATTTGTGAAAAGGACAAAATAAATGTCTCGCGAAAAGTCTTTTTTAGCACCGATATTTTGTCTTTTTTGCCCATAAGACCACAAAGTCAGTTTCTCGTGGAACGACTTAGTGAACACCTATATCATCGCTGTTACACGCAATAGCAAAACAACGATGAAATTAAACAAGATCGAACCAATGGGGACACGAGATTTTAACGTGGAAAACCCTTCCAACAAGGAAGAGAAAAAACCACGGGCGCCAGCCAGCAATACTTCACTATTTTCGGGTGAGGTTACAAACGCGCCGGGATTTACAATATGTGGCTTATCCCGTGCGGCAGATTACAAGAGGTATATAAAGGCGGTCCTGACCTAACTAGGTCGGTAACTGTGAATCCAACTCGTACTCGGTAACAACTCGTACCGTACCGCTGGGTGCCGAACTTTCCTTTATCTTCATATGAATTTGGATCACCATAAAATAACACTCCACCTTGAGACAAATTCTCTCTTGTAGCATAAATGAGAACCTTCACCTGAAACACACAAAGAAAACACCTTCGGCGCCAAATAGCCTCTTGGGCTAAGCAGTGGTACCAACTAAGCTTGAGCAAAGCTCAAACTTAGCAATAGGAACTGGCTTTGTCATCATATCAGCAGGATTATCATGAGTACTAATCTTGCATACCTTCAGCTTACCTTGCGCAACAACATCACGCACATAATGGTACTTGACATCAATGTGCTTTATTCTCTCATGGAACATCTGATCCTTAGTAAGGTAAATAGCACTCTGACTGTCACAAAATAGGTTAATGCAAGTATCATCTCCACAAAGCTCAGCAAATAGACCTTTCAACCAAACTGACTCTTTGCATGCTTCAGCAATAGCCATATACTTAGCCTCAGTAGTAGATTGTGCAACAACACTCTGCAAGGTAGCCTTCCAGCTAACGGCACATCCACTAATAGTAAACACATAACCTGTGAGGGATCTCCTCTTATCCAAATCGGCAGCATAATACGAATCCACATAGCCTGTGAGTCCCTCACAAGTCTTGCCAAACTTCAAGCAAGCTTTGGATGTGTCGCGAAGATACCTGAAAATCCACTGAACAGCTTTCCAATGTTCTTTACCAGGATTAGCCATGTATCGACTGACCAAACTCATAGCATAAGATAAATCAGGCCGAGAACACACCATGGCATACATTAAGGAACCAACAACACTAGCATAGGGAACTCGTGATATGTACTCAATATCTTTGTCAGTAGTAGGACATTGCAATGCTGACAACTTGAAGTGTGAAGCAATAGGAGTACTAACAGACTTTGCATCATGCATATTAAAACGATGAAGGACTTTCTTAATGTAATTCTCCTGACTAAGAAATAGCAATCTAGATTTTATATCTCTTGAAATTTCCATACCTAGAATTTTCTTAGCAGGACCAAGATCCTTCATCTCAAACTCACTACTCAATTGTTTCTTCAATGTAGTGATTTCTTTCATGCTCTTGGCAGCAATTAACATATCATCAACATATAGCAGCAAGTATATAGGTGATTCATCAACAAATTTAATGTACACATAGCTATCATATTCAGACCTCTTAAAACCATGTGACATCATAAAAGAATCAAACCTTTTATACCATTGTCGAGGAGACTGTTTCAAACCGTAAAGAGACTTCTTTAGCTTGCACAGGAAATCCTCTTTACCAGGCACTATGAACCCATCAGGTTGGTCCATGTATATTTCCTCCTCAAGTTCTCCATGCAAAAACGCAGTCTTTACATCTAACTGCTCAAGCTCAAGATCATGCATAGCAACAATACTAAAGAAAGTACGAATAGAACTATTCTTGACAACAGGTGAGAACACATCATTATAATCCACTCCCGGAATCTGGGTGAAACCTTTTGCTACTAACCTTGCCTTAAACCTTGGAGGCTCACTTGGAGATAAACCCTCATTTCTTTTGAATATCCACTTACAGCGTACGGTCTTCTTTTGTTTAGGCAAGCGCACGACATCCCACGTGCCATTTTTCTCAAGTGATTGCATCTCCTCGTGCATTGCACCAATCCACTTGTCACGATCAACCGAAGCAATAGCTTCATTATATGTAGCAGGTTCAGCATCATTCTCCACCTGTTCTGCACAACTTAGAGAAAAATAAACAACATCACATTCCTCAATTAAACGAGTACGAGGTCCTTTATTACTCTTTTCTTTGCGCTCTGCAATAGACAAAATCTCTTGCTGCACAATAGGAGGTGAGGGTGGAACAATATCCTCCCCCATCAATTTCAGTTTCCTCCTCATCCAGATGGTCTAGCTCCACCTGCAAACGAACTCGTGGTTCGTCCTCATCAGAAGAATCTGGCATAACATCAGTTGACAAACTGTCCTCATACATAACAGATTCATTAAACACAACACTCCTGCTAAAGAAAGTCTTTTTGGTTTCCGGGTTCCACAACTTATATCCTTTTACTCCAGAACCATAACCAAGAAATAAGCACTTAATAGCTCTAGGCTCTAATTTTCCATTATCAACATGAGCATAGGCAGTGCAACCAAAAACTTTTAGTTGTGAATAATCAGCTGACTCACCAGACCATACCTCAATAGGAGTTTTCTTGTCAAGAGGGATGGATGGTGACCTGTTGATCAAGTAGCAGGCAGTGTTGGTAGCCTCAGCCCAAAAACGCTTGTTCATGTGAGAGTTGGACAACATACAGCGAGCTTTGGAGATGATCGTCCTGTTCATTCGCTCAGCTACACCATTATGCTGAAGTGTGTATGGGATGGTGTGATGCCTGACAATGCCTTCCTGCACACAATAATCATCAAAAGCATGCGAATAAAATTCTCCACCATTGTCAGTACGAAGCACCTTCACCTTTCTCTCAGTTTGCTTTTCAATCCTAACTTTCCACTCTTTAAAAGCATCAAAAGTATCATCCTTAGTTTTCATAAAATAAGGCCAAACTCTTCTGGAGTAATCATCAATGATATTAAGCATATAACGAGCACCACCATAAGAGGGCTTACGTGAAGGCCCCCATAAATCAGCATGTACATAATCCAATGTACCTTTAGTGGTATGAACGGAAGCATTGAACTTAACTCTCTCATACTTACCAAACACGCAGTGTTCACAGAACGGCAACTTACTCATATTGCAGTTCTTCAGAAGTTCTCTCTTCACCAATTCTGCCATACCATGCTCACTCATGTGTACAAGTCGCTTATGTCAGAGGTTAGTTGTACTTGGATCATCATTAGTAATAACAGCAGCAGTACCAGAGAAAGTGCTACCTCTAAGGATATATAACTTGGCATATATCATATCACCAATCATAACAATGAGAGAACCTTTTGATACCTTCAGGCGTTTATCCCCTCCGGCATATTTGTACCCATCACAATCAAGGGTACTCAGGGAGATCAAATTTCTCGCCATAGATGGTATGTGTTTCACTCCCGTCAATGTACGTGTCATCCCTCCATGGGTCTTGATCTGAACAGATCCAACGCCAACAATGTGACATTTGTTGTCGTTCCCCACACACACAAAATCTCCAGTCTGCACAGCTTCATAAGAACAGAACCAATCTTTGTTACAGCAAATATGAAACGAACAAGCAGTATCAAGAATCCACTCATCATCACGGGTAACACATGCAGCAAAAACAACTAAGCATTCACCATCCGAACTATTATCAGCAGCAACAACAACAGCCTTACCAGTACCATTACCAATACCGTCAGATTTATTTTTTGGTTGGTATGTGCCGTTCCTTTTCTCCTTGTTCTGTACCTTCCAGCAATCATCAATGGTGTGATTGGTTTTCTTACAGTACCTGTAGAACTTGTCTCGTCCTTTGGACTTTGAACGGTCCCTGCTCTTATCTCTGTTGTTGTTTTTGTTATAGTTGTTATCTCGCTGCTCAGGTCTTCCTCGTACCTGCAAAGCATCGCCTTTGGAGGACGATGTGTTAGACTTCACCATAACTTTCATCTTTTCCCTGGTCTCCATCGACACTAGGTCGGACACGATCTCCTTAAAGATCGACAAGTGGCTCATGACAGAACCACCATCTTGCATCTTGAGCGAGAACAACTTCATTTTTACGTGCATCTTGCTGGTGAGATCTTTTGACATGCAGATCGATTCCAGCTTGAGCCACAACGCAGCCGCGGATTTCTCCAACAGCACCTCTTGCAATATATCATTAGACAGATGAAGTTGAATCAACGACAAAGCCTTGCGATCTTTGCGCTTCTCCTCAGGAGTCCACTCCCTCGCTTCCTTATTCCCGAAAGAATCCAGCGCCTCATCAAGATCCGATGCTTGCGACAGAACCGCACACATCTTTACCTACCACAGAGAAAACCTCGTCTTGTAGTCCGGCAACGGTAGATCAAACTTCATCGATGCCATCGCGAATCCCTAATCTGAAACAGGGCTCTGATACCACTTGTTACACGCAATAGCAAAACAACGATGAAATTAAGAAAGATCGAACCAACTTGGACACGAGATTTTAACGTGGAAAACCCTTGCAACAAGGAAGAGAAAAAACCACGGGCGCCAGCCAGCAATACTTCACTATTTTCGGGTGAGGTTACAAACGCGCCGGGATTTATAATATGTGGCTTATCCCGTGCGGCGGCTTACAAGAGGTATATAAAGGTGGTCCTGACCTAACTAGGTCGGCAACTGTGAATCCAACTCGTACTCGGTAACAAGTTCGGCCCTAAGCCTCTGGCGACGGGCCTCCGCGTAGCGGAGGCCGAACTTTCATTTATCTTCATATGAATTTGGATCACCATAAAATAACAATCGCAATATACATCCGAAATTTTTGATCCGGTTTTTTTTGGCATTTCGAATGTGTTTAAAACTGCATTTTGTTGTTGGGAAATTAATGGACGAGTGAACAGTGATGAAGTCTGCATATCGGTGACCAGCCGACCAACCCTGTAGAAGAACCCCGTGAAGTAGAGATGAACGTTGCAATTTTCCAATGGATCGACACGGGGTCAAGGCACGTAGACACCGACTTCGCCACACACCCATTTGATAAGTTCTCCTAGAATAGCAAACGATCGAGGAGAGCACGACATAACCAAATGCGCTGTATCATTTCTATTGGTATGTATACTTGGCTAGTCTCTATCAGAATTAACTTGTCCGAAACTGTCAAATATCCCATAATTAAGTATTACTCTCTCCGTATCAAAATATAAGATAAGGTGTTTTACCACTTTCTAGACAAAACGTATTTAGACAAGTTTTAGTGCATAGATTCATATACATCTTACACTAAAGCATGTCTAGGTACGTTTTGTTTAGGAAATGCTAAAACATCTTACATTTCAATACGGAGGGAGTACTAATTCTCACTGCTCGCTTGTGAACTAGTGACGGATCTACAGGGTATGCCCAGTATGCCGTGGCATACCCTGCAGCCCAGCCCACGTAAGTACGTATTTTACTGTAGGAGTAAAAGAATGCAGCAGGCCCAACCTCTAGCACTCCATCGGAAAAAAATTGGGGATAGAACGTAGGGAACCCGGTCAATGAGCCGTTTAGTTCCACGAACAGGGGATCGACCATGCAATCTTTCTCTCCTCGTTATCCAAAAGAACGATGGATCTGAATCTCTCTCTGGAACCTAGACTGCAGCGCATGGCGATCTCGGCCAGGAAGGGCGCGCGGCTAAACGACTACGACCCCCTGCCGCTGCCTACCTGACCAGCATGAGCTAGTTGTTCCTACATACAGAAGTATATATTGGTTTCTATTGAAAAACCATGGCGGACAGATAACTTGTTGATTTTCCCTAGTGATGGCACTTTGGTTACCATTAGGGCACCCTCTATATTGGCTAGATAAAAAAATAAACTAATTTGATGACAACATCATCATTTTAGAAAACTTAGTTCATTTTTTTGAACTAGGGAGGGTAGAGGGTACCCTAATGGTGACCCACTGCCATCACTAATTTTCCCACTCAGCTAGGTATTCCTCCTGTGCCAATTTATTGCTTATATACCTTGTTACATTGAGAATTTGACATTCTTCATCGAATGACAAAACAAATTGGTGCGACATATCCAATGGCTAAATCCTAGATCCGCCACTATTGGGAACACAAGTAGCTTATCATGTACGTACGTCCGCGGTGACGTCATCACCACGTGCTCATCGGATTGATTCCGCCTGCACCTGCATAAACTTTCTACGTACTAGTGTTGTATTTGTGTCGAATATTATGTACAAGTAGGGTTACGGTAGGACTTGGAGTTGTAATAGGTGTGGACAGGGTACAAGAGTGTTGTAGTCGAACACGTGTATCCTAGGGCCTCCCATATAATGAGGAGCCACCACATGTTGTAACCCATGGCGACTTGATAGCAGCAGACGTGCAAGGGGAGACGACGGTTTGTGCCGGCGACCAAGGCGGCCGGTGCAGCGGTATTGATGGGGAGGAGCGCCCATAGTCATGCCCCGCAGATGTAGCTCAGTTCTCCAAACTGCGTTACCAAAACTCGGTGTCGTCATGTTTGTTGTGATTGCTTGTTCCTCAGTAGATCGACTAAGCGCCTACGAATTGTAACAAGTGGTATCATAGTAAGGTTGGAGGCCACAGATGGTTGATCTAAGAGGACCGAGGTTTCGATCGGGCGTCGTCCGAGCGAAGTCGTTGCAGACCAGCATGTGGGCGAGAGACGATCGGAAGTTATCGAAACTCGTGCGGTGGTGGCCTAGCAACGCAGAAGAGCCATCATTGGATGTTGGCTATGCATGTAGGCAAGTGCATGCGGTGCACAGCAGCTGGCCAAAGGCCATGTGATGCATCATGTGTGTTCCCAGCTTGACACATACGGTGCATGTAGCAGCAGGCTAGGGCCACAATGGCCGGTGCACGCGTCTGCTTGGCCAGAGGGCGTAGGAAAGCCAGCTCGACGGATCAATCAACGGGATTTGTTTTGGAAACAAAACGGGCCCGAGTCCCATGAGGAAACGACTCCTCAGGGTCGCGTCGAAGAAGGAACCCTGCGCCTTAAATCGCTGCAGCAGGGCAGGGTCAGGGACGTGCCGAGAAAATCGATTCAGCGGAAATAAATCCATCAAGGGATACGAGATGGATCTATCGGAATAGCAGGCTAGATCAAGGCAAAGGCCAGCATTGGAAGTTGAGAGCCAGGAGAAGCGGCGGTACGTGAAGCACATGCAGAAGATTTCTCTGGCTACGTGCGCACGGGGTACAACAGCTCGGTTATTTTCTTCGCAGATCAGTCATACGAAAAAAATCATGGAGCCATTGGGTACCAGATTTGAAGTGCAAAAGTTCGACGAGGCTAGAAACTTCGCGTTATGGCAGACAAGGGTGAAGGATTTGTTGGCACAACATGGATTCTTGATGGCGTTGTGGGATGTCAAGCCAGCTAAGATGTACAATGATGACTGGGAGGAGTTGCAGATTCAAGCAGCCGGAACCATACGGTTGTGTTTGTCGGACCAGGTTATGTATCATGTGATGGATGAGAATTCACCGAAAAAGGTTTGGGAGAAATTAGAGAGTCAATTTATGTCATAGACTGCGACGACCAAGGTGTATTTGAAGCAAAATCTATACAGGCTGAAAAGGCAGGAGAGGTCGGATTTTGTGGAGCACATGAATACCTTTAATCAGGTTGTCACGGATCTAGCACGTCTGAGTGTGAAGATTGACAACGAGGATAGGGCGATTCTCCTTCTTTGTTCGTTGCCACCGTCCTATGAGCATTGGATCACTACGTTGACATACGGCAAAGAGGCTGTTCAACTTGAGGATGTCACTGCGGTGTTATTGTCCTATGATATGAGGAAGAAGAACAACGCAGAGGAAGTCGCTCATGGTGAAAGTTTGCTAGTCAATGGTGGGCAAGGCAGGCAAGGATACGAGGCAGGGAAGAACAGGAAAAAAAAGTTGGTGCAGTGTCACAAGTGCAAGCAGTGGGGACATATCAAGAAGAACTGTCCAGATGTCAGTGGTGGGTCAAGTGCTAATGTAGTAACTAAAAGTGATAACCTGGGCAGCGATATTCTTTTAGTGTCAGATAGACGGTCAACTAAAGGTGAAGCGTGGATGTTGGATTCAGCTAGATCTTTTCATGCGACGTCCAATAGGTATTGGTTCTCTTCGTACAAGTCTGGTGAGCTTGATACAGCCTACATGGGCGATGACACGGGCCATCGTGTTGCTGGAGTAGGTGACATCAAAATCAAGATGTTTGACGGAGTAGAGCGGGTGCTTCGGGGAGTCAGGCATGTTCCAGGGCTTAAGAGGAATCTAATTTCGCTTGGAGTTCTTCATGATGGTGGGTATGATATTCCGTTGTGATCGGGATAAGAAGACCATGAGAATCATGGAAGCTAAGGTGACCGTGATGATGGGAGAGAGGACATCTTCGCATCTTTACAAGCTGCGAGGGAGTCATGGAGACTGGAGTTGCGGGAGTAGCAGTTGTGTTCCACGGAGGCGGAAGGTCTGCGACAGACTCTTCGAGTAGCTCTTGGTAAGCTACGAAGTAGACAACTCAAGTCCGGAGTACATGGAGGTTTGCCGCTTGGACGAACTCAAGGTGGCGGAGAATATTCGCCAAGGTGGAGTTTGTTGTATTTGAGTCGAATATTATGTACGAGTAGGGTTACGGTAGGTCTTGGAGTTGTAATAGGTGCGGACAGGATACAAGAGTGTTTTAGTCGAACACGTGTATCCTAGGACCTCTCATATAATGAGGAGGCACCACATGTTGTAACCCATGGCGACTTGATAGCAGCAGTCACGCAAGGGGAGCCGGCGGTTTGTGCCGGCCACCAAGGCGGCCGGTGCAGCGATATCGATGGGGAGGAGCGCCCATAGTCATGCCCCGCGGATGTAGGTGAGTTCGCCGAACTGCGTTACCAAATCTCGGTATCGTCATGTTTGTTTTGATTGCTTGTTACTCGTTAGATCGACTAAGCGCCTACGAATTGTAACAACTAGTAATAGCACGAGCATGTCGTTAATAGGCATGTCGTTATTCATAGTATCGTGGGCAATGCCCGCGCAGCTTCGAGAGCAAGCCCGGTCAACAATTTGTCTCCTAGACAGATTGGTCAAGAGTCTAGTTCGCAGCCACAACGACTAAATGCTCTCTAGAAGCTTACAACGAATACACTTTCCCTCCCGTGAAGCTTCTCCCTTCTTCCACCCCTTTTGAGGGTCGAATTCCGGCAACCAGGCCCAACCGACGTCCTCCTCGGCGGCGGTGCCGTCCATAGATGGACTAGGGAAGGCACCGGGCTTAGGGCGTTGCGTAGTAGTAGTTTTTGAGTTATTGGTGTGTGCCCCTGTGGCGACTAGGAGTAGGTCGCTGGGTCCTTCCGTCTAGATCCGATGCGTCCTGAGCTTCGTCTCCGTTGATGTGCAGTCTCGGTGGCAGGAGCTGCCATAGGTGACGACGAGGGGCTCAAGCATCTCCTATAATAAGGTTGTGTTTTGGAGTTTGGTGCTGGGCTCTTCAGGCCATGTCCAGCTCCGGCTGGAGTCTATTTTCTTCGCGGCGGTGCCTTCGTGGAGAGGGTCGGAGACGGCAATAAACAGATTTCCTGGCGACTCCATGGATAAGGTCTATTTCGGCGGTCAGTCTTCGGGTGCGGATTTTGCTTTGCAGGGTTCCACTAGTGGAGAACAGGGCATTAGCCCCGGTTGGGATGGGCCTTATGCCCGGCTTCCCAACCGGGTTTGCCAAACCCGGGCTAAAGGCCCCCCTAATGCCCCGTTGGGCTTACCAACCGGGGTAAAAGGAGTGCACACGTGGGCTCTGCTCAGTGAGCAGGCTGGCGCCCTTTTGCCCCGGTTGGTAACACCAACCGGTGCAAAAGGTTCTCTGTTTTTTTTTCCTTTTTCTGTTTTCCTGTTCTCTGCAGAAGATTAGAAATTCTATTTTTTTAATGGCACTAATACTTCAAGTGCACTAAAAATCCAATGATCTTTCAAATAATAAATATTTATAGTAAGAAAGATGAAAAATTATCGAATAAAAGCACAGATGAAAACCAACAATAACATAAACATATAGTCTGTCACGAATACAAATATTGTTCAACACGATGACATAATTAAACATAGTACGACCCAAACATAGTACGACATATACATAGAGAGACATAAGCATAGAGCGACACAAACATACTACGCCTCTGCGTTGGAGGCAGCCTTGCCCGAGTTAGACTCGTCTGGATTGGAAGCGGAGCTGCTATCAGACGAGCTATCCTGGCAGCAACGGGGGCGGACTAGGGCGCCGTCGAAGATCTTCACCTCCAGCACGTCGTCCTCCGTGTCGTCGTTGATGTACCTGAATGTGAGCATGTTTCCCACATCCATGTTGTACATGCGCTGGAACTGCCCCCACCTATGGCGCAGGTAGAGGTCATCGTCACGTCGCTGCAGGACCACCTGAAAGGGCCAGTTGTGGCAGCCCTCAAACTAAAGGCTGAACCTAAAGGGCCGGTCACGCTCGAGGAGGATCTCCGATATCTTCTGCGGCAGACGAAACTTGTTCCGCAGTGGGTGGAACAGGTGGACGTAGAACTCCGGTAGTCGGAGACCGTCCTCCTCCTCCTCCACTGCAGCAACAACGCCGCGCCGTGCACCGCATGATGTCCCTCGTGCAGTGCGTGCTGCCCGCCGTGCTCCGCGTCCACGTCGACGAGATGGAGGCGCCGCTTCCTCCTCCTTGATGGCTAAGCTGCCACCATGTCCCCGCGCTGTACGCGATCCACGTGGACGTCCACGTCGATGTCCACCACGTGGTACGACTATGTTTTCTTCGACACGGACGGCGCTGTGTCGTGGAGCTCTCGCCATGGCTACAAAAATGTATGACATCATAAGTAATTGTCATAGTCGCACTAACTAATAGCATCCATTTCATCAGTTCGCAACAGTTGCATATAATCTAATCAAAATATAGCTAATAACATCCATTTCATCAAAATTTCTGCAAATTTTATCAATTTACTCCAAACCTCTAACTAATTTTTTGTGAAGTTGGACCTTCACATTTTGTGCTTGTTACGATGTAGTACACGTGAGGGCGATGTGGGGGAAGGAAGAGTTTCTGAACATCTTTAAAACTAAACAAAATCATATATGTAATATAGTGAGATCCGACAAAATTGGACCCTTTTGTGCACATCCATAACGGCGACATTCTTCATAACCCCGGACGGGATTTCTGAGGAATATCACCATTACGAATGTGCACCAAAGGGTTCAACTTCGTTCGGATCTCACCAACCATGGAATATTACATATGTGACGTAATTTAGTTTCAAAGAAGTCCAGAAACCCTCGTATTCCTTTCTCCGGATCACCACCGCCTGTAGTACCTCCTCTTAACAGAAACAAGATGGTCATCGGTCTGTGTGCCTCATACTTAAATAGCTAATGTACTAAAATAGATAATATACTAATAAATAGCTAATGGTACTAAAATATGCCTCTAGCTAATAGCTAATGCTACTTATAGATAATAGCTAATGGTACTAAGAAAAAAAAAAGCTAATAGCTAATGGTACTACGAAAAAAATGGTACTTATAGCTAAAAGCTAATAGCTAATGGTATACTTATAGATAATACCTAATGGTACTAAAAAAATAGCTAATAGCTATAATTGTACTAAGAAAAAGAAAAATGGTACTACAAAAATAGCCAATTCTAAAACCTAAATTTTTTCTAAGCTCAAGACCTAAATTTTTTCCTCTAAACCTCTAACTAATTTTTTTCTCTCTAAGTGATCTAATACCTAAACTAATTTTTTTCTTCTCTAAGTGAGCTAATGGTACTAACAGTATCTAATACTAACATCACCATATTACTAAAAGTGCTAATATTAATCTAACATTAATACTAACAATGCAATTAAATTAATTAAATAAAAAAATTACAATTGTGGAGGAGGAGGGCTCGGCGGCGAGGAGGCGATCTCACCTCGAGGAGGAGGGCACGGCGGCGAGGAGGAGGGCTTGAGCGCGGGAGAAACGCGAGCATGCCGACGGCGATCTCGGGTGGCGCGGAGGAGAGGACGGGCGGCGCGGGAGGAGGCGAGGAGGCCGGCGGAGGAGGACGGGCGGCCCAGGCGCGAAGGAGCACGGGCACGGGCGCGGGCGTAGCGGCGGCGAGGATCCCGGCGTCGAAATCTGGCAGCCTCACGGCGTCGCTCTGAATTTCGGCGCCGAGTGACTTAGCGAAAACTGTTGCGTTGCCCCGGGCGGTTGCTCCACCCGGGGTTATATAGGTGGAGGCCTTTTGCCCCGGTTGGTAACACGAACCGGGGCAAAATGGTGTCTTTTGCCCTGGTTCGTGTTACCAACCGGGGAAAAAGGTTGGGAGGTGGGCCCTCGCTTACCCGCCCACCTCCCCCTTTTTGCCCCGGTTGGTAACACGAACCGGGGCAAAAGGCCCAAATTTTTGTTTTTCTGTCCTGCCGCCATTTTTTTCCTTGCCTCGTTTCAAATACTTTTTCAAATATTTTTTAAAATACATTACAAATGATTTTGAATTTGGAGAAACTTTCAATATAAAATGTGTTCAAAATTGCATGAGCATTCCGAATACAATTTCTGTTTTAGAAAATAATTATTCTAACTATTTAAACTAGTAACAATTTTTGAATTTTCAAACAATTTTAAAAACCTAGTTTATGAACGGTTTTGAATTTGGAGAAACTTTCAATATGAAAAGTTTTAAAAATTGCGTAAAAATTTCAAACACATTTTCTGTTTAAAAAATAATTATTCTAACTATTTAAACTAGTAATAATTTTTGAATTTTCAAACTATTAAAAAACCTAGTTTATAAATGGTTTTGAATTTGGAGAAACTTTCAATATGAAAAGTGTTTAAAATTGCATATACGTTTAAAATACATTTTCTGTTTTAAATAATAATTATTCTAACTATTTAAACAAGTAACAATTTTTAAAACGGCATCCAGAGCAGGAAGAAGAAGATGAAGAGATCTGTAATGTTTTCACACATGATATGGATAATCTGTAATGTTGTATACATTATTACAAAATATTCTAGTAATATTACATGAACCATGAAGGTTTAATACGTTATCACCAACTACTGCCACCATTGTTTACTTTTCTGCCTAGTCATAGAGCATCTTCATTATTTTACGCGATGTTTGGGTCAGTTTTCACTCTAAAGGGCGGAATTTCTTCAAAGTTATTATAATCTTCTGACATGTCTGACCTGTCCTCCACTCCCACAATGTTTATTTTTCCTGAAAGAACTATGTGTCGCTTCGGCTCACCGCATGATGTACTTGAATTCTTTTTTTTTCTTTTCCTCGGTTGGGTAGACATGTCCTGCATATAGAAAACTTGAGCCACATCTTTGGCTAGGACGAATGGTTCGTTTCTATACCCAAGATTGCTGAGATCCACTGTTGTCATTCCGTACTGCTGGTCTACCTTTACTCCTGTCATCTTGACCCATTTGCACCGAAACAGAGTGACCTTAAAATTAGGTCCACAGCTTTCTTGCAAACCTCTTCTTAATTAATAGATTGGGGCAAAGCTTTTGCCCTCGTTTCTAAAAAAAAATAGGTCCATAGTCAAGTTCCCATATCTTCTCTATGTAACCATAATATGTGTCCTTTTTCCCATTGTATCCGGTTGCATCGAAACAGACACCACTATTCTGGTTGATGCTCTTTTTATCTTGTGCGATCATGTAAAATGTATTCCCATTTATCTCGTTCCTCGGAAAGTCAGTACAGTCAAAGATGGTGACCTGGCCAACAAGTAGAGTTGATCTCCAGCTATGTTGTTATTCATGAGTTTTGTCTGCAACCAGGCGATGAAACTATCCATGTGTTAATCATTACTCAAGGATTCAAACAGCCCCGGGTTTTTGGACCGTATAATATTCTTTAGTGAAAAAATGTCCGTCCATAAATATCTTTGCTTTCCTTTCTAGCATGCCTTTTCCACTCATGCTTCCCTCATGCCGCGATTCGGTAACACCAATCGACTTAAGGTCTGGAAGAATGTCAACACAAAACTCAATTACCTCCTCTGTTCCATAACCCTTGGAGATGCTTCCTTCTGGCCTAGCACGGTTGTGAACATATTTCTTTAAGACTCCCATGAACCTTTCAAAGGGGAACATATTGTGGAGAAACACAGGACCGAGAATGGTAATCTCTTTGACTAGGTGAACTAGGAGGTGTGTCATAATATTGAAGAAGGATGGTGGGTACACCAACTCGAAGCTGACAAGACATTGGACCACATCTGTCTGTAACACTGATAGACTTTCTGGATTGATTACCTTATGAGAAATTGCATTGAGGAATGCGCATAACTTCCAACATACAGCACATGGACAACACATAATTTTTTTCCACTTGTTTGCCTGGGCCACCTCAAGAAAATAACCCACGCCTTTCATGAACGCGGTAGAGCGTCGGTCAGCGTACATCCATTGCCGGTTAATCTGCATTATATGATTATTAATTAAGAACTACTAGAGAACACCGTGAATAGAGAATGACCAATGTTACATCGACACATGAAAGGTTAAAGTTGGTACCTCGACCGAGAAGGAAAGAAGGACGAGAAAGCTTATTTAATTAAGTATGGCTCGGACAAATTAAATCTTATTTGTTTTCTGCGAGCTGAGATGACGTTATTCTCTCAGACATTTCATCGAACACCTCATGTGCATAGGAGGGAAATACAAGTGAGCACACACCACACAACTAGAATATGTCCTCCAAAGTGAGTGGCATGAGGAGAGGAGAGGGCTGGCAGGGTTTATATAGTGGGGGGAGGGCGGGTTTGCCCCGGTTGGTGGCTCCAACCGGGGCTAAAGAGCCCCCCACGACGCGAGCTGATGGTGGCGGGCCTTTAGCCCCGGTTTGTGGACCAAACCGGGGCAAAAGACCCCTCCACCACGCGCCCTACTCGCCCCAGCCCCACCTCTGCAGCCGTTTGCACCGGGTGGTGGCCGAGCCGGGGTGAAAGGGGTGCTCGCCACTGAGCAAAAGCCCCGTTCTCCACTAGTGTTCCTTTTCTCTCTGTGGTGGTGGTGGGATGAAGAAGCATGGCGGTCTTTGGCAGTTCGGCGACGAGCTGCTCCGGAGTTGGGAAACCGCGATGTCGAGAAGTACACTCTCAGCGGCCGTTGTTCACCAGCTGACCCAGATTTTTTTTTGATAAAGGGATATTTTATTACTTAATGTAATATTACACCCAGCCTCTGCATATCAAGATGCACACAGCCGAAAAAATAAGAACACATGAAAAAAAAGCGAAATACATAAGAAAGTAAGATCGCCTAAGGTGCTGGGGGTCCAATCCGCAAATTATGCTGCCACCCATGGTGGGATACAAAATCCCTCGCCGTATCCTTCAGTCTGGTACACACCTCCAAGAAAAGGTCCCGGTGCTCCAAACGCTGCAGTGGAACCCAAGTATGGAGTATAGCTGTAGTCCTGAAGATAATCTGCATGAGAGAGAAATTTTTATCATTAAACACCTTGTCATTTCTACGCAGCCACATCGAGCAAATCACGACAAGCGCTGCCACCCTAATAAGTTTCTTAAACCTCTTATCAACACCGTTAAGCCAACTCCCAAAAATGTTGGCAATACTTATCGGTGGATATAAGGTAGAACCTATTTGAATGATCGACCATATAGAATTAGCAACTGCACAATCGAAAAACAAGTGTTTTATTGTCTCATCTTTATGACAAAAAACACATCGTTTACTCCCTTGCCAGTTGCGTATTACAAGGTTATCTTTAGTTAAAATTACACCACGATGAAGATACCATGCAAAAACCTTAGTTTTCAGAGGTATTTTCATCTTCTAAATTTTTTTTTATTGTCTATTGGCCTCTCCGGTTGAATAAGCGCCTCATACATCGAGCTAACCGTGAATTTACCATTCGAGTGTAAATTCCAACGGAACTCATCCACACCCTCTGTTAGCTGCACTACCATCAAACGATTTAATAGTTCGTTCCAAGCTAACAGGCGGGGACCAACTAGGTCTCTTCTAAACGTCACGTTTGGTGGGAAGGTTTCCATCACCTTAGCGATAGTATCACTTTTGTGTCGTCCAAGCACTATGTTGTATAAGGTTGGATATTGTTCCCGGAGTGTGTTATTATATAACCACTTATCCTCTCAGAACCTTATCTCTGAACCGTTTTTAATGGAGAAAGATCCAAGTGGGAAGAAGTATTTCTTTGTCGCCATAAGACCGGCCCAAAAGTGCGAGTCCCCTGATTTCCATGAAACCTGGGAAAGTGCTTTTGAACCTATATACTTCCTCCTCAGGATAGTTTGACAAATCCCATCTTCAGTAAGCAGTTTAAACAACCACTTTCCGAGTAGAGCTCTATTCTTGACCTGAAGGTCATGAATCCCTAGCCCACCATGTTCTTTAGGACGGCATACCACATCCCATTTGGCCAATCGATATTTTTTCTTCTCACCATCCCCTTGCCAAAAAAATCTTGATCGAAAATAATCTAATCGATGCAAGACTCCTTTTGGTAGTTGGAAGAAGGAAATCATATACAGTACCATATTGGTTAATACTGAATTTATGAGAACCAATCGACCACCCAAGGATAGTAATTTCCCTTTCCAACTGCTCAACCTTGCTTGAAGTCTTTCGTCAACATGTTTCCATTGGGCAATCGTCAGCCTCCTGAAATGAATCGGGATGCCTAGATAACTAATAGGAAACTGACCCTGACCACATCCGAAAAGCTCAGCATATTGGTCAGCATGGTCTCGAGCATCGCCAAAATAATACAATTCACTTTTATGATAGTTAATCTTCAGACCAGAGAGCTGTTCGAACGCTGAAAGAATCAGTTTCAGGTTCATAGCTTTCTCCAAGTCATGATCCATAAAGAGAATTGTATCGTCTACATATTAAAGAATGGACAACCCCCATCCACAAGATGAGGTATTACCCCTTCAATCTGACCCTCAAGTTTAGCACGTTCTATGATTACGGCTAACATATCAGCTACTATATTAAATAATATAGGTGATAATGGATCGCCCTGTCGTAACCCTTTTTTCGTTTGGAAGTATGTCCCAATGTCATCATTGACCTTTATAGCCACACTTCCCCCCGAAACAAAGTTACGGATCAAAGACCGCCACTCCTCGGAGAAACCTTTCATCCTCAGAGTCTGCTGAAGAAAAGACCACTTGACTTTATCATAAGCCTTTTCGAAGTCTATCTTTAAAATGCCGCCCAGCTGGCCAGCTGGTGGCTTGCTGTTACGCCGGCGTCAATTTTCGGCGTTCTTACTACTTCCATGGAGAGGCCCTCAATGGAGTTCACTGTGGCGCTTCACGTCGAGTCTGAAACAAGTGGTTTCGTCCCTGTTTCGGTTGCCGGCGGCTGCAGTGAGAGCTCCAGCTTCATCGGCGGTGACAGAGGAGGACCCGATGGCTTTTCACAATCTTCATGTAGGGTCTTCTATGCAGATGTTCAGGACTGTTTTGTAGTTTCTATATTTCTTGAGCTCCCTTATGTAAAGTGTTCATGCACCGCTTTAATATAAGTCGGTTTCCAGACCCTTCGGGGCTGCTCTGGCTAAAAAAAAGACTAAATGCTCTAGCAAGCACCAGCTTAATTCATTTTTGTGCTTTGCCTTAGTGCCCGTACTTGTACGTGCTGTCGATTTAGCAGCAGCTAGGCTTTTTTTAGATAAAAGGCATTATCTGCCCTACTTTAAATTAATAAAGCAAGTAGTTTGGGTTACAACACGGGTTCGACTTAAAACATGCTGGGGGCATACAGCTTTGCCAATGAAAGAGAAAGCAGGGGGCCGGTCTCCCCAACGACAGGCCGGAAAGAACAAGAAACGAAACTACGGTGGAGGGGGAGCTGCTGGTAGTAACGAGCGGAAGATATCTTTGAGTCCAGCAGCGAGCTGCAGCAGAGTCGGCTTGTCAGGATCCTTAGCGAGATTTGCCAAACCTGCACAAAAATCGACATTTTGAACAAAACATCAGCTGGGCGTTTAGGAGCGATTCCCTCGATAGCCAGTTTATTTCTAGAGAGCCAAAGGGCCCAGCCTAACGCCGTAAACAGCACCCAGCTGTTACGGCGTTGGCTCCCTAACAACGACTGATGGATGGCAAAGAACTGGGGGAAGTTAGCGGGGCTCCAGCTGCAGCCCAGCAGCTGGCGGATCGCACTCCAACCCAGCCTAGCCAAGGAGCACTGGAAAACTATGTGCGCCGAGTCTTCCACCTCTCCGCAAAGGGCGCAAAAACGACGAGACGGCGAGGAGTGACCAAAGAGTTTGTTCCGCGTTGGTAGTCTATCCAGAGCTAGCTGCCAAGAGAAAATCTTGACCTTGAGGGGGATGTGCGCCGACCAGATGTCCTTACACATGAGAATCGACGCCCCTCGCACAAGTTTATTATACATGGAGGCAACCGAAAATTTGCCCGAGGGCTCGAGAGTCCAAGAGACCGAATCAACCCCCTCTGTGAGACCGACCTCTTCCAACTCCGAGTTCAACCTATTCCATTGTTCCTCGCAGCGAGGGGAGAAGTTGCGTCTGAAACGAAGCCCCTCAGGTTCGAAAGCCGCGGCTACGGAAATGTCGGCCTTAGCGCAGATCTCAAACAGCGCTGGAAACCTATCTCTAAGGGGGGCCTCCCCCGTCCACCAGTCCAACCAGAACATAGCCCTATGTCCGTTTTGGACTGAGAACTTAGTCCCCAACTTAAGGAGGTGTTTTATCTTGTGGAGGCAGCGCCAGAATTGGGAGCCCCCCTTGGTTCCGCCGAGAAGATGTTCGTCGCCTCAGGATACTTAGCCGTGATGATAGCGCGCCAAATCGAGTCGTCCTCTTGAAAGAGTTTCCAAACCCATTTGAGAAGTAACGCCTTGTTCATCATTTTGGTATTGGTCAGACCCAGACCCCCGCAGTCCTTGGGCCGACAGATTACTGGCCAGTTAACTAAATGGCCTTTACGCTTGTTGCCCGCGCCTTCCCAGAAGAAACGCGCCCGGATTGTGTCGAATTTCTCGTGCACTCCGTCTTGGAGTAGGAAGAGCCGCATGACGTAGGTGGGTAGAGCGTCGAGGCATGCGTTGGATAGAATCAGCCTTCCACCCGAGGAAAGTAGTCTACCCATCCATGCCTCGACACGCGCGCCGAGCTTTTGAACAAGGAAATTCCATTGCTCAATGGTCAGTTTCCTGTCCGCTATCGGGAGGCCTAAGTAGATGAAAGGGAAGGACCCCAACTTGCAGTTGAGCATGTTGGCGACACGGATCTGTTCGGCCTGAGATTCCCCAAGAACAAAGGCCTCAGATTTGTGGAAGTTGATGCGCAGACCCGACATCTCCTCGAAACAGAGCAACAGGAATTTCAAGTTAGCGATGTCGAGGTCCTTATTCTGGATCAAGATGATAGTATCATCCGCTTACTGAAGATGGGAGAGACCGCCTGGGACTAAGTGGGGGACCACCCCACTAATGTGCCCCGCAGCGCAGGCTGCGGACAACATGGCTGAAAGGGCTTCGGCGATAAAGTTAAACAAAAGGGGTGAGAGAGGATCCCCCTGTCGCACCCCACGCTTGTTACGGAAATAAGGGCCGACCTGCCCGTTAATAGAGATAGCCGTTTGCCCCCCGGTAACTAACTGCTCTATTCGATGAATGTATCCTTGATCGAAACCTTTTCTGCGGAGGACTTCCAGGAGGAAAGACCAATCAACTCTGTCGTAGGCTTTTTCGAAATCAAGTTTGAGTAAGATGCCCCCTAGCTTCTTGACTCTTAACTCGTGAACTACCTCATGGAGGGCAAGCGCCCCGTCGAGGATAAACCTGCCTTTGAGGAAGGCAGTCTGGTTTGGGCTGATAATCCTGTTTGCAATCGGGTCTAGGCGAGAGGCAAAGGCTTTGGAGATGATCTTAAAAATTACATTGATCAGAGCAATGGGTCTGAACTGAGAGATCTGGTCAGCCCCTTGGACCTTGGGAATAAGGGAGATGACTCCGAAGTTTAGTCGGGACACATTGATATGGCCAAGAACAAAGTCATTGAGCATATGCAGCACCCCCAGCTTGCATAGAGGCCAACAACGGCGAAAAAAGGCCACCGGAAACCCATCCGGGCCCGGCGCCGTGTTTTCTTTCATATCCCAAACAACTGCTTCCAGTTCTGCCTCAGAAAAGGTAAGTAGAAGGCCCTCGTTCTCCGCCTGCGAGACTCTAACGGCTTCGGGCCACAAGATGGGGACCAGACCCATACGGCGAGTGTGGTCCGAACCAAGCAGGTCCCGGTAGTAAGCGTAGATATGGTCTTGGATGTGAAAAGGGTCCCTAATTGGACCCTCCGGTGAGATCAGCGTAGTGATGACGCATTTCCGTCTTCTACCGTTCGCCACCGCATGGAAATAAGCTGTGTTTGCATCCCCTTGCAAGGCCCATCTAACTCTCCCGCGCTGGCGCCAGTATTCCTCTTCCAGTTGGAAGATGGCAAGCAGTTGATCTTCTAGGTGGTATCGGAGGGCCCACTCGTCCTCGTCGATGCCCACCGAGTCTGCTTTCTCATCCAGAGACTTAATATGGGCGAGGAGGTTAATCTTGCGCAGCCTGGCCTCTCTGCCCTGATTACGGCTCCAACCATGGAGGTATTGGCGCAAGCCCCCGGCCATGTGCTTCCACCAGTCCAGGATATCGCGCCCTCCTGCCCTGGCCATGAGCGACGACCACTGCGAGACCAACAAGTCCTTGACACCCGCGATCTCGAACAAGCCTAACTCGAAGAAGAAACGGTTTGAGCGAATTGGGGGACCCCTGCCCGAGTCCCAAACTAGAGGGCAGTGGTCCGAGCCCAGAATTGGGTCCGCAGCAAGAGAGGACAGCGGGAAGAGTGCGTCAAGCTCGGGGTCGATCAGGACTCTGTCTAAGACACAGCGCACTACGTCTCGCTGACGGTTGGTCCAAGTATAACGAGCCCCGGATCTTGGAACTTCTGCAGAGGTAAACCAGAATTGGCCAAGGAGAACGAGTGGCCTTGGAACGTGGCATGTGCGGTGCCGCAAGTCGAATATACTCCGTTCCGAAATAGATTACTTCTAGTTGTCTAAATATATATAGACATATTTTAATATCTATATACATGCTATACACATGCGTTTTTGGACAAATGAAAACCATCTATTTTAGAATGGATGAAGTACATGCCATGGGAACGCGATGTAACGTACGTGACGATTGAGTGAATGAGGCACGAACCTCAGCCCAGTTCAACATCCTCTCCGTGTTCACGACTATCTCTAAATTGGAGTAGTTTACAGTGAGGATAAGCAGCATCGATCGTATTAATTCATAGAACCGTAATACAAAAACAATCTAAGGGCTAGTCTATCTGCTACTATGCGATCAATGAATTAATCCCCACAAACACTGAGACCCATCAGATATTTTTTTTCAAACCCTACCTCGTATTCGTAGGATGCTAGTTACAAAATCCAAAAATTGACCTATCTAACTCAATCCAGCTATAAGGAGTATGGACATGTCTGTCAGCGTCATTTGGAACATTATCGGCCAGCATCTTTTAAAAAATTAATTTAAATTCTTAACCATATCAAATACATCAGCACAGGTACGTTATGTAGGTTTCGGCCGGTGATCTGACTGACCGTTGAAATGCTTACTTTTCTTTTTTAAGGGATGTCTAGTCTAAAGAAATCGACGATGCCCCAGATATACATTCTTATTACCATGTTCCACATATATATTTTCAGTCTCATCTAAACAGTGTGTATGCATTGTGTCCCTTATTTAACTGTCATGTAAGGTTACTAAGAACATGTCAATCATTTATGGTTACGAACAACAACGATTGTAGGTAAAATTTATTTTGTTTGTGCTCATCCCACACATGTACACCAGGTTTGTCCCAGAACTATAAAAGTTCTTCAATTAATAGCCTCAGGTACATATAAATGTCGTTGAGAGGTTGCTTCGGGCCTTGGATGAGCACTACCATCATAATAAACTTCCGCTTCATGCACAACCAAGGAGGAAGGTTATAGATACATAGAGTCACGGGTCAGGTGCTATGACTGGAGCTCTGCTCCCCAAAAGGATTCACGCCATCTGTGCTTGGACCAAACCTTAAATTTCTTGCGTCACTTGCAAAATCTTAGAACTCTCTGTTGATATTTCTCCACTGCGACCCATCAACGGGGTGTCTCAATATCCCGTCTGACTTACGTTCCTGTTAGTGCCATCGCAACTACTTAATTGGCATGCTCTTTGTTTCTGAACAAACGTTTCAACTGTGGTATTATAGGAGAATACGACATCACCTTGGTAGGAACCCTCTTCCTAGGGGGATCGCCCTCAACATCACCAGGGTCATCCCGTCTGATCTTATACCGTAATGCAGTGCATATCGGGCATGCATTCAAATTCTCGTACTCCTGACCGCGCTACATGATGCAGTCATTAGGGCAATGCATGTATCTTCTGAACCTCTAAATCTAGAGGGCAGACAAGCTTCTTTGTTTCGTACGTACTGGCGGGAAATATATACGTTGTTCTTTAGAAGCATATTATACATCATTTTCAGCAACTTTTCAAAACTCTTATCAGATAAACCACACTCTGTCTTCCATTGTAGCAATTCCAGTGTACTACCCATATTTTTTGGAGCATTTTCACAAGTTGTGCACAACAACTTTTTGTGATTCTCTAATATGTGATCCAACTTCTCCCTCTTCTTTTCACTATCACAATCTCTCCATGCATCAGGAATGGTCCGACCAAGATCATAAGTTGGTTATCATGTGTCTTTTCTTCAGCTTTCCCTTCAGCTTTTCCCATGAAAGTATCACCGTATTCAGAGGGATAGTTGTCATCATCCTCTTCTTCTTCATTCTCTTCCAATATAACCCCTCTCTCTCCGTCTTTGGTCCAACAATTATAGCTGGACATGAAACCGGACCGAAACAGGTGGCTGTGAAGAATCTTGGAGTCAGAGTAATCCTTCTGATTCTTACATACACTACATGGACGGAATACAAAACCATTCCGTTTGTT
Organism: Alopecurus myosuroides; assembly: GCA_028641055.1. Taxonomy (NCBI): domain Eukaryota; kingdom Viridiplantae; phylum Streptophyta; class Magnoliopsida; order Poales; family Poaceae; genus Alopecurus; species Alopecurus myosuroides. The sequence continues at coordinate 77,007,408 of CM054057.1, forward strand.
CGCATCAGCTACACGGAGGAAATCATGCACACCATTAATGACCTCGGCAGAGCGTCGGTCAATACCGTACATCCATTGCCGATGCATCTGCGCTATTACAATTAGTATTCAGGTTTAGGTGCTAACCTCTTGGAACTCTTTAATAGAAGAGGCCACACCAAATCTTCACCAATCGTGGAAAAAATGGGGATAAAATCGAGCTCGGTGGTGAAAAATAGAGGAGATCAAAGAAACTACCTAGCTCGGGAATTTCATCGAACACCTCTAATGCATATAAAATGAACAACAAAGTAGCACACACCTCTCACTTCCAAAATGGAAAAAAAAAGAGTAGTGGGAAAAGGCAGGGACGATTATATAGGAACAGAGGACCTCTAGTCCCGGTTCGTGATTCTACCAGGGGCTAGAGGTTCCCACCCCTATCAGAACCAGGCCAGAGACCTATAATTGCGGACCATATTAAAAAACGGGTCTAGATGTCCCATTCGGACTGAGACTAGCTGAAACGAGCCTTTCTTACGATTACGGGCGATGGAACCGGAGCACTAGTCCCGGTTTCAAATGAAACCGAGACTAAAGCTAGTCCCGTTTGGACCGGGACTGGCTCAAACGAGCCTTTCTTACGATTACGGGCGATGGAACCGAAGCACTAGTCTCGGTTTCAAATGGAACTGAGACTAAAGCTCCGCACCAAAGCCCTTATTTCTACTAGTGATGATGAAAACAGATTAAGCGCATATTCTCTGTCCGTGGCGGTTTGTCGGTAGGAAGCAGTATGCATCCATCACACCGCGTAATTTGCCGACTGCAGAGGTCGTAAGTCGTCAGAGCATCTCTAGCAGACACCGTATTTCCGCCAAAACTGTAAAATAACCATCGTTTTGCCGTTTCGGGCCGAAAACGCATGCAGACCAGATCCCTCAAAAGTGACCGGCCTGCAATTTTTTTTGAGGGGTGCGGCCGTTTTCCCCCGCGGAACTTAGAAAAACGAGTTTGCGCGGTCGACCTGGCAACACCCTCTATCCCTAGATCGATTTTGAGGGAGGGAAATTTCACCACGGTAGTTCCACCTTTCCTCTTCCCCCCGCCACCATGGATCTTGACCTCCCCGCTCTGCCCGACCTCCCGGCGGCCCTCTAGGGAGGCCATAAACACCCCCCAACCCCGCGGTCGTCATTGTGGAAGTAGGGTTAGCCAAATCGACGGCAGGCGGCGCCGCGGTGGATCTCCCCACCGGCCATCTCCGGGCCGCCCGGGAAGCCTCCTCCAACGTCGTTCCTCGCAAGCGCCTCGGAAACATCATCGTGCAGGGAGGCACGCCCGCTCCCACCGCCACCGTAGTCGCCGCCAAGGGGGCCGCTCGCCCTAAAGCTCGCCCTCCCGCTCGCACTACCGCCACCGGTAATATTGGTGATACCGAGGCGGTGCAGTTAGTGAAGAAGAAGAAGGTTGTGCTCAAACGCAAGCGGTCGCCTTTGACCAAGAAGGCCCCGGCGAGTTCTATGCCTGCCACCACCGCTGTCCCACCGGTGTTCGACGGAATGGCCGAAAGGTACGTCCGACCATCTTGTAATTTTCTTCTTCGTCGCCGTTGGGGGTTTTCGCTCAAGAATTCGGCGTCTCTCTTTGTAGCTCAGAGTATGCGGTTCTCCTCGAAGAAAACATGGTGAACATTGAGGATGCACCGCTTGGGGACTATGGATACAACGACATGGACGGCGGAGTACACAGTGGCGGCAAAGAAGAAGAGGAGGAGGAGGTGTTGCAGGAGATTGAAGGGAAGTTCTTCGAGGCATCGCAATCCACAATAGGGTATAGCAAGAGGAAGAAGAGCTATACCCAATTGGAGGATGAAGTGTTGATCCGGGCTTGCCAGGCTGTGTCACTCGATGCCATCCACGGCCCCGACCAAACCGGGAAGAGGTATTGGTAAAGGATAGAAGACAAGTTATTCCGGTTCATGTCAAAGAATGTTGACAAGACACCACGTACATATAGATCACTCCAAGGTCGTTGGGATGTGATCAAGCCGGCGGTTAGCCGGTGGTGTGGATGTTTGTAGCAAGTCTACAATGCACCTCCAAGTGGAACAAATGAAGCCGATTGGGTGATTATTTTATCCGCAATCATCATATTGGTGCCGATGTTTGCAAATAATAGTGCTTTGACATAGTTCCTTTGGTTGTAGAAAAAAATTACAGCCGCAAGTTATAGGGACATACCGGCATCCGAGGGCAAGCCCTTTGCATTTGAGCATTGTTGGGTAATGCTTAAAAATAGTGAGAAATAGAAGGTGAGGGACAAAGAATCACCACTGAAGAAAGGTGCCTTCACCGTGTTGGACGATGAGGATGATGATGAAGGAGAGAGGAACAAGGGTAGGCCGGATGGCAAAAAGAAGACCAATGACAATATGAAGAAGGAATCAGAGGCATCAAGTTTGAGAGAGAAGATAGAGAATATGGTGAACTCAAATGAGTTGATGATCACCATGACTATAGAAGCAAAAAAGGAGTTCGCAATGAAGAGGTCTCATGAGAAAGAGGAGAAGTGGCACCAAATCAAGGATAATAAGTTGCGCAAGGCAGCTATTGAGCACAAGCCGAGGAAACCAAATCTCTTGCCAAGCTCATTGCCGAGGAGAACAAGATTATGACCATGAACCATAATGAGATGGATGAGGTAACCTTGTAGTCGCATGATTTGATGAGAAAGGGGATCTTGATGCGAAGGAGGATGGCTGCCATCGGTGGTGGTGGTGTTGGTTTTGGTGGTGGTGGTGGTGGTGCTTGATGGTTCTCATCATGGTTTCGCCACTTTAATGTGATTCTTATGCAAACATGATCTATTAGGTTGTTTGGATGCTTAAAACTATATTATTTGCTATGTGTATGTGAGAACTATGTTGAATTACCGAAATATTCGTGTTAATTATCAAAATTTCTTTTTATTTGTGCAATTCTGTTTTTGCGGTTTGCTGGTTCACTTTTAGCTGCGGCAGAACAGACACAGCATTGTGTTTGTGGTCCTAAATATACAATAATAAGAACATATAATGCATGGATCTACGCACGGTCCATGGAGGGTACGGATAGAGAGAGATGGGGACATGATGCGTCCCGGTGACTCAGGTGTGATATTGTACACGAACTTACCCAGCTTCATACAACCCGGATGTGGTGGACCCCTACGTGCTGCTATAATTCAGTATAGCCAAATATGCTATGTACAGTTTAAAATAAGATTGATAATTTCCCTAAGGCTACCCATAGGCCGACTTATATAGGTCACCGCGCGTAGGGATTACAAAGAAAGAGGTAACCGACTAGGAAATAGTCCTAGATTAGTACGTCTTAAGCCTTGTCTTCTATGCAAAGGCGGTTGAATTGTGGGCTTCCGTCTTGGACCTTTCTTAGCTGGTTAGGCCTCTAGCTTGTGCTTCAACAAGCTGGCACGTCAATAAACCTATTTGATATATCCCAAGAGGCTCTACAATTGGAGAATCCAAATTAGGGCTAGATTAGTTTTTTGTTTGTTTTTGTGCGGAAATATATTGGGGGAATGAGGGCCAACATGAACAATTATCAGTAAGCTATATGTTAGGTGACAAAAGCAGATGAGTTAAGAGGTTATAGATCTGGTCGCAGACGACGCATAGAAAAAAAGAAATATAATTACAAGTGGGAAGAGGCCCAAATAGAGAAGCCGGGGTCAGAAAAAGGAACCAAAAAAGAAGGGAAACGTTAGAACAAATTAGTAGATACCATAAAAATTGTAAATGCAAATATTTGCTGAAAATATTGTAACTGTTATTTTGCATATTCTAGATTTTTTTATATTTGGTATGTGGATAATTAATATTTTCCAATTTGCTTTCACATTAAATAGTTGAGAAAACACTCTAGAAAGCTCTGGCAACTTATGGACTCTTCACAATGATATTTAACAAAGATAAAACAGATGGTAGGGCCATGTGCATTGATTGAGATATCGGACATGGTTTTCACCGTTTTTCGAAAGGAAGGAAAAACAAGCTAAAATAGACACCATGGCATACAAATATTATACGAAAAGAAATGATTTTGTTGTTTTATTTCAACCTGATCTAGAAAATTGTGTTTAAACAAAAGAAGTCAATAGCCACTTATGAAGTTTCTTGGAAAGTAAATCAAAATGTCATTTTTCTTGCAATTATACTCTCTGAATTTAATACAAGTTTTTTTTCCACGAGTGGTAGCTAGAATTTAGTGTAAGTACGTCGTGTCTTAAATATTTATCTAGATTATTATGCTGTTAATTTTATTGAGTATCATTTAAAATGTAACATTCAGTATATAATTTAAAGAAAAATAATAATATTACACATAAGTAAAAAAAGTTTGGTATAACTAATTAATATTTTTTTTGGCAAGAATACTCAAGAGCACTAAAAACACAACTCTCTGAGATCCAACGGGAAGTGACCTCTGTGGAAACAGATGCAAACTCGCTGCTCTACAGGCGACACCAATCTTTCGTTAGTAATGAATACATGCATATCACCTAATGAGAGAGAAAATAAATGAACTCTCCTAGAGAACACAAAATCCCCACTCAAGTGTAATTGTCCCTATTCATAACAGGATGGTATCGACTCGAATCAATACGGTGGAGATCTATAATCCGTAGCGGAATTAAGATGGAGTAATTTTCATTGAAAGAAACTCTATGTTTATGAATACAACCTTTAGGTACAAGTAAAAAACTCAATTGGAGACAATCAAAACTTCTGGGAAATCATTTTATGATTCTCATCTTTCTGTATCATTTATCCTAGCAACGGAATGAATTTATAACTAGAATGACTTGTTCAATGCACCGTGATATTTCATATTTAACAATGAAATGGCGTATATTCATGTTATAGCCGCATACATCAAATAAATGAAGCATTTCTTTAGTTAAAAACAAGAGAATTTTGACTAGATAAATGTTAAATAATAATATTTAATGTTTATCTTCATACATTTGTTTTAGTTTTCCAATGAAAAATAAAATCATGATTTATTATTTCAGCTAGAATTTTCCCCTGCACTTTGTACTACTATGAAAATAAATGCAAAGAGAAGATAACTGTATTCTTGTTCATTCAGCATTGTTCTTTTTGGTAATGCACCTCGATCTAGAGATAATAGGCCAGGACATATATCTATCCGCTCTCGAGAAATCAATACGATGGTTCTCAAAGAAATCTAGTGAATTAGTCGTGAACCCAAAAGTTGGTAGCACTCTTGATTCTATAGAGGAAGCATATGGTCTCTACAATTTTTATTTGTTGGAAGTGTTATTTGGAATCCATTATAGAAATAGCGGAATAAATTAAGAGGGAGAAGTGCATGCGGTAGTAGTATGTGGGTGTGGTGAGAGCTATGAATAGGTGGGACACGGTGGAGGAAATGCAGCAAGCAAAAGAGAAAGATGGGATGGGCACAAGGTAGAAGATGATGAGCAAGAGAAGGCGTCTTGCAATCTTATATTGACAAGAGAAACCAATATGCACGACATGACCGACACTAAGCAACGCAGGGTGATGGATCCATTTACGGGGAGAGTGTCTTCCTATGTATCTTTTTTTTGTTCTCTGGCACGGCACCGGAAAATTTATACTTGAAGGCGTGGAGCACGCACTCGTTGGGGCACCCCAAAGTGGAAGGTATGATGTAGCGTAGCAATAAATTTCGATCAGTTATAAACCAAGGTTATCAATCTAACAGAATCGAGCACTGCAAGAAATATGTTATCCTATAACCCTCAATATTGGTTAATGAATGGTCATGTATGTTCATATGTGACTTTTCTGTGACCAAAATCGGTTGATCAAGTTACGAGCGTCACCAATGAATCAAAGTGAGCTTGTGTAGCCAAAATAAAAAGTCATGGACTCTGAGACAAATTTTTTTGGTCACTCGCAGTCTGGCCAAACCACGTGAGATCCAACGTGGCAAAGGTGACGTGGCACAGAATCAGCCCAGCCCATTAAAGCCTTCTATATGGGCCTAGCCCAATAATTCGGCCCATTTAATTTTCTCTGCCTATTTAATTTTATCCTGTCAATTTTAGACATCCACATGGGCCAAGCCCAACTATTAGGCCTTTATTGGTTCCTTTCTTTATTTTTTACAGTCCATTTCATTGGTTAACAATACAATTCATGTTTGGGCCTCAGCCTGATAACAAGACATCTAAATTATGAAACTCAGACTTTCACGGTATTTTTTTTTCGAAAATTAACAAAAGAAAGTTAGTTGGGCCGTAGCCTTTTAAGGTACAATATTGGGCCAAACATATTAGGTTCACATTAAACCAATTACATTTAGCCCATATAGCTTTCAAAAAAATAGCACAAATTATAATTCAAGTTCAAATTCCCAGAATTTGAACAAGTACAGCAAGCACACCCAGTATTTGAATACACTTAATTACTAGTAAGATCAGATTACATCAAAATTCCTTGGACAACGATTCTATGTAGTTTAAAAAAAATAACCGTTTAGTTAGCCTATATAGTTTCACATACACAATCTGGTACAGAATGATGGAACTATATAGGCTAACTGAACGGTTATTTTTTAAAACTATGTACATATCATTTCGATTTCGCTACGGAATGTGTGTTATAAAAAGCAAGGGTTTGATCTATTTGGAATAATTATTTTCAACATCTCATAAATAATGAAGACAAATATTAAGTAGCATATGAACCATAACATGATGTATGTTCCAATAAACTAGGAAGTTCATATAGATATGATGACTTGCATAATAAACCATTAAAACTGGATCTTTCTTTAAGTTGTGCACTGACCGTTGTGTTACAATCAAGCATCTTTGAACAAGCTACGCTTGTACAAATCTCCTGCATTCCACATCAGAGAAACCTAAGTATAAAGAAAAGCAAAATACTAGAGATTTGCTTCTAAAATACTAGAGCAGGAGTAAGGGTTTTACCACTACGAGGGCCCTAAACCTGGGTAAATCTTGCCCCCCTGTTAGCCGACGATCGTCACCAGCGCCTACACGTTCTCCTAATCGAAACCCTATCGGTCCATCCGAGGGATTTGTTGAGATGACTATTTGACAATTGGAGCCGTCTGTGGGAACGGCGGGCGCTGGATCTACGACGTCTTCGGCCTCATCATCGCCAACCTTCAGCTGGAGCCCCAGAACCTCGACTTCAGCAGATCCGATCCGATTCGGGTCGATCATCATCGCGCCCCACTCGCAAGAATCACGCCCGGTGTTCAGCGGATTGGAGAAGAGCGTCAGCCTGACGTTCGGTAGCCTCCACTTTCACGCCAACAAAGCAGGAATCGTGCACTTCTCCGAGCAGGACGATCTTGGCGGATCGGACTCCGAGTCTGTCTCGAGCCCGAGAACCTTCGACTCGCTGCCCAACGACGCTGATCGTGATCTAGCGCCCAGCGGTGTATCCATCCGCCCCATCACTCGCAACTTCCATACTATCTCAGCTAAAGAACCTTCTCGGGTCGGCAAAACTTGTCAACCTACGCCTAAGACTCGTGGGCCATATCTGGCTCAAGTCTGCATGGCAGGATCGACCGAGCCACCCGAGGAAACGGAAGACAGACTGAAAGAGTGAGAGCACATCAAAGTCTCGCGGGACGCCTGGCTCAAGGCGAAAAAGGTTGTACATCTAGGCCAACCGATTGAAGAAGGGGACCCTCAAGAAGATCTAACTGCATACCACTATCATCTGGTGACAGCAGCAGAGCCGATCAAGGAGGCCCGCAAGAATCTGGACGAGCGGAAGAAATTGGCGGATGAATCGAGTCTACGCCGTGCAACATTCTCTAAAACTTACTCGGTAGGGAACAATCCCCCGAAGAAAAAATACGTCTCGAAAACCGCAGCCCTGGATCGTGAATCTCTTAGCGGGGCCAGCAAGACATTCGAGACATCTCTCATGCATGTCGACGACGACAACATACACCCAACGACTCCTGCTGCTGCAGTCTTGGCCGCAGCCACGTAACTGCAGGGGGACCAGCCAGGAGAGAATGACCCCAGCACGGAGAAATATCGACAAGTCCAGAAGGGGCTAGGCATGGCAGCCGCGAGACTCGCTGCCCAAGGCCGCAAGAACGTGACTGCACAAGAGACTGAGAAGACCCTTCGGAAAGACAAAGAAACACCCCGCGGACGCGGGAGCACATCACCTAGAAGGAAGAAATCACCTCGTCGCGCCCGAGGAAAGGAAGCCCGGCGTCGCGGTGATAGCCCGAGTAGCAGCAACGACAGCCCGAGAGATCGTGACCGCAGTCCACGGCATCATAGCAGCCGCTCGCGACACTGCAGCAAGGAACCGCGGAAGGAGAACGATCGCGACCAGCCCGAATACAACGCATGGTCTAACATCGCGCAGAACAAAATAAACAAGGCCCGAGCGATCAGGAACCGTGCACGGTCCCCATCCACCTCCTCTGACAAAGAAGCTTGTGGCGCGTTGTGCTTTACTCGCGTCATCCGCGAGGCACCGATGCCCAAGAGATTTAAACTTACTACGGAGGATTACCTCACGGCAGTAAAATGCCAACGTGGGAACAAGACAACGACTATGCAGTACCTCAACCTACATCTTGTAGGCGCTGCGCGCAGCTGGCTCGAAGGAAGACCGAAAGCGTGCTACGGATCATGGGATGATCTAACTTTCGACTTCCGCAAGAACTTCCAAGCAACATATAAAAGACCCGCGTCCATCGAGGAGCTGCGGGCTTGTAAGCAGAAGAGTGGTGATTCTACTCGCGAGTACATTCAGCGGTGGACCACGCTCAAAAATACGGCGGGAAACATATCGGAGAAAGTTGCAGTCGAAGCTTTCACCAAAGGAGCTCGACGAACCGCCTTCAGAGAAGAGCTGGGGCGAGCCACACCCAAAACCATTGGGGAGCTGATGGCCATAGCCGACAGGTGGGCCAACGGTGAAGACTCTGTGCGCAATGAGAAGGCATCTGCGCCAAAACCCAAGGACGACCGCCATGGTCGAAAGAAAAGGAGAAATCACTACGATCACGATGATCGAGACGAACTGGTTGCGGCAAAGTTTAAAATAAATCGTGACAGCGGACCTCGTGGAAATCGCGACTGGAAGCCAAAGCGAGATGATAAAACTCCCGAGGAGGACCTTGACGATTATTGCACGCTACATCTATTAACAGATAAGCGCACATGCAAGACCAAGGAAACCCACCTCCTCAAGGACTGCCGAAAGTTTCAAGACATCCACGAGGCCTACACGAAGAAAAACAGAGTTGCAGTCAATCAGGGCTACCCACAGCTCCCAGGAGGAGGACATCAGGGATTCCACCCGCCACAGCCCCTACCTCCACCAGGACATGAAAACGCGGTATTGGCCGTGCTACCGGCACCACCCGCCGCAAACCAGGGAGGCAATGGGTACCCGAACCCAGCAGGACTCCCCGGAATGATACAGAAAGTCTTCCCCTCCCGCAGGGTCCAGAAAACAAACACACGCCAAGTGGTCATGGCAGTACACGCACCACCGTCCAAACCTGAATACTTGAAAATGGCGGACCAGTCGATAACTTTCTCCAAAGATGACCACCCCCGCTCGGGTGTATCGATCAGGACACGCCACGCTCGTCATTCAAGCGCAGATAGGCAACTACGAACTCACACGAGTGTTCATGAATGGCGGCAGCGGAATCAACATCATTTACGCGGACACACTCCGTAAGATGAACAGGAATATGGACGGACTCGCAGAATCAGAAACATCCTTCCATGGGATAGTACCAAGCAAAGCAGTCCGACCGCTCGGAACAATCAACTTGGAGGTGGTGCTCCGAAACCCAAGAAACTACAGGCGAGAATTCCTCGCCTTCGAAGTAGTCGACTGGCCCTCACAGTACCACGCCATTCTCGTCCGAACAACGTTCGCGAGATTCATGGCAGTACCCCACTACGCCTACTTGAAGCTCAAACTTCCTGGGGAATACGGCACCATCACCATACATGGCGACTTCCAAAAATCTGATAAGTGTGACATTGAGTTCAATGAGATCGCGAAATCTTTCGGGATGCAGGAGGAGCTGGCAGAATTGGCAAAGACCACGGACCACTCCGCGATGCCACTCACCAAAAAGAACGCTCCAGAACTCGAGTTCAGTGCAAACAACAACACTTGAAAGCATCAAGTGCACCCGACAGAACCTGCAAAGACGGCGATGGTGTCGACCACCCTCTCGCCTTCATAGGCAGGCGCGCTCGTCGAACTCCTCCGTGAGTACTCGGAAATCTTCGCCTAGCAGCCTTCAGATATTCCAGGGATACCCAGGGAGTTCGCCGAGCACTCACTCGAAGTATTAAAAGACGCCAAACATATCAAGCAAACGGCCCGACGATTCTCCGAGCAAAAATAGAAGGCACTCGGAGAAGAATTGCATCGATTACTCGGCGCAAAATTCATCAGAGAGATAAAAATATCCACCTTGTTAGCAAACCCGGTGTTGGTCCCGAAGAAAAACACTGACATCCTACGCGTGTGCATCGACTATACGTCGTTGAACAAACACTGCCCCAAGGATAACTTCCCCTTGCCACGGATCGACCAGATCGTGGACTCCACTGCAGGCTGCCAGCGACTCTCCTTCTTAGACGCTTACTCGGGCTATAATCAGATCAGGATGAAAGAGGAGGACGAGGAGAAGACAACATTCATCACACCTCACGGTGTCTACTGCTACACAACAATGCCCTTCGGGCTGGAAAACGCAGGCGCAACATATCAGCGCTGCATGCAAAAATGCCTCGCCAAGCTCATTGGCAAGAACGTACAAGTGTACGTTGACGACATCGTCATCAAAACTTGGGTGGAAGATACGCTCCTCGAGGATATTAGGGAGACATTCAACGCTCTCAACGCGTACATGATCAAGCTCAACCCGACAAAATGCATCTTTGGCGTTCCTGCAGGACAACTTCTCGGGTATTTGGTGTCCGCCCGGAATTGAAGCCAATCCGGAGAATATTGAACCAATCTTGACAACGAAGGAGCCAACCAATCTTCGCGACGTCCAGCAGCTCGCAGGGCGACTAGCCGCTCTAAGCAGATTCATCGCAAGATTAGGCGAGCAAGCATTGCCCTTCTACAAGTTGCTGAAGAAAACAGATAAGTTCAAATGGACACCCGAAGCAAAAAAGGCGGTCATCGACTTGGAAAGAGCACTGCAGAGTAGGCGCGTCCTGGCAACGCCACAAGAGAGGGAACCCCTATACCTATACCTGGCCGCAACAAACCAAGTCATCATCACAGTTATTGTCGTTGAGCGGCCAGAGGATGGCACGGCGTACGGAGTTCAGCGGCCAATATATTATGTCAGCGAAGTGCTTTCGCCATGCAAGGAGCAATACCCTCACTATTGAAGCTCGCATATGGCGTAGTCCTCACGGCCCGAAAGCTTAAGCATTACTTCCAGGAGCATACTGTCACGGTGCTAAACGACGCATCACTCGGTACCATCATGAACAACCCAATGGCATCCGGAAGAATCGCAAAATGGAGCATCGAGCTAGGCGCCTGAGACATCATGCAGCGCTCCTACACGGCATGAAAATGGCGATCTCCTGCGGAGCCACCCGATTGATGATATATGGAGACTCAAATCTCATCGTGCAGCAGACGATGAAGGAGTGTAAAGCTATCGCGGATAACCTGATCGCTTATCATGATATGTACAATCTGCTCGAAGAAAGTTTCAAAGGGTGCGAACTGAAGCACATCGCGCGGTCAAGCAATGAGGAAGCAAACAAGCTGGCCAACATGGGGTCAACAAACGCTCTCATCCCTCCAGGAATCTACTTCGAACGAATGAGCGGGAGCTTTGAGGAAGCAGCATCATGTCTTCACGTAATTGTGTTCCTAGCTTAACAGTGCGTGCTCGATATGGCCCAAGGTATTCAGATGTTTTAGGTACACCGATGAAGTATTTTCCGTTACTTTCAAAACTCAGTACTACTAACAGTTCATTATTATTGTCCTTCCTTTTATTCTTTTCTGAGTAGTATCTTCTAAAACTCTCCTTCCCTACGCAGCTACATTGCAGATTTAAAATACTATCAACATACATACCGACTAAAACTACGGTGCTGATTTTAATGCAATATTTTTAACTTGATTTGAGTAGTCAAATTCTTGGATGTCTGTAGGATTTTATCAAAAATTTATATGTTATAAATTCTAAATATTCATATAATAATTAAATAAATTTTCCCGAGTTCCCGCCGCAACGCGCGGGGCATTCTTCTAGTAAGGATGATGAAGGAGCCAACATAAAAAAACGGATGCCAATGGCTCTATTTTGGCGGGACCAGACACCTTTGATCCAGATTTTGGTTGTGATATAGCTCTTCTTCCCTAGTAGACCCTAGGTTATTGAACCGGAAAGTAATGCTTAAGTAATGTGACGTTATCAAGTTATTTATTTTTTAGATTGCTTTTGTAATCATACAAGCCTTACCCATGTTCGGATGTAGGAAAAACTGCTTGGAATTGAATTGGACTGGGAATTCCGAATCCAAGATGGAAAGGGAATGAGCTCCGATTGGACATCTCTCGTTTGATTGTGCATTGAATTTAAGCTTGGAATCAAAGGGCGTCACCAAATTCCGATTCCTGTTTGTATGTACAAACAAATTTAGTTTTTTTCTTTTGAGTTTGGACAATATAAACATGTAAAATTCTGACATAAAAACAAGGGGTTAGTTTAACGTGTGCATTATTAATTATTAATAAATAGGCCTATGGCATAGGATTCACCTGCTGCTATGTATATGTGCATGAGTTTAGTCAGATAAACATGATACCACTAATTTTTTTTTTTTGAAATGGAAACCCTTAGGTCCCAGCCTCTTCATCAAAAAGATGCACACAGCCGGTTTTATATTGAGAAGATAAAAGTAAACTATAGCAGCCCAAACAAGTCACGGGTCACTCAAAGTGGCTAAAAAAATCAACCACAAAAACATTAAAGCACTACGCATCAAGGCGTCAAGGGTTAAGCCACCCAACCCGGCTGAAAATAGCCCGAACGACCGTCATCATTCGAGCACATCCTGTATCCATAAGTCCTTGTTGATCGACAGGCAGCAGGAAGGACCACGTTTGGATAGAATAGACCACCTTGTTGATAACCTGCATGAAATGAGCAATAGTTTTTTTTTTATTAAACACAACATCATTATGGCAATTCCATATCATCCAAAGGACCGCTAACACGCCTATCCGAATACATGCCTTTGTTATAGAATCAACACCCTTTAACCATCCACCAAACATGTTCGCAATACTATTTGGTTGATAGATGCTATAGGTAAGATGAATTAACCGTCAAATATCACGCGCAAACGAACAAGATATAAAAAAGATGTTAAACTGTTTCATCCGTACCACATAAAACAATTTTTTTATCCCCAACCCATCCTCTCTTAGCCAAATTATCTTTTGTCAAAATCACCTTTCTGTTAAGAAACCAAAGAAAGATCTTTATTTTCAATGGTACCTTTAGTTTCCACAAGTATTTACGTAAAAATCTTGTCGAACCATGCATTAAATCCGTATAATATGATTTGACAAAGAACACTCCGTTAGGCGTCAAACTCCATCTAAAGGAGTCCGCGTCATGGGATAGCGTAACATCCATCAAACGCTCGACTAAGTGAAGCCATAGGATTCTCCTATCCCGGACAATAAATCGCCTAAACCGAATATTAAGAGGTGCATTTGATAACACGTTTGCAACTGAAACATTCTTATGTTGCACAATACTATACAGAGAGGGATATTCGTTGGACAACGCATTGTCCCCTAACCAAATTTCCTCCCAAAACCGCACCGTTTCACCATCTCCTAAAACAAAAGAGCCTCTCTGAAAATAATCATGCTTCACCCTCATCAACCCTTTCCAAAACGGGGAGTCTGAGGGTCTAGCTTCAATTTGTGACAACAATTTCTCCTAAATATTTGTTAGTTAGAAGCTCCTTCCAGACACCCTCCTCATGCAAGATCTTTAAGAACCACTTACTGAGAAGACATGTGTTCTTAATGTCTAAAACCTCAATACCAACCCCCCTTGATCCTTTGGACGGCAAATAACGTTCCATTTCGTTAGCTTATATTTTCTCTTCTTACTATCACTCTGCCAAAAAAATCTTGATCGGTAAAAATCTAACTTTTTCCTAACTCCTTTTGGTATTTCGAAAAAGGAAAGGAGAAACATAGGAAGACTAGTTAGGACCAAATTTATAAAAATGAGGCGGTCCCCATAAGATAATAACTTCCCAACCCAAGAACTCAACTTCTGCTCAAATCTATCCTCCATCGGCTTCCACTCTTTGTTCAAAAGCTTTCTATAGTGAATCGGAATCCCAAGGTATTTGAAAGGGAGACATACTACCTCACAACCGAAAATGTGACGATAGTCGTCTCGGGCATCCTTAGCCTTACCAAAACAAAAAAACCTTGCTCTTATGAAAGTTAATTTTGAGACCCGACATTTGTTCGAACAAAGTGAGAATAAGTTTCATATTAATAGCTTTAGTAATGTCATGTTCTAAGAAAAGAATCGTATCATCGGCGTACTTTAAAATCGATACCCCACCATCGACAAGATGTGGTATCAACCCGCCAACCTGGCCATCCTCTTTTGCTCGAGAAATTAGGATTGCCAACATATCTGCTTTCTTGAAATCGATTTTAAGAAGCACACCATCTAACTTTTTTTTTGTCTTAAGCTCATGAATAGTCACATGCAAAACCACTACACCCTCTAAAATATTTCTTCCTGGGAGAAAAGATGATTGTGATGGTCGAATAACTCTAATCGCAATAGAGGTTACCCTATTCGTTCCCACTTCGGTAAATTTTTTGAAACTCACATTAAGGAGACATATGGGCTTGTACTGCTCGATACAGCTGGCATCTTCCTTTTTTGGCAGCAAGGTAATCACCCCAAAGTTAAGCTTAAAAATCTGTAATTCCCCCTCATAAAGTCGGGTAAATAAAGCCATCAAATCGCTCTTGATGACCTTCCAAAAATGTTGATAAAACTCCGCAGGGAACCCGTCAGGTCCTGGAGCTTTATTATGTCCCATTTCGGAAATTGCATTGAACACCTCCTGTTCCGTAAACGGAGCCGTTAGGATAACATTCTCTTGAGGTGAGATCTGAGGCATATCGTGATTCATTTCCTCAATTAAAGTAACATGATTCGGAGCTGGTGCGCCAAAAAGTTTCTTATAGTATTCAGAAATAAAAAACCTCAAATTTTCGTCTCCAACAATCGTACCCTCATCCTGTTCTAGTTGAAAAATCATTTTTCTACGATGTTTTCCATTTGCTATCAGGTGGAAATATTTCGTATTATTACCTCCTTCTTGAATATGTCGAACCTTTGCCCTTTGAGCCCCATTTTGTCTCTTCATCTCGTCTAAGCTTAGTCAAACTGATTTCCGCTTCCTTTTTATCCGCCCGCTCAGCCTCACTTAATGGCATTGTTTCCGCTTTTATATCAAGCTCATCAATTAAAAGCAATAACTTATCTTTTAGAATTTTATACTGCCCACTCAAGTTTCTAGCCCATTCCCTCAAGAACTAACGCAAGTGATGGATTTTATGTTGCCACTTGTCTATAGGGGAGCCCCCAGTTGTGACCTATTTCCACTCCCGGAGCACAATATCATAAAAAGCTTCCTGCCGCATCCATGAAAGTTCGAATGAAAAGTGGCTTTTGTTACCCACGTGAGCATGATCCCCTGAGTCTAAAACTAACGGTGTGTGATCTGACCCCGTTCGGGTCAGTGCGTGTACTGTTGCTAGAGGATATTTTTTCTCCCATTCAATGCTCGCTAAAAATCTGTCCAAATTTTCGTATGTTGGGATAGGTCTCCTATTTGCCCACGTGTACTGACGACCCAAAAACTCTAAATCTTTCAAATCCAGACTCTCGATTATTGCATTAAAAATAGAGGGCCACCAAGCATTAAAATTAACGTTATTATTTTCTTCCTGGCGTCTAATAATATTGAAGTCTCCCCCAACGAGAAGAGGTAAATTTTCATTTTCACACACTCTTACCAACTCAGCTAGAAACTCGGGTTTCTTCGAGTCTTGTGCGGCCCTGTAGACTATCACAAGACTCCAAAGAAAGCCATCAACTCGTGTTTTGACATGAAGTTTAGAACAAAAATCAGTTGACACAACGGTTTGTGCCGCAAGTGACGAGTTATTAAATCCGACCAACATCCCACCAGAACGACCATGTGGAGGTAAACAATACCATGTATACTCTCTACCCCTGCCTAGAATTGCAAAAACTGCGGAGAGAACGCAGATCTTCCTGTTTCAAGCAAACCCACAAAATAAAGATTATGCTCCTTTACAAACTCATTCACCGCCGTATGTTTGGCCTGATCCCCAAACCCATCGCCATTCCAAATTAAACCTTTCATTGTTTTGTCAATTTTCTAATCCTCGCACTTTGGAGATACATTCAAGTGATCTAAAACAGACTCTCCCTGTTCGTTTTCCAAATCATCGCCCAAATTTGAAGCCTTTTTCATAACCAAACTATCATTCTCCACTTCATCTTTAAATTACTCTCAGCAAAATTAAGTGATCTAATGTTGTCCCTCTCTAATGTTGTCCCTCTCTAATGTTCTTTTGAGCTTCCTAGTGATACGCCGCTCTATTTATAATTTCGGAATTATGAAAAGAACGAATAGACAATATGGAGCGAGATGATGTACCTGCAGAATACGCAGCCTCCTTATGCGCAGCCAAAGCCATCGCCCGCTTTGGCTGTGGTAAATCCGCATCCTCCTTAGCTCGTAGACGGGGCTGGATCGGATATCCATTGCCACTCCCTCCAAGCCACCAAAAGCTACCACCTCCGCTTCTGAACGTTTCTTGACTGCTATCAACGTGTCCCTCAAACCCAACCCGCCTGGTTGAGGCAATGAACAACCCTGGATGCCGAGATCATCACACACCTCGAACCCCAACCCGTCTGGTTGAGGTGAGTGTGCTTTCTCCACGAACTCCGCCTCCAAACATCTCGCCGTGACCGCCTCTGAATGCGAACCAACAGAATCATCTATGTGTGAACGACGTACCTTCACACACCTGTGTACATCACGACTCGGACTTAGGGCCTGCCCAGACACACGCAAGCCCATTCCCTTCTGAACTATATATAGCCGAAGTACTACGTTGTTCATCAGTAAAAGGGCTCCGCCCGGCAGCGCGTCGCTGCTTTATCTCCACGGTATTGATTTTCTGCCCGGCAGCGCAACGCTGCAGCCACATATCGGCAGCTGAAAACTGTCTGTGCCCCTTCTGTGTACTCTCAGCCAACTTGTGCCCAGCAGTGCACGGCTGCAGCTGCTTCTCGTCAAGGACAATCTGTCCGGTTGATACTAGTAAACCATCCCCATGGACCATATGCTCACTGCTAGCTAACGTCTGATCCGTCGCGAACACCTGACCCCGTGTGTCCCTTGGAGTACCAACATGGTCCGAACTGCATAGGTTCTGCCGTGGCTCTGTATTAGCCATTTTGGCCAACTCCTTGCGAGCCCAAACCAACGAAGACGCCGCCATTGGTGACAAAACCACCCCTGGTTTGAAACTCCGCTGAGCACCTTCTGATGACGATCCATCAGATTTGTGACGCCCCTCCCGCCAAGTTAATAGACGGCTCGTCAACACTCTTCTTATTTTTTCCACTTGCATCCCCATCAATCTCATCCTCTTTTGTCTTTTCATCATTGCCATCCCTTCCATCGTGATCATCCTTCTTGTCAACCACCATATCATCTTGTTCCTCACCATTAGGATTCTCCACAATAAAATTTAGCTCATAAAAACCGTCTTTATGAAAATAGCCCACTTTTCCGGCACAAGAGTATAATCCATGCATCCCACAAGAATACGCAAAACTCCATGTTTTCTAGTATATTTCATATCCTCCTTTAAAGTTTTACCAAACAGGGAACCAAGACTCCATAAAATCAAGAAGTCCCCTCTATATATTGGTGGAATGTCAGAGACACGGATCCAAATCTTAGAACCATCCACAAAGGTTTCACGTCTACCGCCCATCATTCAACCGTAATGATACATGAGCTACTAGGAACATGGCATGCTCCAAAAATCTTCATCCTCTCCAATTCGAGTTTTGAAGGGAAGGAAACCTTAAACAGATTTTCGCCTACTTGAACCACTTCCCACTTGAAATCATCAGTAGGTACCAACCTCTGGAGCTGAGCCGAAATTTGATCCACAGAAAGCGTTCCTCCCGAAACCAACAACCGTGCAAGCCTATCCGAATCTATTTTCGGACGGTACGTGGCAGTTGGGATGGCCTCATAAAATGTAAGCCTCTCATCAAGGAAACCATGCGTGACAACCTGCTGCTTAGCAACTGATAGAAGAGGACACACATCCGGGACATGGTTTGACCCCTCGCAATATTCACATACTTCAACAGGGCACTCGGCTAATATATGATTTGGCAAACAATTGTGATCAATACTCCCTAAGTAATCCACAACCTTACAACCGCAGTCACTATGGATAAATTGTTCCACCTGAGGACTATTCGCACTGCAAGTATTTCTTAGTGATTAGGGCTTTCCTTGGGAGAAAACTAGACCAACGCAGTACCATATGGCAATATCGTCGTTGTACCTCTAGAAGGTCATCACCGACTAAGTCTAGCTTTATTGTCACCAACATTCGGCTTAGCATTTTCCCCTCCCGTAGCCGCATGAGCCTTGATCAATTTTGTTCCTAGTATGGAGATACCTATATGGACAAATACTTTCACAAATTACAAGTTAATGGAAATCATACGATAATCACATATGACACATACATGGGGCTGTGAGTCTGCATCTCGACACTCAACCCGTGGAGACTAGTTACAAATTATGATTAGATCGTAGATGGTCGTACTCGAGAGAAAAAAATCAACATTCCGCAGGAGTTCGGAATTTAAACCTAATAAATATAAGTAGGACACATCACCGAAAGGGAGCACGTTATACAAGACTATTGAAACCCTACATACTCGGGACAGATCCCTTCCGTACGTACAATAGCTATAGTCTGTCCTAGGTTGGCTCGCACACCCTTGGGACTTGATAGATCGATGTCCTCTAACATGAAAAACAACAAAAAAAGATAGAAAAAAGGGCAAATCAGAGAAAAGTTAAAGTTTGTAGATTGGTTTTGCAATTGTGTGCTTTTGTTCAGTTGGTTGGCTCCTATCTTTTATACATGATTCGACTAGATTTCCTTACAAGAAAAGGGTCCGAAATCCAACCTAGAAAACCCTAATGTTAGTCTACTTGGGATAGAATCTCGTTTTCCTATTAAGGATATTTTATTTTGAACCAAGACTCTTAACTTGTGAAGTTTTTGTAAATCTAAGTCTCAAACCTTAGTCTACTATGATGTATAAATTAATACATACAAGAATGTGATAAAAAAACCATTTCGTTGAAACCGAGGAAGGTCATTGGTATGGTGCAATAGTGCATCCTGGCTGCTAGCTTTAGATCGAGCATTGGTGTCACCACATATTTGGACACTTAGGGAGTTTTAGTGGTAAATTATCTGTCCTCTCTACCGCGATATACATAGACAAAAAATCCTTAATTTATTCAAGAGTGAGATCTACTCTAGATCTAGTGTGTGTTTATTTGGATCCACACGCTTGTGTATGTGAGTCGGATTGTTTACCAGTTTCCACTTTTTGTACTCTCAAGAAGAAATCTAATCATTTCAATTTTTATCTTATAATGAGCTCCTAAAATCACTCCAGGAAAGAATCAGTTCCTAAAATTGTTTCTAGCATATAGATGATGACTTACACACTCCACCAAAGCCGAGGGTCATAATTTATACTCCCTCCGTATCGAAATGTCAGATGATTTAACGTTTTCTAAACTACGCGTATCTAGAATTATTTTAGTGCAAGATATAGATGAATCTACACACTAAAACGCGTCTAGATACTTGTTATCTAAAAAAATGCAAAAACATATTATATTTTGATACGAAGGGAGTAACAGTTAGATTATAATGTTTACATACCGCCTCACATCTACCACAAGCAATTCGCGATTATCGGTCACCTTTTTATCTGGTAAAGCATGCAAAGGTTTAGAAATCCGGGTCGACAAAATATCCTTCAGCAAACACCAAAATGTTCGGGCACTTCGGTGTTCCGAAACCTCGATCAGGCGATGACTGCTAGCTAAGGTAGCAGGATTCGTCTCTTTCTCCTACGTGGTGCATGAGTTGTCCGAGTGAAGTACTCCCTTCGTCTTAAATTTATTGTCACAAAGATGGACAAAAGTTGATATATCTAGACATAATTTAGTGTTATCTCCGCGGGCAGCTGTATGTTGCGTTATCTAGACCCACCTCTAAACAATGTGAAGATTCTTGTCATCTCAGATGGTGGTAATAAGAACAAGAACGCATATGATACCCAAAAAAAGAGCTCCAGTTTTCCTGTTGGTACGTACACGAAGAATATCGTCTATAAAGAGATTCTGACATCATAGGTGAGGTATTTGTCACTTAAATATTTAGTAATCATACTTTTATCCTTTTTAAATTGTATGCATACTTATATTCAGAATTATAACTTGCTTTGTTCAGATCTACTTCATTGTGATAATCATGTGTTGCAGAGAGATACATATTGCGGAGATATACATAAGCATGGTGTAATTGATATAAAATATTTTATGTTTTATGGTTAAACAGTGCACTTCAACATGGAAAGTCTTGCATGTAATATTTTCGTGTGGAGAAAAACATATCGCCTCCATTTTTTTTAGATTCAAAATTTTGGTGCCAACCTTCCGTTAACCACTATTATCCATTCATGAGTAATGGTCCCAATGTTATCATGGTAGGAATGTACATACCATGGAGTTACAACCATGAATTTCTCATATCCCGCCACAACGCATGGGAATTTTACTAGTATACATCACATTGTGTCCATCTTTATGATAATTAATTGAGCTAAATACACTAGAGGTCCCAAAAGTTGACTAGGATGTGCAAACTCATCCCACTTCTTATAAATTGGGGCCAGGTGGTCCTAAAAGTTGCTACTTGGTGCAATTTAGTCCCAAACGATTCTGGGACCGACATGTGGCATCCCTTTTTAGCAAAGAGACCCCTACATAATTTTTATATAGGAAGTGTGAGCTTACTTCTGCTTAGCGTGGGTCCCACCTGTCGGATGTGTGGACAAATTATTGAAAATAATTAGATGAGCGAGATAGGATTCAAACCGGCTACATTCTGGCTCGCGAGGGTAGTACAGATGTAAAGCCGTTGCCATTGAACCGTAATATTCTATGTGTAGGTATATTAGACGGAGGATTATTATTATGGCGCAGAGGCATATCGCTAATATTGGATAACATAACTCAAATGATAATTAATCTAGTTTATTCGTATTAGGGAAGATAAAATACGTACCATGAGCTGGTGAGATAGTCCACCTATTTAGAATCAACTATTTGCTATGTCTATCTTTATGTATATTTTATATTTAATAAACCATCAAGGGCCCACTGCTCCATACATTCCTACCGTCCCGATCAGTATTTTCAGCACGACCTCTATAATCCAAGGGGAGCCTAAGAAATAATATCCACATGTTGCATTTTTTCTCTAATATAAATATTAAATAGAACTACTGATATCTTTGGAAACACGGTAAAACCGTTTATACGATATGGAATTTTTACCTGTACCGTATAAATTATATTAACTGTAGAGTTGGCGGAATATATACAATGTTATGAATAAAATTATACTTAAGCCATTAAATTAGAAACCTTGGTCTAAATTCTGTGCATGAGCGTTTGAATGGTGCAGTGGTAGCTTGCCGCCCTCGCGAGCCGGGAGGTAACCGGTTCGAATCCTAGGTTAGCTAGCTCATTTTTTCAATAATTTGTCCACACATCCGACAGGTTGGACCCACGCGAAGTAGAAGTAAGTTCGCACTTGCTATATAAAATTTATGCAGGGGCCTCGTTGCTAAAAAAGGATGCCACGTGTCGGCCCCAGAATTCTTTGGGACTAATTTGCACCAAGAAGCAACTTTTAGGAACATCTGGCCCCAATTTATAAGAAGTGGGATGAGTTTGCACATCCTAGACAACTTTTGGGACCTCTAGTGTATTTAGCTCTAACTAATTTGAAACTGAGGGAGTATATTTTGAGTACCTGCACAGCTTACACCGGAAGTAAACTCAGAGAAATACTCCCTCCGTTCCATATTAGATGACTCTCAAATAAACGTATCTAGTACTAAAATATGTCTAGATACATCTATATGTGAGTCATCTAATATGGAACAGAGGGAGTACCATTTAGTCTCGCATGATCGATACTCATTTCTAGCCTAGCTTGAAGCCACGACTGCCCAACGCAAGAACGTACCGCTTCAAATGCATGCATGCGTACGTGCACCGAAATCGTCTATGTGGGGCAGAAGATGCAAGAGTGCAACCAATGCAAGATGTTTGGTGGGATGGTCAATGCTCAAGCGTCACAATCCCATTATTGTTTAATTATTGAGCGGAGGAGCACAACACACCGACTCTGTTTCCAGATTAAAATTATCAGAGACGGTAACAAATCGATGTAGCTTTGAAATCAACTGTTCCTGATATTTTTACTAATTCTAGGCGCATACATTATTTCTTTCATATCAAGAAAACAAAAGAGAAGTGTGGCAGAGTCTTTGCCACAAAGCCAGACCTTCATGTCAATTTCACAGTGGCAGAATTTGGAAAGTTTTGACAAGAAATGATGCACAAATTCGAGGTTCGGCATGTAAAGTATTTGGTAACTACTCACATCCACTTTTGTCCAACTTTGAGACAATTAATATGAGACGGAGGGAGTATGTGGAAAGTAAGAGAACGTTTTGTCCCGGTAAACTTCAAGATGGATTTTCCCCCTTTATTCACGAAAGGAGTGAAGCGAAAAATGCAGTTTTGAAAGACAATGTGGGATCTAAATATAGTGTGATTAGTTTCCTAAGTGAATACCAGAGGATCATGGAGAATGTTAGAAGAAAAGGAGAAATAACAAGACTCAATAACAAGAACCACATAACCTCATACTGGGTTTTTTGTGACCTCGAGATATAAGTTAATCAAATTTATAATCGTGAGATGTTATACAAATTGTAGAAACATATCACATTCAGATGAAAACTACATGTTGATGAACTTGAGAAGAACAAGTAGGAGATATGAAGTTTCCATGACTAGATTGGGTTTAAAAGAAGTAATTCCTCGCAGATTTTTGGTGTTTGTCAAAATTCCAAACGAGCATTCTAGTTGCATTTATGGCATGTTTCCAGAAGATGGTATTTTGTGTGCCAATGTGCTTCGGCTTCTTATCCATCTAAACAACTCAAAATTATTATACAACTACTACACCGACAGATGGAGGCAAAAACAAAGGAAATATCTCAGGGACAAGCAATTCAGTGTGCCGGTAGAGATGACAGCACAAACGCCCAATTCAGATTCAACCTACTATACTATCTAAAAGGCTTATTGATTTGGCTTTAAAGATTCACAATCAAGTGAGAGATATTTTTTATATCATACTCTTTAGATGCCATATATGTATATAGAAATTATATAAATTATGAAGTGTAGAAAAAATAATTTTAGAATAGATTTTATTTACGAAATAAAGGTTGATATATTTCAGTGATATTCATTACAAAAAAAAACTAACTAATATTTAATAAAATTGCTAGGTATGGGGGCTAACCCATGTATATAAAAAAACTATACTTGTAACATTGCAACACGCTAAAATAATATCGAATAAGTATAAAATTTTAGTACAAATTTTATTCATATCCATAAATGGCATGTAATTTATTAATCTAGTGTAATGGATATTTTAGTTATTGATATTTTGATTGCCAATGACTTATAAATATGCTATTAGAGTCCAAAATTTATGTCATGTGTCAATAATTAGTTAGAGAAAAAAATCAACATTCTGCAGGAGTTCGGAATTTAAACCTAATAAATATAAGTAGGACACATCACCGAAAGAGTATACAAGACTATTGAAACCCTACACGCCCGGGAGAGATCCCTTCCGTACGTACAATAGCTATAGTCTGTCCTACCTTGGCTCGCACACCCTTGGGACTTCATAGATCGATGTCCTCTAACATGAAAAACATCAACAAAAGATAGGAACAAAGGGAAAAAGAGAGAAAAGGTAAAGTTTGTAGATTGGTTTTGCAATTGTGTGTTTTTGTTGAGTTGGCTGGCTCCTATATTTTATACATGATTCGACTAGATTTCCGTACAAGAAAAGGGTCTGAAATCCAACCTAGAAAACCCTAATGTTAGTCTACTTGAGACAAAATCTTGTTTTCCTATTAAGGATATTATATTTTTATAGCAAAGAGGCCCCTTGATGACCCACAAGTATATGGGGTGTATCGTAGTACTTTCGATAAATAAGAGTGTCGAACCCAACGAGGAGCAGAAGGTGTTGACAAGTAGTTTCGATGAAGGAATAACTGTAAATACTGGAAAATAGATTTGTAGGGGTTTATGATATTGTACATAAATAAAGTGTGAGTAAATAAAATGCAGTAGTAATAATTGCATCAAGTGGCCCAATCTTTTCTTCAGCAAAGGACACTCTGGTGAGTTTACTTATGATTAACAAACGTTCTCGAGGACACACGGGAGGTTTCTGTCAATTGCTTTTGTTCCATGCAGCTGAATAACTTTGGTGTTTTGATAAGTGTTGTGTGGGTGAACCTATGCTAATGTACCGTCCCATCCAAGACTAATACATACTTGTGATTATACCCCTTGCAAGCATCCGCAACAACAGGAAAGTAATTAAGAAATAAATCTAACCACACCTTTAAACTCCGGGATCCTACGCTCCCTCGTGTAAAGGTTTCCTAACGGGGGTTTAGGTTTCTGTTACTCCGGCAACCCCACAAGTAGTAGCCAAATACACGATGCATTCCCCTAGGCCCATAAATGGTGAAGTATCATGTAGTCGACGTTCACATTACACCACTAGAAGAATAACACCTCAACTTAAATATCAAACATTAATATTATTCAACATTACTTCACTATTAACAACTTGACTTCTCCCATGTCCTCAAGAACAACATGAACTACTCACAACACATCATATGGATCATAATAAGAGGTGATATAATGGATGATAACAATCTGGTCATAAAGTGCAAACACCGATAAATCTAACAAGCATCAACTACTAACAAGTAATCCACACCGGGAACTAATGCAAAACAATGATAGAGGCCCCTAATTTTTACAGCGGGATGACAGTGTATGATGAGGGTGATGGTGATGACGATGATAATGACGATCTTGATGATGCCCGGAGCGATGACATCGACGATGGCGGTGATTTCCCCTCTCCAGAGAGGAATTTCCCCGGAAGATTTCTCCCTGCCAGAGAGCTTTTCTCTCTCGGGTGTTTTCCACCCCGCAGCGGCGGCGAAATAATTCTTCGAGGATGGAATGAGGCTTAGGGTTCCCTCCGGACCCCGGAGGCCAAAGATGACCCCAGAGGTGGGCCAGGGTGGCCACACCCTAGGTGGCGCGGCCAGGGGGGCGCCACCCCTAGGCGTGGGCCCCTGGTGGCCCCACTTTGGCTCCCCTCTTGGTTGTGTTCCTCCTTTGGACTTTTAGGAACCCCGGATGTCCCCCTTCTTCTTCTGATCTTCTGAAATATGGTATCTCGACGGTGCTTTTTCCATCAGATTTCTGGTCCCTATGTTTATTCTCCAAAAATTATAAAACATGGAAAATAAGATAAAATAACATAAGAGATGCATCATAACATGAAATATATCGATGAATAACACAAAATTATGATATAAAATAGTGATGCAAAATGGACGTATCAACTCCCCCCAAGCTTAGACCTCGCTTGTCCCCAAGCGAAACTTAACTCAGAAAACATGACCACAGGTTTATGGAGTGAAGAGTCAATAAATAAAATACGGACAAGAAGCATCACATTTACCTATGCACCAATCATTACAGACAGCAACTACCTCTCATATAACTTAACTTGAAATAAGTAAAGGGAGTCACAAACAAAGATACAAAAGAGAGAATCAAAATTGGTAATGGCAAACTTTGTTCTTGGTCAGATAACATTTAATGAAATTATAATTATCTTAGGTGAAGTCTTTATAACAAGGTTTATATTGTAGAGCTTAACATGTTTAATTATAACAACTCTTTTACAGTGATTCATAGCTTTCAAAGTAATATTCATTCAGATAATAAAGCATGTGCTAAACAAAGAAAGATGAAAACATGATTGAATAAATCAACATATAGATGATAAGAACACAACAACTCAATTGCTTGCCGGAGACAGAAGGAAATGGTTTTACTGACTCACCATAAAAGTAAAAGATAGACCCTTCGTAGAGGAAAGCATTGACCACTCATGTGCTAGAGCTTTTATTTTAATAAACAGAGGTATAAAATGTATGACACTCCTCCCATCCATCTTACACAAACCATGGATAACTGAATCATCGGGTGCCTGCCAACAATCACAAAACATGGAGGAGTATCTAAATTTTGAGAGGTGTATATTTATGTCAAGGAATGACAAACAGAAAATACAGTACATCACAAGGCAACTAGACTCACAAGAGCGGCTCCCATAGAAGGACGCAACTGGTATAGAAGGTCATCCCTCTTTCTCTTTTGTTTACACAATTATGCTTTGACTGATAAATCAGGGGCAAAAAGAGTGAAGAGAATTTGTATTATTATTTTGGGGCTATGAACCCCGCTGATAGCTCTTCTGGCATTTGGATAAGCGGATGAAGCCACTAGTCCAGGTGTGTGAGTCCAATCAACAAGTGAGATAAAGATTCTCTATTTGCGTCCTCATGAGCTAAAACATGAACACAAAACAGGAGTAATTTGAAAGTTTTGAAGGTAGCACATGAGAAACTTACTTGGAGTGGCGGTGAAATACCACATGTAGGTCGGTATGGTGGACACGAATGGCAAGGTTTTGGGTTTAAGGTTTGGATGCATGAGAAGCATTCCCTCTCGGTACAGGTTTTTTGGCTAGCAAGGCTGGGTAGCAAGCATAAGCGTTGAAGGAAAACAAACAAATGTACCTATGATGAAACCAATCATGGAATCTTCATGAAAGCACAAGCGATCTTAACTTGTGAATAGTAAGTTTATGAGCTAATAGGCAAATTCCTCTTTCTTATACTTAGCAACTCAAATTATTATTTCTGCCGACCCAAGCTAAGTTTGCCAAAACCAACTAGATTAACTTAATGATCTCTAGAGTGATACCAAATAATAATAATAAGCTCATCCACATGACAGAAGTTGAAAACTGAAATAATATGCATAGAAAGTAAATCATGAAACTTCTCATTAATATTTCAAACCAGCAACTCACACCAACGGATACAACGATAACCAACTAGGGAGAGACACTTCCATACTGCAAACCATCCTATATGATAACTTCTCTACTCATGATATGACTCTACTGAAAAAGTAAAAGATGAAAGATAGTGATGCGATACCGCGGCACTCCCCCCAAGCTTGGAACAAGCCGAGCGGATGCCAAAACTAATGACGAATCAATTCTTCGATGGTGGTGAATCCTTCTCGATGAGCTTATCAATGGATTTCTTCAGATCTTCAATAGCAAACATAATCATACGCATCACCTCCGTATTGCGATCAATACAGTTTGCATGCCTCTCAGATTTTGAATCCCAGCCACCAAGATTTTCCCCCACTCTTCCTTAGGTTGTGAGCTTCCTTCATCTGCACGGTTGGAACGATTCATATCCCACATAGAGGGAAAATCTTTATTGGGAACCTTTTTGCTCTGTTAATTATGAATTAATGTGTGGAAGTAGTTCTTGACGCCCGCAGCAGGTGTCTTCAAAGCCACTGAGTAACGTGGAACCTTCCCTCCAGTGCTCATCCGCGCGTTCCTCCTGAGCTTCAAGGGATTAGCCACCACCCTAATGCTTGCGATGGTGGCGCGTGGATGCACTCGAGGGTTTTCTTCTACATCTCCTTCAGCTCCACTCTCTATCTCCTCCTCCGGCTTCAGGTCTTGAACATCATCTTCCTTGGGTCCCTTCCCCTTGTTGTCGTTGGCGGAGACCACGATGCTTCTAAAACAGAAAACAGATCCCGGCAGAAACACCTGGAAACAGAAACACGACGAGAAAACAATATACGGACCACGAGGGGTCCGGGGGGTTATATAGCGAAAAGTTTCATAACGAAAGGAAAGTCCAGGTCGAAAACGAGTCGGAGAGGGGCTCTGGGGCGCCCACACCTAGGCCTGGAGAGGCCAGGAGTGGGCACGCGCCACCCTATGGTGTGGAGGCTCTGTGCTCAGTCTCCCTCTCGTTTCCGGCTCATAATTTTTCATATTTTCTAAAAACAGCAAAAATATAAGTTGGAAGGTGTTTCCGGAACATTTTCTTACCAAACCTGTTACCTATTCGAAAACTGACTCTGCCATTTCTGAAATATGCTTCGTAATAAACTCCTCCGGGATCATGGCTTGAATACAATCAACATTTTCATTATAAGGTTCTCTAGAGATATAATGCTTGATTCTTTGACCATTTACCACTTGTGAAGAGTTGTCTTCAAGGGAAACAATTTTAATTGCCCCCGAACGATATACCTCTTCGATAACAAAAGGTCCTTCCCATCTCGAGAGTAATTTTCCTGCAAAAAATCTGAGACGAGACCTATACAGTAGCACTTTCTCACCAACATGAGATTCTCTTTTAATAATTCTCTTATCATGCCACCTTTTAACTTTCTCTTTAAAGAGCTTAGCATTTTCATATGCTTCACTCCTCCATTCATCTACATAACTTAAGTCAAGCAGCCTTTTTTCACCAGCAAGTTTAAAATCTCTATTTAGGTCTTTCACTGCCCAATAAGCTTGATGGTCTAATTCTAGGGGAAAGTGACAAGCTTTTCCATAAACCATTTTATAAGGAGACATGCCCATGGGATTTTTGTAAGCAGTTCTATAAGCCCATAGAGCATCATTTAATTTCTTAGCCCAATTTTTCCTAGATTTGTTAACAGTCTTTTGCAAGATAGATTTGATTTCTCTATTTGATAACTCTAATTGCCCACTAGTTTGAGGATGATAGGGTGAAGCAATTCTATGATTAACATCATATTTAGCAAGGGTTTTTTTCTAAAACCACCATGAATAAAATGAGAACCCCCATTAGTCATAAGATATCTAGGTACACCAAACCTAGGGAAAATAATTTCTTTAAGCATTTTTAACAAGGTTTCAACATGAGCACTTTTAGTAGGTATAGCTTCTATCCATTTAGTAACATAATCAACAACAACAAGAATATGAGTGTAGCCTTTGAAGGAGGGAAAGGACCCATAAAGTCAAAACCCCAACAATCAAATGGTTCAATAACAAGAGAATAATTCATAGGCATTTCATTACGTCTAGAAATATTTCCAACCCTTGGACATTGATCACAAGATAAAACAAATTTTCTAGCATCTTTAAAGAGAGTAGGCCAATAAAAACATGATTGTAAAACTTTATGTGAAGTTCTATCTCCAGCATGATGTCCTCCATAGGCACTACTATGACATTTTCTCAATATCTCCTGTTGTTTATTTTCAGGAACACATCTTCTCATAATACCATCAACACCCTCTTTATATAAGTGTGGGTCATCCCAAAAATAATGCCTCAAATCATAGAAGAATTTTCTTCTTTGCTGAGCTGTAAAGGTAGGAGGCAAATACTTCGAAACAATAAAGTTAGCATAATCAACATACCATGGACTCTCTTGAGATCTCACTTTTATTGCAGCTAACTGTTCATTAGGAAAACTATCATTAACAGGAATATGGTCATCAGGGATATTTTCTAATCTAGACAGATTATCACCAACAGGATTTTCAGCACCCTTCCTATCGACACTATGTAAATCAAACTCTTGTAAAAGAAGCACCCATCTAATAAGCCTAGGCTTAGCATCTTTCTTTTCCATAAGGTACTTAATAGCAGCATGATCAGTATGAATAGTAACTTTAGAATCAACAATATACTGCTTAAATTTATCACAAGCAAAACCTACAGCTAGGAATTCTTTCTTAGTGGTAGCATAATTCTTTTGATCAGCATCAAGAGTTTTACTAGCATAATGAATAACATTTAACTTCTTATGTACTCGCTGTCCAAGAACAGCACCTACAACATAATAACTAGAATCACACATAATTTCAAATGGTAAATTCCAATCAGGTGGTTGAACAATAGGGGCAGATATTAAAGCCTTCTTTAAAATTTCAAAAGCTTCTTTACATTCTTCATCAAAAACAAATGGTACATCTTTTTGAAGAAGATTAGTGAGAGGTTTCGATATTTTAGAGAAATCTTTAATAAACCTTCTATAGAAACCAGCATGACCAAGAATACTACGAATACCTTTCACATCCATGGTACAGGGCATTTTCTCAATAGCTTCAACTTTAGCTCTATCAACTTCAATGCCTCTTTCATAGATTTTATGTTCAAGAACAATTCCTTCATTAACCATAAAATGGCATTTCTTCTAGTTAAGAACAAGATTAGTCTCCTCACATCTCTGCAAAACTTTATCAAGATTCTACAAACAATTATCTTAAGAAGTTCCATAGGCAGAGAAATCATCCATGAAAACTTCCACAATTTCTTCACAAAAACCATGAAAGATAGCAGACATGCATCTTTGAAAAGTAGCAGGAGCATTACATAAACCAAAAGGAATACGTCTATAAGCATAGGTTCCATAGGGACAAGTGAAAGTTGTTTTCTCTTGATCAAGCTTTTTAACAACAATTTGAGAAAACCCAGAATAACCATCAAGAAAGCAGAAATGAGTTTTCTTAGACAACCTTTCTAACATTTGATCAATAAAAGGAAAATCATAATGATCTTTCTTAGTGACTTTGTTAACCTTCCTAAAATCAATGCACATCCTATAACCAGCTACTACTCTTTGAGGAATAAGTTCATTATTTTCATTTGGCACAACAGCCATCCCTTCTTTCTTAGGGAAAATGCACAGGGCTAACCCATCTACTATCAGCAATATGATAAATAATACCAGCATCAAGGAGTTTCAATACCTCATTTCTTACCACATCCTTCCTTTTAGGATTTAAACGACGTTGATGCTCAACAACTGGCTTTGCATCTGGTTCAATATTAATAGCATGCTGACAAATAGCAGGAGAAATCCCTTTCAAGTCATCAAGAGTATAACAAATAGCACCTCTATGCTTCTTTAATATCCCCAATAATTTCTCCTCTTCTTTATCAGAAAGTTGAGAACTAATAATAACATGATATAATTTATTATCATCAATATGAACATATTTAAGATTATCAGGCAAAGGTTTTAAATAAAAAACAAGATCTTCCTTGGGTGGTAATGTTGTACCCAAGTCTTCCACAGGTAAATTATGTTTCAGCATTGTTGGCTGATGTAGGAAAATATCATCAATTTCATTCCTTTCTTCCATAAAGATATCACTTTCGTGGTCTTCCATGTATTGCTGCAAAAGATTGTTAGGAGCAAGAGCAGTAGCAGCCAACTATTCAACTCTATAATTTTCATTAGGTAATTCAGCTTCATAGGGTGCTTTAGCAAATTTGGAGAAATTAAATTAATAAGACTCTCCATCAAACTTTGTAAGAATTTTCTCCTTTTTACAATCAATAACAGCACCACAAGTGTTTAAGAAAGGTCTACCAAATATAATAGGACAAGTATCACTAGCAGAAGTTCCTAGTACTAGAAAATCAGCAGGATACTTAGTTTTACCACACAAGACCTCCACATATCTAATAATAACAATTGGAGAAATAGTTTCCCTATTAGCAAGTTGAACAATCACATAAATGTCTTCAAGTTCACAAGAACCAATTTCATGCATGGTTTCTTTATAAAGCTCATAAGGAATAGCACTAGAACTAGCACCAATATCACACAAACCATAATAGCAATGATCACCTATCCTAACAGATAGCACAGGAACACTGGGTTTCCTAGATTTACTAGGATGATAGACAATATTAGAAGCATCTTCGCAAAATAAAATGTGTCCCTCTTCTACATTTTCATAAGCAAGGTCCTTTACTATTGCTACTATAGGTTCTAAAGTTATTTGTTCATCAGGTTCTAAATGTTTCCTTGCACTTTCATTAACCACACAAGCTAACATAGAATGTTCTTTTACCTTAGCAGGGAAAGGAATTTTCTCAATATAAGGTTCAGGCACAATAGAATCAACAATATGAACTTCTATATCTCTAGCAGGAACACAATTAACAGTATCTTTATAAGGTGCATGGTACTTGTCCCATTCATTTTTAGGAATATCAAAATAAGAGGCAAAAGCCTTATATAAGTTTGCAACAACTTGAGAATCAATACCATAGGCAACACTAACATTATGAAAATCCTCAGATGACATAAAGGTTTTAATGCATTCATAGTCATAATTTATACCTGACTTTCTACCTTTGTAATTCTCTAATGCTTCAGTGTTTTCTTGAATACGGCCAAGAAGATCCCATTTAGCTTCATCCTTCATACATGTAAATGATCCAGAACAAGAAGCATCCAATAAATCCTTATCATGAAGAGAAAGCCTTGCATAGAAATTATTAATAAAAATATTACTGGGGAGCTCATGAATGGGGCATTTGAGCATTAGTAACTTCAATATCTCCCATGCTTGGGCAATACTCTCTCCGTCATCAGGCCAAAAATTATATATATAATTCCGATCTCTATGGATTTCACTTGGAGGATAGAATTTAGAATAAAAGAGAGGTACAATTTCCTCCCATTCAATAGTCTGGCTATTTTTCAGTAGTTTGAACCAATCAGAGGATCGGCCTGTTAATGACCTAGATATTAATTTCCTCTTCACTTGGCTCATAGTAATACCTACACACTTGAACAACTCGCATAATTCATGTAAAAATAGCAAATGATCACCAGAATGGACATTTCCATCACCTGAATAGGAGTTATCCATAACATGTTCAACAATATTTATGGTATTTTATAAGGATCCATATCATCATGCAGTGGATCACTTACTACCCTAGCAGTGGCAGCAGTGCTCGCAAATAAGGACTCAAAAGGAGTTCCAAACATAGTGTAATAAAGTAGTAGACAGAAATAAAAACAACACTTACAACAGAAGCTTCCTTTATCAATTCCACTTCCCAATAGCGCTTCACTCCCCGGCAACGGCGCCAGAAAATAGTCTTGATGACCGTAGTACTTTCGATAAATAAGAGTGTCGAACCCAACGAGGAGCAGAAGGTGTTTACAAGCAGTTTCGATGAAGGAATAACTGTAAATACTGGAAACTAGATTTGTAGTGGTTTTTGATATTGTAGATAAATAAAGTGCGAGTAAATAAAATACAGTAGTAATAATTGCAGCAAGTGGCTCAATCCTTTCTTCAGAAAAGGACAAGCCGGTGAGTTTACTTATGATTAACAAACGTTCTCGAGGACACACGGGAGGTTTCTGTCAAGTGCTTTTGTTCCATGCAGCTGAATAACTTTGGTGTTTTGATAAGTGTTGTGTGGGTGAACCTATGATAATGTATCGTCCCATCCAAGACTAATACATACTTGTGATTATACCCCTTGCAAGCATCGGCAACTACAAGAAAGTAATTAAGAAATAAATCTAACCACAACTTTAAACTCCGGGATCCTACGCTCCCTCGTGTAAAGGTTTCCTAACGGGGTTTTAGGTTTCCGTCACTCCGGCAACCCCACAATTAGTAGCCAAATACACGATGCATTCCCCTAGGCCCATAAATGATGAAGTATCATGTAGTCGACGTTCACATGACACCACTAGAAGAATATCACCAGAACTTAAATATCAAACATTAATATTATTCAACATTACTTCACTACCAACAACTTGACTTCTCCCATGTCCTCAAGAACAATACGAACTACTCAAAACACATCATATGGATCATAATCAGAGGTGATATAATGGATGATAACAATCTGGTCATAAAGTGCAAACACCGATAAATCTCACAAGCATCAACTAGTAACAAGTAATCCACACCGGGAGAGAGATCTAATGCAAAACAACGATAGATGCCCCTAATTGTTACAACGGGATGACGGTGGATGATGAGGGTGATGGTGCTGGTGGTGATGAAGATCTTGATGATGCTCGAAGCGATGACGGTGACGATGGCGGTGATTTCCCCTCTCCGGAGAGGAATTTCCCCGGCAGATTTCTCCCTGCCAGAGAGTTTTTATCTCTCGGGTGTTTTCCGCTCCGCATCTGCGGCGGAATAATTCTTCGAGGATGAAATGAGTCTTAGGGTTCCCTCGTGACCCCGTGGGCCAAAGATGACCCCCAGAGGTGGGCCAGGGTGGCCACACCCCTAGGTGGCGCGGCCAGGGGTGCCATCCCTAGGTGTGGACACCTGGTGGCCCCCTCTGGCTCCCCTCTTGGCTGTGTTCCTCCTCTGGACTTTTAGGAACCCCCGGATGTCCCCCTTCTTCTTCTGATCTTCTGAAATATGGTATCTCGACGGTGATTTTTTCATCAGATTTCTGGTCCCGGTGTTTATTCTCCGAAAATTATAAAACATGCAAAATAAGATAAAATAACATAAGAGATGCATCATAACATGAAATATATCGATGAATAACAGAAAATTATGATATAAAATAGTTATGCAAAATGTACGTATCACCCCTACATAATTTTTATATAGAAAGTGTGAGCTTACTTCTGCTTAGCATGGGTCCCACCTGTCGGATGTGTGGACAAATTATTGAAAATAATTAGATGAGCGAGCTAGGATTCGAACCGGCTACATTCTGGCTCACGAGGGTAGTACACATGTAAAGCCTTTGCCATTGCACCGTAGTATTCTATGTGTAGATGTATTAGATAGAGGATTATTATTATGGCGCAGAGGCATATCGCTAATATTGGATAACATAACTCAAATGATAATTAATCCAGTTTATTCGTATTAGGGCAGATAAAATACGTATCATGAGCTGGTGAGATAGTCCACCTATTTAGAATCAACTATTTGCTATGTCTATCTTTCTGTATATTTTAGATTTAATTAACCATCAAGGGCCCACTGCTCCATACATTCCTACCGCCCCGGTCAGTATTTTCAGCACGACTTCTATAATCCAAGGGGAGCCTAAGAAATAATATCCACATGTTGCATTTATTCTCTAATATAAATATTAAATAGAACTACTGATATCTTTGGAAACACGGTAAAACCGTTTATACGATATGGAATTTTTAATTGTACAGTACAAATTATATTAACTGTAGAGTTGACGGAATATAGACAATGTTATGAATAAAATTATACTTAAACCATTAAATAAGAAACCTTGGTCTAAATTCTGTGCACGAGCGTTTGAATGGTGCAGTGGTAGCTTGCTGCCCTCGCGAGCCCGGAGGTAACCGGTTCGAATCCTAGCTTAGCTAGCTCATTTTTTCAATAATTTGTCCGCACATCCGACAAGTAGGACCCACGCAAAGGAGAAGTAAGCTCACACTTTCTATATAAAAATTATGCACGAGCATCCTTGCTAAAAAAAAGGATGCCACGTGTCGGTCCCATAATTGGTTGGGACTAATTTGCACCAAGAAGCAACTTTTCGAACCACTTGGCCCCAATTTATAAGAAGTGAGATGATTTTGCACACCCTAGACAACTTTTGGGACCTCTAGTGTATTTAGCTCTAATTAATTTGAGACAGAGGGAGTATATTTTGAGTAGCTGCACAACTTACGCCGGAAGTAAACTCAGAGAAATACCATTTAGTCTCGCATGATCGATGCTCATTTCCAGCCTAGCTTGAAGCCACGACTGTCAAGAACGTACCGCTTCCAATGAATGCATGCGTACGTGCACCCAAATCGTCCATGTGGGGCAGCACATGCAAGAGTGCAACCAATGCAAGATGTTTGGTGGGATGGTCAATGCTCAAGCCTCACAATCTCATTATTGTTTAATTATTGAGCGGAGGAGCACATCACACCGGCTCTGTTTCTAGATTAAAATTATCAGAGACGGTAACAAATCAGGATGTAGCTATGAAATCAACTGTTCCTGATATTTTTACTAATTCTAGGCACATACATTATTTCTTTCATATCAAGAAAACAAAAGAGAAGTGTGGCAGAGTCTTTTCCACAAAGCCAAACCTTCATGTCGATTTAACAGTGGCAGAATTTGGAAAGTTTTGACAAGAAATGATGCACAAATTTGAGGTTCGGCATGTAAATTATTTGGTAACTACTCCCTCCGTCTCATATTAATTGTCTCAAAGTTGGACAAAAATAGATGTATTTCACTAAAATATATGTCTAGATACATCCACTTTTGTCCAACTTTGAGACAATTAATATGAGACGGAGGGAGTATGTGGAAAGTTAGAGAACGTTTTGTCCCGGTAAACTTCAAGATGGATTTCTCCCCTTTATTCACTCGGTTGAAAGGAGTGAAGCAGAAAATCCAGTTTTCAAAGACAATGTGGGATCTAAATATAGTGTGATTAGTTTCCTAAGTGAATACTATACGATGATGGAGAATGTTAGAAGAAAAGGATAAATAACAAGACTCAATAACAAGAACCACATAACCTCATACTGGGTTTGTTGTGACCTCGAGATATAAGTTAATCAAATTTATAATCGTGAGATGTTATACAGATTGCCGAAGCATATCACATTCACATTGAAACTCCATGTTGATGATCTTGAGAGGAACACGTAGGAGATATGAAGTTTCCAAGACTAGATTGGGTTTAAGAGAAGTAATGCCTCGCAGATTTTTGGTGTTTGTCAAAATTCCAAATGAACATTTTAGTTGCATTTATGGCATGTTTCCAGAAGATGGTATTTTGTGTGCCAATGTGCTTCGGCTTCTTATCCATCTAAACAACTCAAAATTATTAGACAACTACTACACCGACAGATGGAGGCAAAAAGAAAGGAAATATCTTAGGGACAAGCAATTCAATGTGACGGTAGAGATGACAACACAAACTCGCAATTCAGATTCAACCTACTATACTATCTAAAAGGCTTATGGATTTGTCTTTAAAAGCTTCACAATCAAGTGAGAGATATTTTTTATATCATACTCTTTAGATGCCATATATGTATATAGAAATTATATAAATTATGAAGTGTAGAAAAAATAATTTTATAATAGATTTTATTTACGTAATAAAGTTTGATATCTTTCAGTGATATTCATTACAAAGAAAAAACACTAACTAATATTTAGTAAAATTGCTAGGTATGGGGCTAACCCATGTATATAAAAAAACTATACTTGTAACATTGTAACACGCTAAAATAATATCTGAATAAGTATAAAATTTTAGTACAAATTTTATTCATATCCATAAATGGCATGTAATTTGTTAATCTAGTCTAATGGATATTTGAATTATTTATATTCTGATTGCCAATGACTTATAAATATGCTATTACAGTCCAAAATTTATGTCATGTGTGACTAATTAGTTAGAGACGCTTTTCAAAGTGTGGGGGAAAAAGTTTGTAGTCAGTTTCCGAAGCATGCCAAAAAATGGTTACATGCAATTTTTCAAAGTGCGGCTGAATATTCTTAGAGAAAATTTTCAACGTATGGCAAAACATGGTTAAGTAAGTTTCCAAATTGGTACACAAAGAAGATTAAGGAAGTTTAAAGTGCGGCAAAAATGGTTAGAGGAATTTTAAAAAATGGTAAGATATGGTAGTTTTAGAGGCACTTTTTTCAATGCATGGCAAATATTCATCGCAAATATTATTGAATTTTACACTTTTTAAGGCGTTGCAAATATTATATTCATCGCAAACATTATTAAATTTTACACTTTTTATGGTGCCTCAAAAAGTAAGTAGGGAACTTAAGGTAGTGTTCCTCATTCTTATTTAAAAATAACTCATAACCAATTCTTATATATTTTAGAAATTTAATTGGGCACAATGGAGCATATGCCCCTGCTTACCGAAAAGAAAGCATTTTGAAATGTCAAAAATTCAGAAGCAAAATTTGACATGTACACCTGGACATCCTAGGTGCGCACGACAAGTTTAACACGAAACCGACATTTCTTTAACCTATTTGTGAAAAGGACAAAATAAATGTCTCGCGAAAAGTCTTTTTTAGCACCGATATTTTGTCTTTTTTGCCCATAAGACCACAAAGTCAGTTTCTCGTGGAACGACTTAGTGAACACCTATATCATCGCTGTTACACGCAATAGCAAAACAACGATGAAATTAAACAAGATCGAACCAATGGGGACACGAGATTTTAACGTGGAAAACCCTTCCAACAAGGAAGAGAAAAAACCACGGGCGCCAGCCAGCAATACTTCACTATTTTCGGGTGAGGTTACAAACGCGCCGGGATTTACAATATGTGGCTTATCCCGTGCAGCAGATTACAAGAGGTATATAAAGGCGGTCCTGACCTAACTAGGTCGGTAACTGTGAATCCAACTCGTACTCGGTAACAACTCGTACCGTACCGCTGGGTGCCGAACTTTCCTTTATCTTCATATGAATTTGGATCACCATAAAATAACACTCCACCTTGAGACAAATTCTCTCTTGTAGCATAAATGAGAACCTTCACCTGAAACACACAAAGAAAACACCTTCGGCGCCAAATAGCCTCTTGGGCTAAGCAGTGGTACCAACTAAGCTTGAGCAAAGCTCAAACTTAGCAATAGGAACTGGCTTTGTCATCATATCAGCAGGATTATCATGAGTACTAATCTTGCATACCTTCAGCTTACCTTGTGCAACAACATCACGCACATAATGGTACTTGACATCAATGTGCTTTATTCTCTCATGGAACATCTGATCCTTAGTAAGGTAAATAGCACTCTGACTGTCACAAAATAGGTCAATGCAAGTATCATCTCCACAAAGCTCAGCAAATAGACCTTTCAACCAAACTGACTCTTTGCATGCTTCAGCAATAGCCATATACTTAGCCTCAGTAGTAGATTGTGCAACAACACTCTGCAAGGTAGCCTTCCAGCTAACGGCACATCCACTAATAGTAAACACATAACCTGTGAGGGATCTCCTCTTATCCAAATCGGCAGCATAATACGAATCCACATAGCCTGTGAGTCCCTCACAAGTCTTGCCAAACTTCAAGCAAGCTTTGGATGTGTCGCGAAGATACCTGAAAATCCACTGAACAGCTTTCCAATGTTCTTTACCAGGATTAGCCATGTATCGACTGACCAAACTCATAGCATAAGATAAATCAGGCCGAGAACACACCATTGCATACATTAAGGAACCAACAACACTAGCATAGGGAACCCGTGATATGTACTCAATATCTTTGTCAGTAGTAGGACATTGCAATGCTGACAACTTGAAGTGTGAAGCAATAGGAGTACTAACAGACTTTGCATCATGCATATTAAAACGATGAAGGACTTTCTTAATGTAATTATCCTGACTAAGAAATAGCAATCTAGATTTTATATCTCTTGAAATTTCCATACCTAGAATTTTCTTAGCAGGACCAAGATCCTTCATCTCAAACTCACTACTCAATTGTTTCTTCAATGTAGTGATTTCTTTCATGCTCTTGGCAGCAATTAACATATCATCAACATATAGCAGCAAGTATATAGGTGATTCATCAACAAATTTAATGTACACATAGCTATCATATTCAGACCTCTTAAAACCATGTGACATCATAAAAGAATCAAACCTTTTATACCATTGTCGAGGAGACTGTTTCAAACCGTAAAGAGACTTCTTTAGCTTGCACAGGAAATCCTCTTTACCAGGCACTATGAACCCATCAGGTTGGTCCATGTATATTTCCTCCTCAAGTTCTCCATGCAAAAACGCAGTCTTTACATCTAACTGCTCAAGCTCAAGATCATGCATAACAACAATACTAAAGAAAGTACGAATAGAACTATTCTTGACAACAGGTGAGAACACATCATTATAATCCACTCCCGGAATCTGGCTGAAACCTTTTGCTACTAACCTTGCCTTAAACCTTGGAGGCTCACTTGGAGATAAACCCTCATTTCTTTTGAATATCCACTTACAGCGTACGGTCTTCTTTTGTTTAGGCAAGCGCACGACATCCCACGTGCCATTTTTCTCAAGTGATTGCATCTCCTCGTGCATTGCACCAATCCACTTGTCACGATCAACCGAAGCAATAGCTTCATTATATGTAGCAGGTTCAGCATCATTCTCCACCTGTTCTGCACAACTTAGAGAAAAATAAACAACATCACATTCCTCAATTAAACGAGTACGAGGTCCTTTATTACTCTTTTCTTTGCGCTCTGCAATAGACAAAATTTCTTGCTGCACAATAGGAGGTGAGGGTGGCACAATATCCTCCCCCATCAATTTCAGTTTCCTCCTCATCCAGATGGTCTAGCTCCACCTGCAAACGAACTCGTGGTTCGTCCTCATCAGAAGAATCTGGCATAACATCAGTTGACAAACTGTCCTCATACATAACAGATTCATTAAACACAACACTCCTGCTAAAGAAAGTCTTTTTGGTTTCCGGGTTCCACAACTTATATCCTTTTACTCCAGAACCATAACCAAGAAATAAGCACTTAATAGCTCTAGGCTCTAATTTTCCATTATCAACATGAGCATAGGCAGTGCAACCAAAAACTTTCAGTTGTGAATAATCAGCTGACTCACCAGACCATACCTCAATAGGAGTTTTCTTGTCAAGAGGGATGGATGGTGACCTGTTGATCAAGTAGCAGGCAGTGTTGGTAGCCTCAGCCCAAAAACGCTTGTTCATGTGAGAGTTGGACAACATGCAGCGAGCTTTGGAGATGATCGTCCTGTTCATTCGCTCAGCTACACCATTCTGCTGAGGTGTGTATGGGATGGTGTGATGCCTGACAATGCCTTCCTGCACACAATAATCATCAAAAGCATGCGAATAAAATTCTCCACCATTGTCAGTACGAAGCACCTTCACCTTTCTCTCAGTTTGCTTTTCAATCCTAACTTTCCACTCTTTAAAAGCATCAAAAGTATCATCCTTAGTTTTCATAAAATAAGGCCAAACTCTTCTGGAGTAATCATCAATGATATTAAGCATATAACGAGCACCACCATAAGAGGGCTTACGTGAAGGCCCCCATAAATCAGCATGTACATAATCCAATGTACCTTTAGTGGTATGAACGGAAGCATTGAACTTAACTCTCTCATACTTACCAAACACGCAGTGTTCACAGAACGGCAACTTACTCATATTGCAGTTCTTCAGAAGTTCTCTCTTCACCAATTCTGCCATACCATGCTCACTCATGTGTACAAGTCGCTTATGTCAGAGGTTAGTTGTACTTGGATCATCATTAGTAATAACAGCAGCAGTACCAGAGAAAGTGCTACCTCTAAGGATATATAACTTGGCATAATTCATATCACCAATCATAACAATGAGAGAACCTTTTGATACCTTCAGGCGTTTATCCCCTCCGGCATATTTGTACCCATCACAATCAAGGGTACTCAGGGAGATCAAATTTCTCGCCATAGATGGTATGTGTTTCACTCCCGTCAATGTACGTGTCATCCCTCCATGGGTCTTGATCTGAACAGATCCAGCGCCAACAATGTGACATTTGTTGTCGTTCCCCACACACACAAAATCTCCAGTCTGCACAGCTTCATAAGAACGGAACCAATCTTTGTTACAGCAAATATGAAATGAACAAGCAGTATCAAGAATCCACTCATCATCACGGGTAACACATGCAGCAAAAACAACTAAGCATTCACCATCCGAACTATTATCAGCAGCAACAACAACAGCCTTACCAGTACCATTACCAATACCGTCAGATTTATTTTTTGGTTGGTATGTGCCGTTCCTTTTCTCCTTGTTCTGTACCTTCCAGCAATCATCAATGGTGTGATTGGTTTTCTTACAGTACCTGCAGAACTTGTCTCGTCCTTTGGACTTTGAACGGTCCCTGCTCTTATCTCTGTTGTTGTTGTTGTTGTTGTTATAGTTGTTATCTCGCTGCTCAGGTCTTCCTCGTACCTGCAAAGCATCGCCTTTGGAGGACGATGTGTTAGACTTCACCATAACTTTCATCTTTTTCCTGGTCTCCATCGACACTAGGTCGGACACGATCTCCTTAAAGATCGACAAGTGGCTCATGAAAGAACCACCATCTTGCATCTTGAGCGAGAACAACTTCATTTTTACGTGCATCTTGCTGGTGAGATCTTTTGACATGCAGATCGATTCCAGCTTGAGCCACAACGCAGCCGCGGATTTCTCCAACAGCACCTCTTGCAATATATCATTAGACAGATGAAGTTGAATCAACGACAAAGCC
The DNA here is from genome assembly GCA_028641055.1 of Alopecurus myosuroides. NCBI lineage: Eukaryota > Viridiplantae > Streptophyta > Magnoliopsida > Poales > Poaceae > Alopecurus > Alopecurus myosuroides. The sequence continues at coordinate 77,050,066 of CM054057.1, forward strand.
TTGCGATCTTTGCGCTTCTCCTCAGGAGTCCACTCCCTCGCTTCCTTATTCCCGAAAGAATCCAGCGCCTCATCAAGATCCGATGCTTGCGACAGAACCGCACACATCTTTACCTACCACAGAGAAAACCTCGTCTTGTAGTCCGGCAACGGTAGATCAAACTTCATCGATGCCATCGCGAATCCCTAATCTGAAACAGGGCTCTGATACCACTTGTTACACGCAATAGCAAAACAACGATGAAATTAAGAAAGATCGAACCAACTTGGACACGAGATTTTAACGTGGAAAACCCTTGCAACAAGGAAGAGAAAAAACCACGGGCGCCAGCCAGCAATACTTCACTATTTTCGGGTGAGGTTACAAACGCGCCGGGATTTATAATATGTGGCTTATCCCGTGCGGCGGCTTACAAGAGGTATATAAAGGTGGTCCTGACCTAACTAGGTCGGCAACTGTGAATCCAACTCGTACTCGGTAACAAGTTCGGCCCTAAGCCTCTGGCGACGGGCCTCCGCGTAGCGGAGGCCGAACTTTCCTTTATCTTCATATGAATTTGGATCACCATAAAATAACAATCGCAATATACATCCGAAATTTTTGATCCGGTTTTTTTTGGCATTTCGAATGTGTTTAAAACTGCATTTTGTTGTTGGGAAATTAATGGACGAGTGAACAGTGATGAAGTCTGCATATCGGTGACCAGCCGACCAACCCTGTAGAAGAACCCCGTGAAGTAGAGATGAACGTTGCAATTTTCCAATGGATCGACACGGGGTCAAGGCACGTAGACACCGACTTCGCCACACACCCATTTGATAAGTTCTCCTAGAATAGCAAACGATCGAGGAGAGCACGACATAACCAAATGCGCTGTATCATTTCTATTGGTATGTATACTTGGCTAGTCTCTATCAGAATTAACTTGTCCGAAACTGTCAAATATCCCATAATTAAGTATTACTCTCTCCGTATCAAAATATAAGATAAGGTGTTTTACCACTTTCTAGACAAAACGTATTTAGACAAGTTTTAGTGCATAGATTCATATACATCTTACACTAAAGCATGTCTAGGTACGTTTTGTTTAGGAAATGCTAAAACATCTTACATTTCAATACGGAGGGAGTACTAATTCTCACTGCTCGCTTGCGAACCAGTGACGGATCTACAGGGTATGCCCAGTATGCCGTGGCATACCCTGCAGCCCAGCCCACGTAAGAACGTATTTTACTGTAGGAGTAAAAGAATGCAGCAGGCCCAACCTCTAGCACTCCATCGGAAAAAAATTGGGGATAGAACGTAGGGAACCCGGTCAATGAGCCGTTTAGTTCCACGAACAGGGGATCGACCATGCAATCTTTCTCTCCTCGTTATCCAAAAGAACGATGGATCTGAATCTCTCTCTGGAACCTAGACTGCAGCGCATGGCGATCTCGGCCAGGAAGGGCGCGCGGCTAAACGACTACGACCCCCTGCCGCTGCCTACCTGACCAGCATGAGCTAGTTGTTCCTACATACAGAAGTATATATTGGTTTCTATTGAAAAACCATGGCGGACAGATAACTTGTTGATTTTCCCTAGTGATGGCACTTTGGTTACCATTAGGGCACCCTCTATATTGGCTATATAAAAAAATAAACTAATTTGATGACAACATCATCATTTTAGAAAACTTAGTTCATTTTTTTGAACTAGGGAGGGTAGAGGGTACCCTAATGGTGACCCACTGCCATCACTAATTTTCCCACTCAGCTAGGTATTCCTCCTGTGCCAATTTATTGCTTATATACCTTGTTACATTGAGAATTTGACATTCTTCATCGAATGACAAAACAAATTGGTGCGACATATCCAATGGCTAAATCCTAGATCCGCCACTATTGGGAACACAAGTAGCTTATCATGTACGTACGTCCGCGGTGACGTCATCACCACGTGCTCATCGGATTGATTCCGCCTGCACCTGCATAAACTTTCTACGTACTAGTGTTGTATTTGTGTCGAATATTATGTACAAGTAGGGTTACGGTAGGACTTGGAGTTGTAATAGGTGTGGACAGGGTACAAGAGTGTTGTAGTCGAACACGTGTATCCTAGGGCCTCCCATATAATGAGGAGCCACCACATGTTGTAACCCATGGCGACTTGATAGCAGCAGACGTGCAAGGGGAGACGACGGTTTGTGCCGGCGACCAAGGCGGCCGGTGCAGCGGTATTGATGGGGAGGAGCGCCCATAGTCATGCCCCGCAGATGTAGCTCAGTTCTCCAAACTGCGTTACCAAAACTCGGTGTCGTCATGTTTGTTGTGATTGCTTGTTCCTCAGTAGATCGACTAAGCGCCTACGAATTGTAACAAGTGGTATCATAGTAAGGTTGGAGGCCACATATGGTTGATCTAAGAGGACCGAGGTTTCGATCGGGCGTCGTCCGAGCGAAGTCGTTGCAGACCAGCATGTGGGCGAGAGACGATCGGAAGTTATCGAAACTCGTGCGGTGGTGGCCTAGCAACGCAGAAGAGCCATCATTGGCTGTTGGCTATGCATGTAGGCAAGTGCATGCGGTGCACAGCAGCTGGCCAAAGGCCATGTGATGCATCATGTGTGTTCCCAGCTTGACACATACGGTGCATGTAGCAGCAGGCTAGGGCCACAATGGCCGGTGCACGCGTCTGCTTGGCCAGAGGGCGTAGGAAAGCCAGCTCGACGGATCAATCAACGGGATTTGTTTTGGAAACAAAACGGGCCCGAGTCCCATGAGGAAACGACTCCTCAGGGTCGCGTCGAAGAAGGAACCCTGCGCCTTAAATCGCTGCAGCAGGGCAGGGTCAGGGACGTGCCGAGAAAATCGATTCAGCGGAAATAAATCCATCAAGGGATACGAGATGGATCTATCGGAATAGCAGGCTAGATCAAGGCAAAGGACAGCATTGGAAGTTGAGAGCCAGGAGAAGCGGCGGTACGTGAAGCACATGCAGAAGATTTCTCTGGCTACGTGCGCACGGGGTACAACAGCTCGGTTATTTTCTTCGCAGATCAGTCATACGAAAAAAATCATGGAGCCATTGGGTACCAGATTTGAAGTGCAAAAGTTCGACGAGGCTAGAAACTTCGCGTTATGGCAGACAAGGGTGAAGGATTTGTTGGCACAACATGGATTCTTGATGGCGTTGTGGGATGTCAAGCCAGCTAAGATGTACAATGATGACTGGGAGGAGTTGCAGATTCAAGCAGCCGGAACCATACGGTTGTGTTTGTCGGACCAGGTTATGTATCATGTGATGGATGAGAATTCACCGAAAAAGGTTTGGGAGAAATTAGAGAGTCAATTTATGTCATAGACTGCGACGACCAAGGTGTATTTGAAGCAAAATCTATACAGGCTGAAAAGGCAGGAGAGGTCGGATTTTGTGGAGCACATGAATACCTTTAATCAGGTTGTCACGGATCTAGCACGTCTGAGTGTGAAGATTGACAACGAGGATAGGGCGATTCTCCTTCTTTGTTCGTTGCCACCGTCCTATGAGCATTGGATCCCTACGTTGACATACGGCAAAGAGGCTGTTCAACTTGAGGATGTCACTGCGGTGTTATTGTCCTATGATATGAGGAAGAAGAACAACGCAGAGGAAGTCGCTCATGGTGAAAGTTTGCTAGTCAATGGTGGGCAAGGCAGGCAAGGATACGAGGCAGGGAAGAACAGGAAAAAAAAGTTGGTGCAGTGTCACAAGTGCAAGCAGTGGGGACATATCAAGAAGAACTGTCCAGATGTCAGTGGTGGGTCAAGTGCTAATGTAGTAACTAAAAGTGATAACCTGGGCAGCGATATTCTTTTAGTGTCAGATAGACGGTCAACTAAAGGTGAAGCGTGGATGTTGGATTCAGCTAGATCTTTTCATGCGACGCCCAATAGGTATTGGTTCTCTTCGTACAAGTCTGGTGAGCTTGATACAGCCTACATGGGCGATGACACGGGCCATCGTGTTGCTGGAGTAGGTGACATCAAAATCAAGATGTTTGACGGAGTAGAGCGGGTGCTTCGGGGAGTCAGGCATGTTCCAGGGCTTAAGAGGAATCTAATTTCTCTTGGAGTTCTTCATGATGGTGGGTATGATATTCCGTTGTGATCGGGATAAGAAGACCATGAGAATCATGGAAGCTAAGGTGACCGTGATGATGGGAGAGAGGACATCTTCGCATCTTTACAAGCTGCAAGGGAGTCATGGAGACTGGAGTTGCGGGAGTAGCAGCTGTGTTCCACGGAGGCGGAAGGTCTGCGACAGACTCTTCGAGTAGCTCTTGGTAAGCTACGAAGTAGACAACTCAAGTCCGGAGTACATGGAGGTTTGCCGCTTGGACGAACTCAAGGTGGCGGAGAATATTCGCCAAGGTGGAGTTTGTTGTATGTAACACCTGGGGTGTTACCTGTTTGTTTTCTTTTTGCTTGCATCATCTGCATCCCATAAGCATTGCATCATGTTTTCCAAACCCCTCAAAACTTCAAAACAATTAACAAAATTGTTCAAAACCTAATGGCTAATTCAAACATTCAAATCAAATCACTCCTAATTATCATACTTCAATATGGGTTTAAATATTAAAATTTTGCAAACCAATTAAATCCAATAATGTTTGTATGATTGCTTGAATTTGTTAAATAAAACTTTGCTATTTCCAAAATTCCCAAAAATCAAACCTCAATTTGGAATCCAACTAACACATTAAAAATCAATTAACATTCTAAATTTTGAAGTTAATGATTAACTTTACTTTAGGTACTGTTTTTTTGCAAAATAACACAATTTATTCATAAACAAAAAAAAAAAACCCTAACCCTTCTCTCTCTCTCTCTTTATCCCTTACAAAAAAAAATATATAATGAAAAATAAATAAAAAGACAAGCACAAGGAGAGAGGGAGCAGCCCTTTCCTTCCCAGCCCACCTTTTTCCCCACCTAGCCCATACCTCTTTCCCCTCTCCCCTAGCCCAGCCCACCAGGGCTTTCTTCCTCGTACGGACAACCGAGCACGAGGCTGTCGCTTTCACCCCCCCTCCATGGTCCCCTCCACCAACCCCTTCCCTATATCTTCCCCCTCAAGATCCCACGAACCCTAGACCTACCCTTCTCCCAACCCTAGCGCCGCCAACCCCTCTCCCTCTTCCCCCTCGAGCCTCTTCTGTTCTTATGTTTCTGAACTTGGACGAGCACGCCGGCCGGAGGAGTGGGATCATGGCGACGGGGAAGGAGTCGTGGTCGCGGGCTGCAGATGGCGGGAATGGAACCATGGTCGATTCCTCGTCGGTTTTCGTGAAGACGCGGAGGCGAGAGGAGGCCCGTGCCGGCCGCGCCGTCGCCGGAGACCTCCGCCGTTTTCTGCCATCGTCGACTGAACGACTACAGCGACCAGAGCAGGTGATCGATCGATACCTCCTTCCCTCCTTGCGATCTCCCTCTGCCCGCCCCGCCCACCACCGCACACCGGCCGCACGCCCACGGCTGCTCGCCGGCCCGAGCCCTCGCGGGCAGCGCGAGCACGCACCATCGCCGGTCGCCCCCTGTGCGATGCCTCCGATCGGTTGCAGTACAGCAACCTGAACGACACATGTTCGGTTCAGTTAAAAAAAAAAAAAAACGTACCGCCTAATGCACCTTATTCTCCTTCGCTACTGCTAGAAGACAAGGAATCGGAGCCAGCCCAGTGGCTGGGCACCACCGCGCGCGCAAGCCAGGGAGACCCGAGTTCGATCCCCCTGACCTGCGGAATATCAACGCTTTTTTCGTTCTTTTACCACACGTGGGCCCCATCTGTCAATGTCCCAGCGGCTGAAGCCCAGCGAGCTTCCTCCTGGCCCGCTTGTCATTCAGTGTGGCTAGCTCTCCTTCGGTGAGAATAGTTCCAGGCCCTTTTCTAATTACCAAAAATTTCAGAAAATGTGTGTAACTTCTATAAATCATATCTTTGCCATTTCAACTCCGTTTTGCACAAACAAAATATGTAATCCAATCAGAAAAGTATATTCTACCCAAATATGAATTTTGTTTTCTGTTTTGAAATTCCCAAATGCAATTCAAATTTGAATTCAAGTAATTCAATTGTAATTTGCAACAATTCATAAATAATTCATACCTTTTCCAAATAAGTCAAATAAAATATGTTTTTCACCCCATTTTGAATATCCTATTCAAATATAAATTTTGTTTTCTGTTTTGAATACTTAAAATTGCCTAAACCATTTAATTCTTGTTTAATGCAATTAAAAATTGTTTAGTATTGTTTAATTCATAATTAAATAATCCTAAGTCCAATTTCAAAATGTGAAACATGTAATCCAACTAAAATTTGATAACCTTTTCAAATATCAACTTTGTTATTTGTTTTGCACACTTTAACTTGCTGAAAACAACCACTACTTGCTCAACATCATTAAGTAACAATAACTTCCAAACTTATTAATGTTTTCTAAACTTGTTAACCATCCTTCCAATTGCATCTAATATTGTTACCTTCTTGTTCTTCCTCATGCATGCATCATTCTAACTCACTTACACATGATGCTTAGTGTTAGAACAATTAATTCAACTATAAGGCATGGGTTTGCCATATGCAATCTTGCATATGGAATCCATTTAAACTTGTGTATCATATCCACTAGTTTACTTTGGTGCATCTATTAAACTTGTCATGCATCCATATCTTGATCATGCTGGATCTTTTGCCGTAGTAGTAATTGTTGCATTCCGGTGTTTGTTCGAGGTTCGTTGCTTCTTCCCGGATAGGACGTTGAGATGATGTGAGCAACGACAAGTTCTGCTACCTTGCGGGATCTCAGGCAAGTATACTCACTTGCATGCCACATGGCTGCCTTTCATCACTTGTTACCGATATTCTCCGTTGTTCTTTTCTGCTAGCCTTAGTAGTAGTTGTTTCTGTTACGAACCTATCACATGAATCCTTTAACCCTGATATTGCCTCACCTCCACTCCTATAACCTTTGCTTGAGCCTGTGTCTTACTATCTTGCTTAGGGTTGCTTTTGCTCGAGCTCGTTGTCGGTTACTTCTTTTACCATCGTTCTATTACTATTGTTATCGTACCGGGGCTCGCTGTTAATCAATCAATCCTGATAATGCTAATGTTAATAATAAATTTGACGATAAGGCACCGGCGGGAGGCCCACGGGTGGTTTTGAGGCCCGCTAGTGTCGACCCCCTAATTAGGAAAAGGGTCTTGTCTACTGATCCATGATGAGCGCACTACCCGCATTTGGGGAGTATGGGCTCCCCCTCAGTTTGACTCGATTCGCATCTCGTCCAAATCGCCGTACTAGTTCGGGCTTTCCATTTGCTGCATGCATGATCTTGCGAGCCCTTGGTACCCGGGTGGAACTTTCGTAGTCGGCATTTAGGGCGGCGTGGTCTTCCAGTGCTATGAGGGTCCCCTTTTCTTCGTGGGGCTCGATTAGCCGCGCACGCACAGCACGCGGTGCTTTGGGCTTGATGCGAAGAAGGGTTGGATTGTGTTGAGTGCCCCGCTTGGTGGGAGGCATCCCATCTGGCGGGATATTCATGAGTGCGGTTGCTATGGTGCACCCCTGCAGGGTAAATCTTCTCGAGAAGCCGTGTTTTCCGCGGTTATGGATTACTTGGTGAAAGTACTGGCTAACAAGTACTCAGGACAACTTCAACATAATGATCAATCATGTTTCACCCAATGATTAATAACTTGACTAGTAATAGGTTATTCACACAATAACTTGACTCATCTTTAATACCACGGTGTGAGTTATCCTCGGATTGCTTCTTCGGATAAGGGGCGAGATCCAGGATGGGTTTGTTTGAAGTTATCTTTCAGTTGGTTACTATCACTCGATCTTATCTCCTTTCTGATAGTTGGAAGTAATAGAATCTCTGTAGTTGGTTAGTGCAGCCTGTTGTCGCTTATTTGCAATAACCCCTTCCTTTCCGTTGATCCTAAAGTATTTGTATCTTGTGATGATTGGCTACGCCGGTATTCTTGTGGGTATGGGTTTTATCCCCCTTGCCAGTACTTAACCGTACTGACCCACGAATCTCTTTCGTGGCTGCAAATTCCAACTTGCAGTCAACAGGTTTGAAGTCTGACGACGTTAGCTTGGGAATCCCTCCGGCTTGGCCTGGGCAGGGATTGGACGCCTTCGGTTATCTTCAGGACTCTTAGTCCAATTTGGATCTTGTCCGTAGCCGGACGTTTGTTTCTTCCGCTGTTATTTGGATCTTTGTATTGAATCAGTTGTATCCCTGGCTCTTCTGAGTCATCTTGTATCTATCTGTCTCTGTTGTAATTGTGGATTATTCGAGAACTATTGTAATGTTATCATAAATGGCAACCTGGAATCGGTTATTATGCGGATTTGGCGGGAATGCTGAAATCTGCATAGTGCCCGATCTCGGGGCGTCACAAATGGTATCAGAGCCTTGGTTCCGATTCCCGATATTGTTTCGATACGAATGGTTATCGAAGCAACGGGTCTGCAAAGCCTGTAGGATAACCTCGCTAACGGTCGTTGTTTCTAGAGTGTCAAAAACTATTTCTGCTAAACTATTTTGGAAAACATCTCAATAGGATTCTTGTTTTCTCCTTACCCCTATTCTATTTCCCCTCCCATCATATTTGTTTTGGAGTCTACTCTCGTACTCAATCTTTCAAAGTGTTAGGATCCTACGTGGGTGGACGTTTTCTGAGCCCTTAACCTAATAGGTTCGATCATCGGAAGATTCCTGGTGGAAGAACATCGTCGTCACTCCGAGCAAGAATCCCTTGTTAGTGGTGTCGAGGAGATCAACTGGAAGCACGAAGGATCGATAGTCGAACTTCTTTCCCCTCCCGGGTTAGCAGGTGGATTGCGAGGGCGCAATCCCTTGTTAGTGGTGTCGTCTGTAACACCTGGGGTGTTACCTGTTTGTTTTCTTTTTGCTTGCATCATCTGCATCCCATAAGCATTGCATCATGTTTTCCAAACCCCTCAAAACTTCAAAACAATTAACAAAATTGTTCAAAACCTAATGGCTAATTCAAACATTCAAATCAAATCACTCCTAATTATCATACTTCAATATGGGTTTAAATATTAAAATTTTGCAAACCAATTAAATCCAATAATGTTTGTATGATTGCTTGAATTTGTTAAATAAAACTTTGCTATTTCCAAAATTCCCAAAAATCAAACCTCAATTTGGAATCCAACTAACACATTAAAAATCAATTAACATTCTAAATTTTGAAGTTAATGATTAACTTTACTTTAGGTACTGTTTTTTTGCAAAATAACACAATTTATTCATAAACAAAAAAAAAAAACCTAACCCTTCTCTCTCTCTCTCTTTATCCCTTACAAAAAAAAATATATAATGAAAAATAAATAAAAAGACAAGCACAAGGAGAGAGGGAGCAGCCCTTTCCTTCCCAGCCCACCTTTTTCCCCACCTAGCCCATACCTCTTTCCCCTCTCCCCTAGCCCAGCCCACCAGGGCTTTCTTCCTCGTACGGACAACCGAGCACGAGGCTGTCGCTTTCACCCCCCCTCCATGGTCCCCTCCACCAACCCCTTCCCTATATCTTCCCCCTCAAGATCCCACGAACCCTAGACCTACCCTTCTCCCAACCCTAGCGCCGCCAACCCCTCTCCCTCTTCCCCCTCGAGCCTCTTCTGTTCTTATGTTTCTGAACTTGGACGAGCACGCCGGCCGGAGGAGTGGGATCATGGCGACGGGGAAGGAGTCGTGGTCGCGGGCTGCAGATGGCGGGAATGGAACCATGGTCGATTCCTCGTCGGTTTTCGTGAAGACGCGGAGGCGAGAGGAGGCCCGTGCCGGCCGCGCCGTCGCCGGAGACCTCCGCCGTTTTCTGCCATCGTCGACTGAACGACTACAGCGACCAGAGCAGGTGATCGATCGATACCTCCTTCCCTCCTTGCGATCTCCCTCTGTCCGCCCCGCCCACCACCGCACACCGGCCGCACGCCCACGGCTGCTCGCCGGCCCGAGCCCTCGCGGGCAGCGCGAGCACGCACCATCGCCGGTCGCCCCCTGTGCGATGCCTCCGATCGGTTGCAGTACAGCAACCTGAACGACACATGTTCGGTTCAGTTAAAAAAAAAAACGTACCGCCTAATGCACCTTATTCTCCTTCGCTACTGCTAGCAGACAAGGAATCGGAGCCAGCCCAGTGGCTGGGCACCACCGCGCGTGCAAGCCAGGGAGACCCGAGTTCGATCCCCCTGACCTGCGGAATATCAACGCTTTTTTCGTTCTTTTACCACACGTGGGCCCCATCTATCAATGTCCCAGCGGCTGAAGCCCAGCGAGCTTCCTCCTGGCCCGCTTGTCATTCAGTGTGGCTAGCTCTCCTTCGGTGAGAATAGTTCCAGGCCCTTTTCTAATTACCAAAAATTTCAGAAAATGTGTGTAACTTCTATAAATCATATCTTTGCCATTTCAACTCCGTTTTGCACAAACAAAATATGTAATCCAATCAGAAAAGTATATTCTACCCAAATATGAATTTTGTTTTCTGTTTTGAAATTCCCAAATGCAATTCAAATTTGAATTCAAGTAATTCAATTGTAATTTGCAACAATTCATAAATAATTCATACCTTTTCCAAATAAGTCAAATAAAATATGTTTTTCACCCCATTTTGAATATCCTATTCAAATATAAATTTTGTTTTCTGTTTTGAATACTTAAAATTGCCTAAACCATTTAATTCTTGTTTAATGCAATTAAAAATTGTTTAGTATTGTTTAATTCATAATTAAATAATCCTAAGTCCAATTTCAAAATGTGAAACATGTAATCCAACTAAAATTTGATAACCTTTTCAAATATCAACTTTGTTATTTGTTTTGCACACTTTAACTTGCTGAAAACAACCACTACTTGCTCAACATCATTAAGTAACAATAACTTCCAAACTTATTAATGTTTTCTAAACTTGTTAACCATCCTTCCAATTGCATCTAATATTGTTACCTTCTTGTTCTTCCTCATGCATGCATCATTCTAACTCACTTACACATGATGCTTAGTGTTAGAACAATTAATTCAACTATAAGGCATGGGTTTGCCATATGCAATCTTGCATATGGAATCCATTTAAACTTGTGTATCATATCCACTAGTTTACTTTGGTGCATCTATTAAACTTGTCATGCATCCATATCTTGATCATGCTGGATATTTTGCCGTAGTAGTAATTGTTGCATTCCGGTGTTTGTTCGAGGTTCGTTGCTTCTTCCCGGATAGGACGTTGAGATGATGTGAGCAACGACAAGTTCTGCTACCTTGCGGGATCTCAGGCAAGTATACTCACTTGCATGCCACATGGCTGCCTTTCATCACTTGTTACCGATATTCTCCGTTGTTCTTTTCTGCTAGCCTTAGTAGTATTGTTTCTGTTACGAACCTATCACATGAATCCTTTAACCCTGATATTGCCTCACCTCCACTCCTATAACCTTTGCTTGAGCCTGTGTCTTACTATCTTGCTTAGGGTTGCTTTTGCTCGAGCTCGTTGTCGGTTACTTCTTTTACCATCGTTCTATTACTATTGTTATCGTACCGGGGCTCGCTGTTAATCAATCAATCCTGATAATGCTAATGTTAATAATAAATTTGACGATAAGGCACCGGCGGGAGGCCCACAGGTGGTTTTGAGGCCCGCTAGTGTCGACCCCCTAATTAGGAAAAGGGTCTTGTCTACTGATCCATGATGAGCGCACTACCCGCATTTGGGGAGTATGGGCTCCCCCTCAGTTTGACTCGATTCGCATCTCGTCCAAATCGCCGTACTAGTTCGGGCTTTCCATTTGCTGCATGCATGATCTTGCGAGCCCTTGGTACCCGGGTGGAACTTTCGTAGTCGACATTTAGGGCGGCGTGGTCTTCCAGTGCTATGAGGGTCCCCTTTTCTTCGTGGGGCTCGATTAGCCGCGCACGCACAGCACGCGGTGCTTTGGGCTTGATGCGAAGAAGGGTTGGATTGTGTTGAGTGCCCCGCTTGGTGGGAGGCATCCCATCTGGCGGGATATTCATGAGTGCGGTTGCTATGGTGCACCCCTGCAGGGTAAATCTTCTCGAGAAGCCGTGTTTTCCGCGGTTATGGATTACTTGGTGAAAGTACTTGGCTAACAAGTACTCAGGACAACTTCAACATAATGATCAATCATGTTTCACCCAATGATTAATAACTTGACTAGTAATAGGTTATTCACACAATAACTTGACTCATCTTTAATACCACGGTGTGAGTTATCCTCGGATTGCTTCTTCGGATAAGGGGCGAGATCCAGGATGGGTTTGTTTGAAGTTATCTTTCAGTTGGTTACTATCACTCGATCTTATCTCCTTTCTGATAGTTGGAAGTAATAGAATCTCTGTAGTTGGTTAGTGCAGCCTGTTGTCGCTTATTTGCAATAACCCCTTCCTTTCCGTTGATCCTAAAGTATTTGTATCTTGTGATGATTGGCTACGCCGGTATTCTTGTGGGTATGGGTTTTATCCCCCTTGCCAGTACTTAACCGTACTGACCCACGAATCTCTTTCGTGGCTGCAAATTCCAACTTGCAGTCAACAGGTTTGAAGTCTGACGACGTTAGCTTGGGAATCCCTCCGGCTTGGCCTGGGCAGGGATTGGACGCCTTCGGTTATCTTCAGGACTCTTAGTCCAATTTGGATCTTGTCCGTAGCCGGACGTTTGTTTCTTCCGCTGTTATTTGGATCTTTGTATTGAATCAGTTGTATCCCTGGCTCTTCTGAGTCATCTTGTATCTATCTGTCTCTGTTGTAATTGTGGATTATTCGAGAACTATTGTAATGTTATCATAAATGGCAACCTGGAATCGGTTATTATGCGGATTTGGCGGGAATGCTGAAATCTGCATAGTGCCCGATCTCGGGGCGTCACAAATGGTATCAGAGCCTTGGTTCCGATTCCCGATATTGTTTCGATACGAATGGTTATCGAAGCAACGGGTCTGCAAAGCCTGTAGGATAACCTCGCTAACGGTCGTTGTTTCTAGAGTGTCAAAAACTATTTCTGCTAAACTATTTGGAAAACATCTCAATAGGATTCTTGTTTTCTCCTTACCCCTATTCTATTTCCCCTCCCATCATATTTGTTTTGGAGTCTACTCTCGTACTCAATCTTTCAAAGTGTTAGGATCCTACGTGGGTGGACGTTTTCTGAGCCCTTAACCTAATAGGTTCGATCATCGGAAGATTCCTGGTGGAAGAACATCGTCGTCACTCCGAGCAAGAATCCCTTGTTAGTGGTGTCGAGGAGATCAACTGGAAGCACGAAGGATCGATAGTCGAACTTCTTTCCCCTCCCGGGTTAGCAGGTGGATTGCGAGGGCGCAATCCCTTGTTAGTGGTGTCGTCTGTAACACCTGGGGTGTTACCTGTTTGTTTTCTTTTTGCTTGCATCATCTGCATCCCATAAGCATTGCATCATGTTTTCCAAACCCCTCAAAACTTCAAAACAATTAACAAAATTGTTCAAAACCTAATGGCTAATTCAAACATTCAAATCAAATCACTCCTAATTATCATACTTCAATATGGGTTTAAATATTAAAATTTTGCAAACCAATTAAATCCAATAATGTTTGTATGATTGCTTGAATTTGTTAAATAAAACTTTGCTATTTCCAAAATTCCCAAAAATCAAACCTCAATTTGGAATCCAACTAACACATTAAAAATCAATTAACATTCTAAATTTTGAAGTTAATGATTAACTTTACTTTAGGTACTGTTTTTTTGCAAAATAACACAATTTATTCATAAACAAAAAAAAAAAACCCTAACCCTTCTCTCTCTCTCTCTTTATCCCTTACAAAAAAAAATATATAATGAAAAATAAATAAAAAGACAAGCACAAGGAGAGAGGGAGCAGCCCTTTCCTTCCCAGCCCACCTTTTTCCCCACCTAGCCCATACCTCTTTCCCCTCTCCCCTAGCCCAGCCCACCAGGGCTTTCTTCCTCGTACGGACAACCGAGCACGAGGCTGTCGCTTTCACCCCCCCTCCATGGTCCCCTCCACCAACCCCTTCCCTATATCTTCCCCCTCAAGATCCCACGAACCCTAGACCTACCCTTCTCCCAACCCTAGCGCCGCCAACCCCTCTCCCTCTTCCCCCTCGAGCCTCTTCTGTTCTTATGTTTCTGAACTTGGACGAGCACGCCGGCCGGAGGAGTGGGATCATGGCGACGGGGAAGGAGTCGTGGTCGCGGGCTGCAGATGGCGGGAATGGAACCATGGTCGATTCCTCGTCGGTTTTCGTGAAGACGCGGAGGCGAGAGGAGGCCCGTGCCGGCCGCGCCGTCGCCGGAGACCTCCGCCGTTTTCTGCCATCGTCGACTGAACGACTACAGCGACCAGAGCAGGTGATCGATCGATACCTCCTTCCCTCCTTGCGATCTCCCTCTGTCCGCCCCGCCCACCACCGCACACCGGCCGCACGCCCACGGCTGCTCGCCGGCCCGAGCCCTCGCGGGCAGCGCGAGCACGCACCATCGCCGGTCGCCCCCTGTGCGATGCCTCCGATCGGTTGCAGTACAGCAACCTGAACGACACATGTTCGGTTCAGTTAAAAAAAAAAAAAACGTACCGCCTAATGCACCTTATTCTCCTTCGCTACTGCTAGCAGACAAGGAATCGGAGCCAGCCCAGTGGCTGGGCACCACCGCGCGCGCAAGCCAGGGAGACCCGAGTTCGATCCCCCTGACCTGCGGAATATCAACGCTTTTTTCGTTCTTTTACCACACGTGGGCCCCATCTATCAATGTCCCAGCGGCTGAAGCCCAGCGAGCTTCCTCCTGGCCCGCTTGTCATTCAGTGTGGCTAGCTCTCCTTCGGTGAGAATAGTTCCAGGCCCTTTTCTAATTACCAAAAATTTCAGAAAATGTGTGTAACTTCTATAAATCATATCTTTGCCATTTCAACTCCGTTTTGCACAAACAAAATATGTAATCCAATCAGAAAAGTATATTCTACCCAAATATGAATTTTGTTTTCTGTTTTGAAATTCCCAAATGCAATTCAAATTTGAATTCAAGTAATTCAATTGTAATTTGCAACAATTCATAAATAATTCATACCTTTTCCAAATAAGTCAAATAAAATATGTTTTTCACCCCATTTTGAATATCCTATTCAAATATAAATTTTGTTTTCTGTTTTGAATACTTAAAATTGCCTAAACCATTTAATTCTTGTTTAATGCAATTAAAAATTGTTTAGTATTGTTTAATTCATAATTAAATAATCCTAAGTCCAATTTCAAAATGTGAAACATGTAATCCAACTAAAATTTGATAACCTTTTCAAATATCAACTTTGTTATTTGTTTTGCACACTTTAACTTGCTAAAAACAACCACTACTTGCTCAACATCATTAAGTAACAATAACTTCCAAACTTATTAATGTTTTCTAAACTTGTTAACCATCCTTCCAATTGCATCTAATATTGTTACCTTCTTGTTCTTCCTCATGCATGCATCATTCTAACTCACTTACACATGATGCTTAGTGTTAGAACAATTAATTCAACTATAAGGCATGGGTTTGCCATATGCAATCTTGCATATGGAATCCATTTAAACTTGTGTATCATATCCACTAGTTTACTTTGGTGCATCTATTAAACTTGTCATGCATCCATATCTTGATCATGCTGGATATTTTGCCGTAGTAGTAATTGTTGCATTCCGGTGTTTGTTCGAGGTTCGTTGCTTCTTCCCGGATAGGACGTTGAGATGATGTGAGCAACGACAAGTTCTGCTACCTTGCGGGATCTCAGGCAAGTATACTCACTTGCATGCCACATGGCTGCCTTTCATCACTTGTTACCGATATTCTCCGTTGTTCTTTTCTGCTAGCCTTAGTAGTAGTTGTTTCTGTTACGAACCTATCACATGAATCCTTTAACCCTGATATTGCCTCACCTCCACTCCTATAACCTTTGCTTGAGCCTGTGTCTTACTATCTTGCTTAGGGTTGCTTTTGCTCGAGCTCGTTGTCGGTTACTTCTTTTACCATCGTTCTATTACTATTGTTATCGTACCGGGGCTCGCTGTTAATCAATCAATCCTGATAATGCTAATGTTAATAATAAATTTGACGATAAGGCACCGGCGGGAGGCCCACGGGTGGTTTTGAGGCCCGCTAGTGTCGACCCCCTAATTAGGAAAAGGGTCTTGTCTACTGATCCATGATGAGCGCACTACCCGCATTTGGGGAGTATGGGCTCCCCCTCAGTTTGACTCGATTCGCATCTCGTCCAAATCGCCGTACTAGTTCGGGCTTTCCATTTGCTGCATGCATGATCTTGCGAGCCCTTGGTACCCGGGTGGAACTTTCGTAGTCGGCATTTAGGGCGGCGTGGTCTTCCAGTGCTATGAGGGTCCCCTTTTCTTCGTGGGGCTCGATTAGCCGCGCACGCACAGCACGCGGTGCTTTGGGCTTGATGCGAAGAAGGGTTGGATTGTGTTGAGTGCCCCGCGTGGTGGGAGGCATCCCATCTGGCGGGATATTCATGAGTGCGGTTGCTATGGTGCACCCCTGCAGGGTAAATCTTCTCGAGAAGCCGTGTTTTCCGCGGTTATGGATTACTTGGTGAAAGTACTGGCTAACAAGTACTCAGGACAACTTCAACATAATGATCAATCATGTTTCACCCAATGATTAATAACTTGACTAGTAATAGGTTATTCACACAATAACTTGACTCATCTTTAATACCACGGTGTGAGTTATCCTCGGATTGCTTCTTCGGATAAGGGGCGAGATCCAGGATGGGTTTGTTTGAAGTTATCTTTCAGTTGGTTACTATCACTCGATCTTATCTCCTTTCTGATAGTTGGAAGTAATAGAATCTCTGTAGTTGGTTAGTGCAGCCTGTTGTCGCTTATTTGCAATAACCCCTTCCTTTCCGTTGATCCTAAAGTATTTGTATCTTGTGATGATTGGCTACGCCGGTATTCTTGTGGGTATGGGTTTTATCCCCCTTGCCAGTACTTAACCGTACTGACCCACGAATCTCTTTCGTGGCTGCAAATTCCAACTTGCAGTCAACAGGTTTGAAGTCTGACGACGTTAGCTTGGGAATCCCTCCGGCTTGGCCTGGGCAGGGATTGGACGCCTTCGGTTATCTTCAGGACTCTTAGTCCAATTTGGATCTTGTCCGTAGCCGGACGTTTGTTTCTTCCGCTGTTATTTGGATCTTTGTATTGAATCAGTTGTATCCCTGGCTCTTCTGAGTCAGCTTGTATCTATCTGTCTCTGTTGTAATTGTGGATTATTCGAGAACTATTGTAATGTTATCATAAATGGCAACCTGGAATCGGTTATTATGCGGATTTGGCGGGAATGCTGAAATCTGCATAGTGCCCGATCTCGGGGCGTCACATTGTATTTGAGTCGAATATTATGTACGAGTAGGGTTACGGTAGGTCTTGGAGTTGTAATAGGTGCGGACAGGATACAAGAGTGTTTTAGTCGAACACGTGTATCCTAGGACCTCTCATATAATGAGGAGGCACCACATGTTGTAACCCATGGCGACTTGATAGCAGCAGTCACGCAAGGGGAGCCGGCGGTTTGTGCCGGCCACCAAGGCGGCCGGTGCAGCGATATCGATGGGGAGGAGCGCCCATAGTCATGCCCCGCGGATGTAGGTGAGTTCGCCGAACTGCGTTACCAAATCTCGGTATCGTCATGTTTGTTTTGATTGCTTGTTACTCGTTAGATCGACTAAGCGCCTACGAATTGTAACAACTAGTAATAGCACGAGCATGTCGTTAATAGGCATGTCGTTATTCATAGTATCGTGGGCAATGCCCGCGCAGCTTCGAGAGCAAGCCCGGTCAACAATTTGTCTCCTAGACAGATTGGTCAAGAGTCTAGTTCGCAGCCACAACGACTAAATGCTCTCTAGAAGCTTACAACGAATACACTTTCCCTCCCGTGAAGCTTCTCCCTTCTTCCACCCCTTTTGAGGGTCGAATTCCGGCAACCAGGCCCAACCGACGTCCTCCTCGGCGGCGGTGCCGTCCAGAGATGGACTAGGGAAGGCACCGGGCTTAGGGCGTTGCGTAGTAGTAGTTTTTGAGTTATTGGTGTGTGCCCCTGTGGCGACTAGGAGTAGGTCGCTGGGTCCTTCCGTCTAGATCCGATGCGTCCTGAGCTTCGTCTCCGTTGATGTGCAGTCTCGGTGGCAGGAGCTGCCATAGGTGACGACGAGGGGCTCAAGCATCTCCTATAATAAGGTTGTGTTTTGGAGTTTGGTGCTGGGCTCTTCAGGCCATGTCCAGCTCCGGCTGGAGTCTATTTTCTTCGCGGCGGTGCCTTCGTGGAGAGGGTCGGAGACGGCAATAAACAGATTTCCTGGCGACTCCATGGATAAGGTCTATTTCGGCGGTCAGTCTTCGGGTGCGGATTTTGCTTTGCAGGGTTCCACTAGTGGAGAACAGGGCATTAGCCCCGGTTGGGATGGGCCTTATGCCCGGCTTCCCAACCGGGTTTGCCAAACCCGGGCTAAAGGCCCCCCTAATACCCCGTTGGGCTTACCAACCGGGGTAAAAGGAGTGCACACGTGGGCTCTGCTCAGTGAGCAGGCTGGCGCCCTTTTGCCCCGGTTGGTAACACCAACCGGTGCAAAAGGTTCTCTGTTTTTTTTTCCTTTTTCTGTTTTCCTGTTCTCTGCAGAAGATTAGAAATTCTATTTTTTTAATGGCACTAATACTTCAAGTGCACTAAAAATCCAATGATATTTCAAATAATAAATATTTATAGTAAGAAAGATGAAAAATTATCGAATAAAAACACAGATGAAAACCAACAATAACATAAACATATAGTCTGTCACGAATACAAATATTGTTCGACACGATGACATAATTAAACATAGTACGACCCAAACATAGTACGACATATACATAGAGAGACATAAGCATAGAGCGACACAAACATACTACGCCTCTGCGTTGGAGGCAGCCTTGCCCGAGTTAGACTCGTCTGGATTGGAAGCGGAGCTGCTATCAGACGAGCTATCCTGGCAGCAACGGGGGCGGACTAGGGCGCCGTCGAAGATCTTCACCTCCAGCACGTCGTCCTCCGTGTCGTCGTTGATGTACCTGAATGTGAGCATGTTTCCCACATCCATGTTGTACATGCGCTGGAACTGCCCCCACCTATGGCGCAGGTAGAGGTCATCGTCACGTCGCTGCAGGACCACCTGAAAGGGCCAGTTGTGGCAGCCCTCAAACTGGAGGCTGAACCTAAAGGGCCGGTCACGCTCGAGGAGGATCTCCGATATCTTCTGCGGCAGACGAAACTTGTTCCGCAGTGGGTGGAACAGGTGGACGTAGAACTCCGGTAGTCGGAGACCGTCCTCCTCCTCCTCCACTGCAGCAACAACGCCGCGCCGTGCACCGCATGATGTCCCTCGTGCAGTGCGTGCTGCCCGCCGTGCTCCGCGTCCACGTCGACGAGATGGAGGCGCCGCTTCCTCCTCCTTGATGGCTAAGCTGCCACCATGTCCCCGCGCTGTACGCGATCCACGTGGACGTCCACGTCGATGTCCACCACGTGGTACGACTATGTTTTCTTCGACACGGACGGCGCTGTGTCGTGGAGCTCTCGCCATGGCTACAAAAATGTATAACATCATAAGTAATTTTCATAGTCGCACTAACTAATAGCATCCATTTCATCAGTTCGCAACAGTTGCATATAATCTAATCAAAATATAGCTAATAACATCCATTTCATCAAAATTTCTGCAAATTTTATCAATTTACTCCAAACCTCTAACTAATTTTTTGTGAAGTTGGACCTTCACATTTTGTGCTTGTTACGATGTAGTACACGTGAGGGCGATGTGGGGGAAGGAAGAGTTTCTGAACATCTTTAAAACTAAACAAAATCATATATGTAATATACTGAGATCCGACAAAATTGGACCCTTTTGTGCACATCCATAACGGCGACATTCTTCATAACCCCGGACGGGATTTCTGAGGAATATCACCATTACGAATGTGCACCAAAGGGTTCAACTTCGTTCGGATCTCACCAACCATGGAATATTACATATGTGACGTAATTTAGTTTCAAAGAAGTCCAGAAACCCTCGTATTCCTTTCTCCGGATCACCACCGCCTGTAGTACCTCCTCTTAACAGAAACAAGATGGTCATCGGTCTGTGTGCCTCATACTTAAATAGCTAATGTACTAAAATAGATAATATACTAATAAATAGCTAATGGTACTAAAATATGCCTCTAGCTAATAGCTAATGCTACTTATAGATAATAGCTAATGGTACTAAGAAAAAAAAAGCTAATAGCTAATGGTACTACGAAAAAAATGGTACTTATAGCTAAAAGCTAATAGCTAATGGTATACTTATAGATAATACCTAATGGTACTAAAAAAATAGCTAATAGCTATAATTGTACTAAGAAAAAGAAAAATGGTACTACAAAAATAGCCAATTCTAAAACCTAAATTTTTTCTAAGCTCAAGACCTAAATTTTTTCCTCTAAACCTCTAACTAATTTTTTTCTCTCTAAGTGATCTAATACCTAAACTAATTTTTTTCTTCTCTAAGTGAGCTAATGGTACTAACAGTATCTAATACTAACATCACCATATTACTAAAAGTGCTAATATTAATCTAACATTAATACTAACAATGCAATTAAATTAATTAAATAAAAAAATTACAATTGTGGAGGAGGAGGGCTCGGCGGCGAGGAGGCGATCTCACCTCGAGGAGGAGGGCACGGCGGCGAGGAGGAGGGCTTGAGCGCGGGAGAAACGCGAGTATGCCGGCGGCGATCTCGGGTGGCGCGGAGGAGAGGACGGGCGTCGCGGGAGGAGGCGAGGAGGCCGGCGGAGGAGGACGGGCGGCCCAGGCGCGAAGGAGCATGGGCACGGGCGCGGGCGTAGCGGCGGCGAGGATCCCGGCGTCGAAATCTGGCAGCCTCACGGCGTCGCTCTGAATTTCGGCGCCGAGTGACTTAGCGAAAACTGTTGCGTTGCCCCGGGCGGTTGCTCCACCCGGGGTTATATAGGTGGAGGCCTTTTGCCCCGGTTGGTAACACGAACCGGGGTAAAAGGGTGTCTTTTGCCCTGGTTCGTGTTACCAACCGGGGAAAAAGGTTGGGAGGTGGGCCCTCGCTTACCCGCCCACCTCCCCCTTTTTGCCCCGGTTGGTAACACGAACCGGGGCAAAAGGCCCAAATTTTTGTTTTTCTGTCCTGCCGCCATTTTTTTCCTTGCCTCGTTTCAAATACTTTTTCAAATATTTTTTAAAATACATTACAAATGATTTTGAATTTGGAGAAACTTTCAATATAAAATGTGTTCAAAATTGCATGAGCATTTCGAATACAATTTCTGTTTTAGAAAATAATTATTCTAACTATTTAAACTAGTAACAATTTTTGAATTTTCAAACAATTTTAAAAACCTAGTTTATGAACGGTTTTGAATTTGGAGAAACTTTCAATATGAAAAGTTTTAAAAATTGCGTAAAAATTTCAAACACATTTTCTGTTTAAAAAATAATTATTCTAACTATTTAAACTAGTAACAATTTTTGAATTTTCAAACTTTTAAAAAACCTAGTTTATAAATGGTTTTGAATTTGGAGAAACTTTCAATATGAAAAGTGTTTAAAATTGCATATACGTTTAAAATACATTTTCTGTTTTAAATAATAATTATTCTAACTATTTAAACAAGTAACAATTTTTAAAACGGCATCCAGAGCAGGAAGAAGAAGATGAAGAGATCTGTAATGTTTTCACACATGATATGGATAATCTGTAATGTTGTATACATTATTACAAAATATTCTACCAATATTACATGAACCATGAAGGTTTAATACGTTATCACCAACTACTGCCACCATTGTTTACTTTTCTGCCTAGTCATAGAGCATCTTCATTATTTTACGCGATGTTTGGGTCAGTTTTCACTCTGAAGGGCGGAATTTATTCAAAGTTATTATAATCTTCTGACATGTCTGACCTGTCCTCCACTCCCACAATGTTTATTTTTCCTGAAAGAACTATGTGTCGCTTCGGCTCACCGCATGATGTACTTGAATTCTTTTTTTTCTTTTCCTCGGTTGGGTAGACATGTCCTGCATATAGAAAACTTGAGCCACATCTTTGGCTAGGACGAATGGTTCGTTTCTATACCCAAGATTGCTGAGATCCACTGTTGTCATTCCGTACTGCTGGTCTACCTTTACTCCTGTCATCTTGACCCATTTGCACCGAAACAGAGTGACCTTAAAATTAGGTCCATAGCTTTCTTGCAAACCTCTTCTTAATTAATAGATTGGGGCAAAGCTTTTGCCCCCGTTTCTAAAAAAAAAGTAGGTCCATAGTCAAGTTCCCATATCTTCTCTATGTAACCATAATATGTGTCCTTTTTCCCATTGTATCCGGTTGCATCGAAATAGACACCACTATTCTGGTTGATGCTCTTTTTATCTTGTGCGATCATGTAAAATGTATTCCCATTTATCTCGTTCCTCGGAAAGTCAGTACAGTCAAAGATGGTGACCTGGCCAACAAGTAGAGTTGATCTCCAGCTATGTTGTTATTCATGAGTTTTGTCTGCAACCAGGCGATGAAACTATCCATGTGTTAATCATTACTCAAGGATTCAAACAGCCCCGGGTTTTTGGACCGTATAATATTCTTTAGTGAAAAAATGTCCGTCCATAAATATCTTTGCTTTCCTTTCTAGCATGCCTTTTCCACTCATTCTTCCCTCATGCCGCGATTCGGTAACACCAATCGACTTAAGGTCTGGAAGAATGTCAACACAAAACTCAATTACCTCCTCTGTTCCATAACCCTTGGAGATGCTTCCTTCTGGCCTAGCACGGTTGTGAACATATTTCTTTAAGACTCCCATGAACCTTTCAAAGGGGAACATATTGTGGAGAAACACAGGACCGAGAATGGTAATCTCTTTGACTAGGTGAACTAGGAGGTGTGTCATAATATTGAAGAAGGATGGTGGGTACACCAACTCGAAGCTGACAAGACATTGGACCACATCTGTCTGTAACACTGATAGACTTTCTGGATTGATTACCTTATGAGAAATTGCATTGAGGAATGCGCATAACTTCCAACATACAGCACATGGACAACACATAATTTTTTTCCACTTTTTGCCTGGGCCACCTCAAGAAAATAACCCACGCCTTTCATGAACGCGGTAGAGCGTCGGTCAGCGTACATCCATTGCCGGTTAATCTGCATTATATGATTATTAATTAAGAACTACTAGAGAACACCGTGAATAGAGAATGACCAATGTTACATCGACACATGAAAGGTTAAAGTTGGTACCTCGACCGAGAAGGAAAGAAGGACGAGAAAGCTTATTTAATTAAGTATGGCTCGGACAAATTAAATCTTATTTGTTTTCTGCGAGCTGAGATGACGTTATTCTCTCGGACATTTCATCGAACACCTCATGTGCATAGGAGGGAAATACAAGTGAGCACACACCACACAACTAGAATATGTCCTCCAAAGTGAGTGGCATGAGGAGAGGAGAGGGCTGGCAGGGTTTATATAGTGGGGGGAGGGGGGGTTTGCCCCGGTTGGTGGCTCCAACCGGGGCTAAAGAGCCCCCCACGACGCGAGCTGATGGTGGCGGGCCTTTAGCCCCGGTTTGTGGACCAAACCGGGGCAAAAGACCCCTCCACCACGCGCCCTACTCGCCCCAGCCCCACCTTTGCAGCCGTTTGCACCGGGTGGTGGCCGAGCCGGGGTGAAAGGGGTGCTCGCCACTGAGCAAAAGCCCCGTTCTCCACTAGTGTTCCTTTTCTCTCTGTGGTGGTGGTGGGATGAAGAAGCATGGCGGTCTTTGGCAGTTCGGCGACGAGCTGCTCCGGAGTTGGGAAACCGCGATGTCGAGAAGTACACTCTCAGCGGCCGTTGTTCACCAGCTGACCCAGATTTTTTTTTGATAAAGGGATATTTTATTACTTAATGTAATATTACACCCAGCCTCTGCATATCAAGATGCACACAGCCGAAAAAATAAGAACACATGAAAAAAAAAGCGAAATACATAAGAAAGTAAGATCGCCTAAGGTGCTGGGGGTCCAATTCGCAAATTATGCTGCCACCCATGGTGGGATACAAAATCCCTCGCCGTATCCTTCAGTCTGGTACACACCTCCAAGAAAAGGTCCCGGTGCTCCAAACGCTGCAGTGGAACCCAAGTATGGAGTATAGATGTAGTCCTGAAGATAATCTGCATGAGAGAGAAATTTTTATCATTAAACACCTTGTCATTTCTACGCAGCCACATCGAGCAAATCACGGCAAGCGCTGCCACCCTAATAAGTGTCTTAAACCTCTTATCAACACCGTTAAGCCAACTCCCAAAAATGTTGGCAATACTTATCGGTGGATATAAGGTAGAACCTATTTGAATGATCGACCATATAGAATTAGCAACTGCACAATCGAAAAACAAGTGTTTTATTGTCTCATCTTTATGACAAAAAACACATTGTTTACTCCCTTGCCAGTTGCGTATTACAAGGTTATCTTTAGTTAAAATTACACCACGACGAAGATACCATGCAAAAACCTTAGTTTTCAGAGGTATTTTCATCTTCCAAATTTTTTTTTTATTGTCTATTGGCCTCTCCGGTTGAATAAGCGCCTCATACATCGAGCTAACCGTGAATTTACCATTCGAGTGTAAATTCCAACGGAACTCATCCACACCCTCTGTTAGCTGCACTACCATCAAACGATTTAATAGTTCGTTCCAAGCTAACAGGCGGGGACCAACTAGGTCTCTTCTAAACGTCACGTTTGGTGGGAAGGTTTCCATCACCTTAGCGATAGTATCACTTTTGTGTCGTCCAAGCACTATGTTGTATAAGGTTGGATATTGTTCCCGGAGTGTGTTATTATATAACCACTTATCCTCTCAGAACCTTATCTCTGAACTGTTTTTAATGGAGAAAGATCCAAGTGGGAAGAAGTATTTCTTTGTCGCCATAAGACCGGCCCAAAAGTGCGAGTCCCCTGATTTCCATGAAACCTGGGAAAGTGCTTTTGAACCTATATACTTCCTCCTCAGGATAGTTTGACAAATCCCATCTTCAGTAAGCAGTTTAAACAACCACTTTCCGAGTAGAGCTCTATTCTTGACCTGAAGGTCATGAATCCCTAGCCCACCATGTTCTTTAGGACGGCATACCACATCCCATTTGGCCAATCGATATTTTTTCTTCTCACCATCCCCTTGCCAAAAAAATCTTGATCGAAAATAATCTAATCGATGCAAGACTCCTTTTGGTAGTTGGAAGAAGGAAATCATATACAGTACCATATTGGTTAATACTGAATTTATGAGAACCAATCGACCACCCAAGGATAGTAATTTCCCTTTCCAACTGCTCAACCTTGCTTGAAGTCTTTCGTCAACATGTTTCCATTGGGCAATCGTCAGCCTCCTGAAATGAATCGGGATGCCTAGATAACTAATAGGAAACTGACCCTGACCACATCCGAAAAGCTCAGCATATTGGTCAGCATGGTCTCGAGCATCGCCAAAATAATACAATTCACTTTTATGATAGTTAATCTTCAGACCAGAGAGCTGTTCGAACGCTGAAAGAATCAGTTTCAGGTTCATAGCTTTCTCCAAGTCATGATCCATAAAGAGAATTGTATCGTCTACATATTAAAGAATGGACAACCCCCATCCACAAGATGAGGTATTACCCCTTCAATCTGACCCTCAAGTTTAGCACGTTCTATGATTACGGCTAACATATATATCAGCTACTATATTAAATAATATAGGTGATAATGGATCGCCCTGTCGTAACCCTTTTTTCGTTTGGAAGTATGTCCCAATGTCATCATTGACCTTTATAGCCACACTTCCCCCCGAAACAAAGTTACGGATCAAAGACCGCCACTCCTCGGAGAAACCTTTCATCCTCAGAGTCTGCTGAAGAAAAGACCACTTGACTTTATCATAAGCCTTTTCAAAGTCTATCTTTAAAATGCCGCCCAGCTGGCCAGCTGGTGGCTTGCTGTTACGCCGGCGTCAATTTTCGGCGTTCTTACTACTTCCATGGAGAGGCCCTCAATGGAGTTCACTGTGGCGCTTCACGTCGAGTCTGAAACAAGTGGTTTCGTCCCTGTTTCGGTTGCCGGCGGCTGCAGTGAGAGCTCCAGCTTCATCGGCGGTGACAGAGGAGGACCCGATGGCTTTTCACAATCTTCATGTAGGGTCTTCTATGCAGATGTTCAGGACTGTTTTGTAGTTTCTATATTTCTTGAGCTCCCTTATGTAAAGTGTTCATGCACCGCTTTAATATAAGTCGGTTTCCAGACCCTTCGGGGCTGCTCTGGCTAAAAAAAAGACTAAATGCTCTAGCAAGCACCAGCTTAATTCATTTTTGTGCTTTGCCTTAGTGCCCGTACTTGTACGTGCTGTCGATTTAGCAGCAGCTAGGCTTTTTTTAGATAAAAGGCATTATCTGCCCTACTTTAAATTAATAAAGCAAGTAGTTTGGGTTACAACACGGGTTCGACTTAAAACATGCTGGGGGCATACAGCTTTGCCAATGAAAGAGAAAGCAGGGGGCCGGTCTCCCCAACGACAGGCCGGAAAGAACAAGAAACGAAACTACGGTGGAGGGGGAGCTGCTGGTAGTAACGAGCGGAAGATATCTTTGAGTCCAGCAGCGAGCTGCAGCAGAGTCGGCTTGTCAGGATCCTTAGCGAGATTTGCCAAACCTGCACAAAAATCGACATTTTGAACAAAACATCAGCTGGGCGTTTAGGAGCGATTCCCTCGATAGCCAGTTTATTTCTAGAGAGCCAAAGGGCCCAGCCTAACGCCGTAAACAGCACCCAGCTGTTACGGCGTTGGCTCCCTAACAACGACTGATGGATGGCAAAGAACTGGGGGAAGTTAGCGGGGCTCCAGCTGCAGCCCAGCAGCTGGCGGATCGCACTCCAACCCAGCCTAGCCAAGGAGCACTGGAAAACTATGTGCGCCGAGTCTTCCACCTCTCCGCAAAGGGCGCAAAAACGACGAGACGGCGAGGAGTGACCAAAGAGTTTGTTCCGCTTTGGTAGTCTATCCAGAGCTAGCTGCCAAGAGAAAATCTTGACCTTGAGGGGGATGTGCGCCGACCAGATGTCCTTACACATGAGAATCGACGCCCCTCGCACAAGTTTATTATACATGGAGGCAACCGAAAATTTGCCCGAGGGCTCGAGAGTCCAAGAGACCGAATCAACCCCCTCTGTGAGACCGACCTCTTCCAACTCCGAGTTCAACCTATTCCATTGTTCCTCGCAGCGAGGGGAGAAGTTGCGTCTGAAACGAAGCCCCTCAGGTTCGAAAGCCGCGGCTACGGAAATGTCGGCCTTAGCGCAGATCTCAAACAGCGCTGGAAACCTATCTCTAAGGGGGGCCTCCCCCGTCCACCAGTCCAACCAGAACATAGCCCTATGTCCGTTTTGGACTGAGAACTTAGTCCCCAACTTAAGGAGGTGTTTTATCTTGTGGAGGCAGCGCCAGAATTGGGAGCCCCCCCTTGGTTCCGCCGAGAAGATGTTCGTCGCCTCAGGATACTTAGCCGTGATGATAGCGCGCCAAATCGAGTCGTCCTCTTGAAAGAGTTTCCAAACCCATTTGAGAAGTAACGCCTTGTTCATCATTTTGGTATTGGTCAGACCCAGACCCCCGCAGTCCTTGGGCCGACAGATTACTGGCCAGTTAACTAAATGGCCTTTACGCTTGTTGCCCGCGCCTTCCCAGAAGAAACGCGCCCGGATTGTGTCGAATTTCTCGTGCACTCCGTCTTGGAGTAGGAAGAGCCCCATGACGTAGGTGGGTAGAGCGTCGAGGCATGTGTTGGATAGAATCAGCCTTCCAACCGAGGAAAGTAGTCTACCCATCCATGCCTCGACACGCGCGCCGAGCTTTTGAACAAGGAAATTCCATTGCTCAATGGTCAGTTTCCTGTCCGCTATCGGGAGGCCTAAGTAGATGAAAGGGAAGGACCCCAACTTGCAGTTGAGCATGTTGGCGACACGGATCTGTTCGGCCTGAGATTCCCCAAGAACAAAGGCCTCAGATTTGTGGAAGTTGATGCGCAGACCCGACATCTCCTCGAAACAGAGCAACAGGAATTTCAAGTTAGCGATGTCGAGGTCCTTATTCTGGATCAAGATGATAGTATCATCCGTGTACTGAAGATGGGAGAGACCGCCTGGGACTAAGTGGGGGACCACCCCACTAATGTGCCCCGCAGCGCAGGCTGCGGACAACATGGCTGAAAGGGCTTCGGCGATAAAGTTAAACAAAAGGGGTGAGAGAGGATCCCCCTGTCGCACCCCACGCTTGTTACGGAAATAAGGGCCGACCTGCCCGTTAATAGAGATAGCCGTTTGCCCCCCGGTAACTAACTGCTCTATTCGATGAATGTATCCTTGATCGAAACCTTTTCTGCGGAGGACTTCCAGGAGGAAAGACCAATCAACTCTGTCGTAGGCTTTTTCGAAATCAAGTTTGAGTAAGATGCCCCCTAGCTTCTTGACTCTTAACTCGTGAACTACCTCATGGAGGGCAAGCGCCCCGTCGAGGATAAACCTGCCTTTGAGGAAGGCAGTCTGGTTTGGGCTGATAATCCTGTTTGCAATCGGGTCTAGGCGAGAGGCAAAGGCTTTGGAGATGATCTTAAAAATTACATTGATCAGAGCAATGGGTCTGAACTGAGAGATCTGGTCAGCCCCTTGGACCTTGGGAATAAGGGAGATGACTCCGAAGTTTAGTCGGGACACATTGATACGGCCAAGAACAAAGTCATTGAGCATATGCAGCACCCCCAGCTTGCATAGAGGCCAACAACGGCGAAAAAAGGCCACCGGAAACCCATCCGGGCCCGGCGCCGTGTTTTCTTTCATATCCCAAACAACTGCTTCCAGTTCTGCCTCAGAAAAGGTAAGTAGAAGGCCCTCGTTCTCCGCCTGCGAGACTCTAACGGCTTCGGGCCACAAGTTGGGGACCAGACCCAGACGGCGAGTGTGGTCCGAACCAAGCAGGTCCCGGTAGTAAGCGTAGATATGGTCTTGGATGTGAAAAGGGTCCCTAATTGGACCCTCCGGCGAGATCAGCGTAGTGATGACGCATTTCCGTCTTCTACCGTTCGCCACCGCATGGAAATAAGCCGTGTTTGCATCCCCTTGCAAGGCCCATCTAACTCTCCCGCGCTGGCGCCAGTATTCCTCTTCCAGTTGGAAGATGGCAAGCAGTTGATCTTCTAGGTGGTATCGGAGGGCCCACTCGTCCTCGTCGATGCCCACCGAGTCTGCTTTCTCATCCAGAGACTTAATATGGGCGAGGAGGTTAATCTTGCGCAGCCTGGCCTCTCTGCCCTGATTACGGCTCCAACCACGGAGGTATTTGCGCAAGCCCCCGGCCATGTGCTTCCACCAGTCCAGGATATCGCGCCCTCCTGCCCTGGCCATGAGCGACGACCACTGCGAGACCAACAAGTCCTTGACACCCGCGATCTCGAACTAGCCTAACTCGAAGAAGAAACGGTTTGAGCGAATTGGGGGACCCCTGCCCGAGTCCCAAACTAGAGGGCAGTGGTCCGAGCCCAGAATTGGGTCCGCAGCAAGAGAGGACAGCGGGAAGAGTGCGTCAAGCTCGGGGTCGATCAGGACTCTGTCTAAGACACAGCGCACTACGTCTCGCTGACGGTTGGTCCAAGTATAACGAGCCCCGGATCTTGGAACTTCTGCAGAGGTAAACCAGAATTGGCCAAGGAGAACGAGTGGCCTTGGAACGTGGCATGTGCGGTGCCGCAAGTCGAATATACTCCGTTCCGAAATAGATTACTTCTAGTTGTCTAAATATATATAGACATATTTTAATATCTATATACATGCTATACACATGCGTTTTTGGACAAATGAAAACCATCTATTTTAGAATGGATGAAGTACATGCCATGGGAACGCGATGTAACGTACGTGACGATTGAGTGAATGAGGCACGAACCTCAGCCCAGTTCAACATCCTCTCCGTGTTCACGACTATCTCTAAATTGGAGTAGTTTACGGTGAGGATAAGCAGCATCGATCGTATTAATTCATAGAACCGTAACACAAAAACAATCTAAGGGCTAGTCTATCTGCTACTATGCGATCAATGAATTAATCCCCACAAACACTGAGACCCATCAGATATTTTTTTTCAAACCCTACCTCGTATTCGTAGGATGCTAGTTACAAAATCCAAAAATTGACCTATCTAACTCAATCCAGCTATAAGGAGTATGGACATGTCTGTCAGCGTCATTTGGAACATTATCGGCCAGCATCTTTTAAAAAATTAATTTAAATTCTTAACCATATCAAATACATCAGCACAGGTACGTTATGTAGGTTTCGGCCGGTGATCTGACTGACCGTTGAAATGCTTACTTTTCTTTTTTAAGGGATGTCTAGTCAAAAGAAATCGACGATGCCCCAGATATAAATTCTTATTACCATGTTCCACATATATATTTTCAGTCTCATCTAAACAGTGTGTATGCATTGTGTCCCTTATTTAACTGTCATGTAAGGTTACTAAGAACATGTCAATCATTTATGGTTACGAACAACAACGATTGTAGGTAAAATTTATTTTGTTTGTGCTCATCCCACACATGTACACCAGGTTTGTCCCAGAACTATAAAAGTTCTTCAATTAATAGCCTCAGGTACATATAAATGTCGTTGAGAGGTTGCTTCGGGCCTTGGATGAGCACTACCATCATAATAAACTTCCGCTTCATGCACAACCAAGGAGGAAGGTTATAGATACATAGAGTCACGGGTCAGGTGCTATGACTGGAGCTCTGCTCCCCAAAAGGATTCACGCCATCTGTGCTTGGACCAAACCTTAAATTTCTTGCGTCACTTGCAAAATCTTTGAACTCTCTGTTGATATTTCTCCACTGCGACCCATCAACGGGGTGTCTCAATATCCCGTCTGACTTACGTTCCTGTTAGTGCCATCGCAACTACTTAATTGGCATGATCTTTGTTTCTGAACAAACGTTTCAACTGTGGTATTATAGGAGAATACGACATCACCTTGGTAGGAACCCTCTTTGACAGGGGGATGCTAACCCGGTAGGCCAAGCTCCAAGGAATAACCCGGCTCAAGGGATGATGTGCAGGATCCGGCTAAGGATAGGGAAACTTGTGAAGGCCCAAGCTTGTAAGCCCAATGACCCGGATTGTGGGTTACTGTAAAGGCAAGTTAGGGTTAGTGCGCCGCGTCCGGGTAGGATTCAGGATACGCCTTGTAGAACAAGCCAGGGGGTACGGGTGCTTTATAAACCGACCCCTGGATGTAGTTTAGACAGAGATCTAAGAACCCTAGCAATATCGCGTGATATCGAGTACCCAGTGTAAACCCTAATCGTATTATCGTATCGAGAATAGAGATCCGGCGACTTCGATTGCCGGCTATCAGATCAAGTTGTACCATGTCTTCCCTTGAGCTAAACCCTCTCCCAAACGCCTGCGTCGACTTGCCCCAAGATCAGTTACCCCTGGTAACATCTGCCGTGATTATCCCACGACAGTTGGCGCCCACCGTGGGGCCTGCGTCCAAAGGTGTCTACATCACGGGAGAAGCTCGGAAGGGAATGGAGAATCTTGTCATCGGCGAGATCTACATCGACCACGAAGGAGAAAAGGTGGTGGACGATTCCGGCTGGGGGCCGGAGTCGGATCACCTCGAAACCGGATCCGTCGTGACAATCGGCCGGATCAGCGTCTTCATCGGTATGGTATGTGCTTCCAATTCGGTCCCTGACAACGTTGGATCTGATTCTATGCCAGGAAAAGCCACGTCTATCCGATCAGATGATGAAGAATCAACGGGAACGACATATCCGGCAGAAGAACCCATCGCGGAGTGGGAACAGCCGGAGGAGCCGGCATGGACCCCACGCGACCGGGCCCAAGGAGAAGATGACACCGGGTCTATCCTGGATCTACTGGAAAACCGGTATGCGGAGAACGGTGAGGAGGAACAGCCTGAATTTACACCGGATATCGTGCGCCGAGTTGCAGTCTATGCAGCCCCCGCGGCCAACCAAGGAAACACAGCCGCGGCATCAGTCGGGGCGGCTCAGGCAGTGGCCCAGCAACAGGGCGCGGTTAACGGAGACCCGGTCTTGACCCGGGTCGATGGAGAGTCAGCATCGGTCACCAGTCGCGCAGCAGATGAGGAGCAACACGCCAACATGTTCGGGTTTCAAGCAAACCGGACACCAGGGGCGGGTCCCTCGAATCCGCGTCACCCGGCCTTGTTCGATAATAATTTGATTTTGGATCCTACAGTCCTCGCCACCGTTATCACCCCAGAAAACGCGGCAGAGCGTGTTAGAGATCTGGATGTGGCTCGTCGTGCATTGGAACAGCAAAGAAGGCAAGTGGAAGCAGATAGACAGGGGATGGCCACCCGGCGGCGCGAGCTAGATGCGTTGGAAACCCGGCTTCGAGAGGAAACGTCCAGGACACATCAAAGGCACCACACCAGGTTGCCAGCAACGGGCGGGGTTATTAATCCGGCTAATTTATTCGTCACGCCTCAGGACCAACCGATACCAGTGGTGAATCAGGGAACCGCACCCCAACAGATGACAGTAGCGACACATCCGGCGAATGAACGGACCGGGTTACCCCCACCGCAAACTAGAGTCACAACCGGCAACGATCTACTGCCGCCGCCACCATCACGATTCCGCACGCCAGCCGGCCACTACAACAATCCTATGGACAACGTATATGCGGCGACACTCGCATTGAATCAAATACCTGTGGGAGAGTCGCCCCATGCAGAGAAGACTCGGCAAGCCATCGAGCTGTTGCACACTGCGGTGGCACAGCAAGCCAATTACCCGGATCACAGAAGCGGTATGCACGGGACGCCATACGTCAGCCAGCAGCAAGGGAATATACAAACAAGTTCAGCGCGGCGGAGGGAAGAGCAGCAGCAAATGCCGCCTCCTCCCCGCGCTCAGGCAGCATCAGCAGCACAGGCCGTCGTGGACAGTTCTAGGGCTCGGAGGGCCGCGGCCGGGTCTGCAGCGCATGGACCTCCCGCAGCACCGCGCCCAGACGCGCCCCCCGCGGCATCACACGTTTCTAGAGCAAGGCCGGCTTCAACCATTCTTGCGGGACCCAAGTGTCTCTCGGACAATATTAGAGCTGAACCTTACCCGGAAAAGTTCAAAGAGCCAGGGAAAGTAGTGAATTATGAGCCAACCATGGATCCCGAAACATGGCTAAGCAGTTACGAGATGGCAATGTCAATCCGCAACGCGTCCGAGAACCTCCAAGCCAAGTTCATGTATCTGATGATGTCGGAAGGAGCAGCAAAGTTGTGGTTCACCAATCTACCAGAGGGATCGATCAAGTCTTGGGAGGAATTGAAGACCGCGTTTATCAAGCACTTTCACGGGACCTGCAGGAAATTATTCACTATTGATGATCTAGAACGATGCGTCCAGAAGAAGGGAGAATCGGCGCGCAGTTGGGTGCGCCGGGTTATGGAGATACTTCACTCATCCACGGATATCCAGCCCAAGGATGCACTACAGGCCATGGAAAAAACATGCAAGTATATACCTTTAGTGCAAAAGTTAACTCGCATGAAGTCCAGTCGAAATGCGTCGGAAGTCACAATGGGAGAATTGATGGATGCGTGCAACAAACACGCTGCGACAGATACTACAGAAGAAGAAGCTGATGACAAGAAGACAAAAGAAAACACAAGCGGTAACGGAAGAACCGTCAACGGAACAGCGTCAGGTAACAATGGAAATAGCCAGATCAAGCGCCCTTTCGAAGGAGGCTCCGAGTTTGTCGCCAACACAGAAGCTGGGTCTTCGAGGCCAAGAGCAGAAGGAAATTTCAACGGAGGTAACCACAATGGAGGAAACTATCAAGGTCCACCAAGGCCGGGTAACAATTGGGACATATTCAGGATGGCATGTCCGAAGCACAGCAGGAATGGCAGGCCAGCTAACCACTCCCTAGAACAGTGCGCCGATTTACAAAGATGGAAAAATGAGGAAGTGCACAGAGCTATGCGAGGTGCAGGGCGGGGAGGAGGACCGGGTCCAGGAGCAAACCCGGGCAACGGCCCACCCCCAGCTGGTAACCCGGCGGCTGGAAATCAAGGTAATAACCAAGGGGGGGCAGGAGGCTTCCAGGCTAACCCCAAACAATTGGGTCAATATCATGTGCATACCACAGGAGGCTCTAACAAGGACAAAAAGATACTGAAGCAAGCAGTCAACTCAGTTTCGTTAGCCGTCCCGAGATACTTGAGATGGTCAGAACAGGAGGTAACATGGAGCAGAAGGGATCACCCGGAAAGAGTGGAACACCCAGGAGTCCTGGCACTAGTAGTCGCACCGCAAGTTAATGGGTACGAACTGAAGAAGGTTTTAATGGATGGTGGAAGCAGCATCAATATACTGTATTGGGAAACCTTCCTACGCATGGGTCTCAAGGAATCTCAACTGCAAAAAAGCTCAATAGTTTTTCATGGGATAGTGCCGGGTCATTCAACATGCCCCGAGGGAAAAATCGCGTTGGAGGTAGCTTTCGGAGAATCAAAGGATAACTATCGAATTGAGTGGCTCACCTTTGAGGTAGTGAAATTACGCAGCCCCTATCACGCGCTATTTGGAAGGCCGGCTTATGCCAAATTCATGGCTAGGCCGTGTTACGTATATCTACAGCTAAAAATCCCGGGTCCCAAGAAGACCATTACCATACATGGAAATCGAGACATAGCAGCTGAATGTGACGAAGGAGATGCAGCAATGGCCGAGCAGGCCTGTAGAAAAGAAGAACTCAAGCATTACCGGTCTCAAGCAGACCCGGAGGATATAGCCACATCAAAAAGGCCGAGTACTGAAGGCGAAAGAACAAAATCCAAGGCAACGCAAGATGCTAAAATGGTGGCCTTAATCGAGGACGATTCCCCCAAGCGGCCCGCTGTAAAGGAAGAAGCTACACGGCCGCTTACAACCAGCCAGGTCATTGGAACACCCCACCCGGGTTGGCTAGCAAACCCGGTACTCATCAGGAAAAGGTCCAACATATGGAGAATGTGCATTGGTCAAGCCAGACCGGGACCAGTGCTTATGAGGAACTAAACAATGTAACGGGCAGCAGGTTTCAGACGCGCTCTTTTCCTACCCAGGGTACCTAAGGGGACTGGAAGGTTTTTAATGAGGCGGCCTGCTGATCCAAAATTTCTAGTATCAATAAAGAGATGGTTATCAAGTCCTATATCATTACATCCTGATTACAAGTAAGTAGTATCCCTGCGACATCGATAATTCAGTATCATCAAAAGCATCGATTGCATGAAGGTCTTGGGGGTTGGTTGCTCAGGTAACCAACCACTAACCCGAATGACCCGGCATAGATAGCTATAAGTTATAAGGGCCGATTACTCGCAAACGAGCACGGCTGCAATCTTATGACTGGGCAAAGAAGCCAACTTTTCTTGACTTTTCTTACTTAAGCTCGATGTGACTCACACTAAAGTGGCATGATTCGTTCGCTTACGATTACAATCAGCCATGAAGCCCAATGGGACTTGCCTGACACTGTTCTCGTATGGATGTAACAACATGGTATCCACGCGAAAGCCGGCTTACAGTACAAGATAGTTAAAAGGGTCATCTAAACCACAAGTTTATGCAGAGTACAAGGCTAAAAGCCGGAAACTCAACAATTATCAAGCATAACTTCAGTACTTACATGGAATGGCTTTAGGTTTGCGACTCGGTAAAAAATAATTTGTTCTCTGAGAAAGGCCACACCCCCATTACTCGAACTTTGGGTCATGGGGGCTGGGGGACTTCGAAACAGAAACAAACTACTTGGCTATCGCAGTTCGAAAAACCTCACCATCCGAGTCTTGGGGACTTAAAGAA
This sequence comes from Alopecurus myosuroides, assembly GCA_028641055.1. Taxonomy (NCBI): domain Eukaryota; kingdom Viridiplantae; phylum Streptophyta; class Magnoliopsida; order Poales; family Poaceae; genus Alopecurus; species Alopecurus myosuroides. Next base: position 77,086,173 of record CM054057.1, read on the forward strand.
AAAGCCCACGTATTAAAACTCCTGGTGCTCGGAAAACCGAGTCTTACAAAGGGAGCTAAAAAGAAAGCTGGGTATCAAGAACAAGTTCAAAAGAACAGACAAAATAGCACGATTATCAAAAGGCAGGGAAAGCCGCAAAAATATGTCACCGAATAGAAGTACATTACAAGTTATGGCGTTGGTATCAGAAGTGCACAAGCGCACCATTGGCAGGATAAATAGTTCAAATGAAAAGGCCCCACGTGATTAAGGTATTATGACATCATCACCCTACTCGGCCTCCTGAGTGCGATCTTCCGGGTCTTGCTCCTGGGCCTGCTGCTTAGCTTTCCTGGCAGAGCCACCCGGACTCACCGCGCCAGGGCGGATAGGTGGAAGGACGGACGGTGTAGAGGCGGATGGCCCTGATTTTAACTCGGCCTCCCTCTTCGCGGTTGCCTCCTTCTTTTTGGCCGAGTGATCAGCCCACTTCTCCAAGAGGTCCAAGGGCGGGGGTGCTTCCTCTGGGATAACTTTGCCATCGGCGTCATATGCAGCCATTAGCGTATTCAGGTCCAAGCTATCGGCTAAAGAGGTAGCAGAGGGGCGCACTGCTGACTGAATGGCCTTGAAGTCCTTAGGCGTAAATTTGGCACCATCCGCCTTAAACTCGGGAAACCCGGATATTATCTTCGCCGGGTCAAGCTTCGGAAAGTAGGCTTTGGCCAAGGTCAATGCCCGGGTTATTCCAATTCGGCAGGACGAACGCTTCCAAAGTTCAATCCAGCCAGGCACAGTGGAGCAGGCTTGGACGAGATTCTCTTCACCCGGATAGGCTTCTGTGGGCCAATGTATGGCGTCCAATATAAATTTTGTGCCGGCAAAGAAAGTCCGGAGCACAGTCTTCAGGGTCCTAGCCTTGGCAATAGTATCTTCCTCTGGAGGTGCAAGGTTGGCACCTGCAGTTGAAACAGAAGCAAGAAGGTATCAGTAACCCAGAGTGGTGCATAACAAGAAGCATGAAATTAGTCGGCAGACAAAAACTTACTGAGTAAGATCTGGTAAGTGTCGGTGATTTGATCCGATAAATTCTTCAAGTCGGTCCGAGCGGTGTGGCACTTCTTCTTATATTTGGAAACATCCTTCTTCAAAGTTTCCATGTCATCCTCAAGGATTTCCCGTCGTTTTATCTCGGCAAGAAGACGTTGTTCGGTCTTCAGTAAAGTTTCATCAGACCGAGTTATCTGTGCCTGTAAGTAGAAAGGAAGGCAAGCATTAGTTGGATGTTCTGATAAGATAAATTTGGCGTGAAGTACCAAGCATAACTTTTGCAAGTCATACTCGGAACTTGGGGACTAGATATGCAATATGAGATGACAAGCGCTTTTACCTGGTGCTCTGCAGCCATGCGCTCTAATATATCGCCCTCTGAAGCCTTCATGGTGAGGAGCGTGTTCATCAATTGATCAAAAGTATCTTTACCCGTATCAGAAGACCCGGGGCCTTGGGAATTCCGAGAAGAGGTTTTCTTCTTAGAGGGAGGCGGAACCCGGGTCATTTGTGCGTTGGAATCCGACACTCCTTCGGCACCCAAGGTTGTGGCTTTCTTCTTCTTGCTCGCATGGGAAGCAATTGGATACTCGGTTTCTTGGGCGTCCGGTTTAATCGGCGATGTTTGTTTTTCACCGCCAGACACGGCAGTAGTCTTATCGGCCGGGCTCCCCTGACCCGGGCCCTCGTCTTCCATGCCCTCTTGGTCGCTAACGACGACCGTGGCCCTGTAAATGTTATCAAGAAGCAGTTAAGATACGCGGTCAGGAAAGGGTGGTGAAGTGTGGAAGAGCATCCGGAAGGGGATCTTACCCGGTGTTCACCGCGAAGTCACAAGGAAACCCGTCATCAGACTCGGGAGAGGCTAAAAATTGTCAGGTTAGACGTCATATAAGAATAGTTCAAGGGGAATGTGCCGGTCAAGAAAAGATAGAATAATTACCAGCCCGCCGAGTGGGGGTCGAAGAAATACCCGGGTTGATGACGTTGTCACCCGGGTTATTTCGAGTTGACCTACGCTTGATCGGGGGCGACTCCTTCAAGAATGGCCAGTGGAATAACGTCAAAATAACTCAGGTATATTATTAAGGTGACGTGAATTGAATGCGAGGAGGGGATATGAAACCTTGGAAGTGGCCTCTTGAGCTTTTCTTTTGGATCCGGCTTTGGTTGCCGGTTCCGGTTCGTCCTCGTCGCTGGCAGATTCTACTTTGCCATCCGAGTTTTCTTCTTCATCATCCTCTTGTTCTGAAATATCATCAAAGTTATGGTTGAAAATGAAGGGGTTATGACGAGTTCAAAGGAACCAAATAGAATTCAAAGAGTACCTTCATCCGAGTGAACGGCCTCTTGCTCCTCTGGACTTTCGGAGCTAGGGGAGGCGTTGATTTTCCAAAAGTCGTCATCAGCCTGAAAGGTGTTAATACACAGGTTACCAACTGTATCAAGTGGAAAGAATGAAAGTAAGGGCGTCAGAGTCGGACTTTTACCTCAGGGGCGGGGTTTTCAAGCGTGAAGGGCTCTAACCCGGATATGTTCCGGATTACCTCGAGCTTTTCCGTCAAAAAACCTTTGATGGTTTTATGGGTGTCGCCAGGTGCGAAGATGTTATCGGAGTATCGGAGCGGATCGGAAGGTTCTCCTGAATACTCGCACATCAACTTTGTGCGGATGGAATTGGGCTGAATCCTAAAATCGACCCAGGTCTTTACTAGATTGAGCCCGATGAGGCCCTGGGCTGTAAGAGTAGCAATTTTGGCTAGCAAGGGTTGAATTGCCTCCCTATCTGAGTTAGGGGCGAAGGCACTAAACTTATCAGAAATATCAAGAAGACCCTCCGAGTAACCCGGCAGTTTCTTTTGGCCGGGTGGGGAAGTGTCCTGGCAGTAGAAGTACGAGAGCTGCCAATGCTTGACATGGGAATTGAGGGTGAGGGGTGGCATTAGAGAGTTCTTGCGGCGTTGGATCGAAACCCCGCCGCAAGTGAGAAGCGCCCCATCACCGCTTTCGCGGCATGGCTTGCATTGAAAAAGCTCAATAAAAAGAGCTAGACTTGGCGGAGTGCACAAGTAGGATTCGGAAAGGACAATAAAATGGGAAATATTTAGCACAGAGTTGGGTCCGATATCAAAGACACGAAGGCCGTAGTGGCTAAGTATGTCACGGAAAAAGGGGTGACCCGGTGGTCGAAAACCCCGGGTCACGTGATCCACGAAACAGATTACCTCATCTTTGGTAGGGGTGGGCCGGGTCTCCTTACCCGGTACCCTCCATTGGATATTTTCCTGAGGAGGAAGAATTCCCAGTTCCACCAGCTCCTCCAACTTGGCCTTTGTGACCATAGATCGCGCCCAGTTGGCGGAAATGGTGTTGGTGGCCTTGGCCTTGGCTGGGGTCTTCCCCTGTTTCTTGGGAGCCATATGGCTGACCTGCAGAGTACAAGGTAAGAAGGAAATTAAGACATGAAAGTTGCGAGCCGGCTAAGTATAGGCCGGACAACATTGAGGTATGAAAAGTTACGGGAGATCCGGGTGTTAGCATGCAGAGCAAAGTTTGAAAGTTTCCGGGTATCAGGCATTGTGGTGAAATTTATGGGATCTAAATGATGAAGGAGCCTTTTGAATACAATGGACGGCGGCTTAAGTTCCAGACGTGAATAAAAGTAACTGAAAGGGAATGGTCTAGTCGGGTGATTGATGCGAAGGCGGAAAATTTGGGTGGTTCGAGCCTAGATTGGAAGTTTTATTTTTGGATTTGTGGCAAGAATAATGATTGTGGGTAGTAGGGGAGCGGATTGGAGCATGCGCTTTGTCCTTTGTGCGAGCTAGAAGAGTTTATGGGTATTCTAATTCGGCCTAGTCAAGAAATCCGAGGCGGGCCGATCTGGATCTAATCTGAGGAAAAAATCAAAGGTTGCGAGGGCAAATTGATAGGTGCAAAAGACTTACCGGAGGAGATCTGAGGGAAGCCTTGCGGAGGCAGATGGCGCAGGCTTGGTGTCCCTTCGCGGTTCTTGGTGGGCCAGATGAGGATTCGCCGGCGGATCTTGGCGGCGGCGCGGGGCGAATGGTGGCGGAACGTAATCTCCGGGCGATGGGTTCCGGTGACGAGCGCGGGATTTCCGTGGTGGCGCTCAGGGAGAAGGAGAGCTCAGAGGGAGAAAGGAATGGAATGGAGGAAATGAGCCGTTAGGGTTCGGGTCACTCCTAAGGGGCTTTTTTATAGTGCAAATGGATAAGCTCGGTTTGGTGAGTGGAAGCCGAGAATTGTGGGGGTAAACGGCTATTTATTTAAAGTTTCTGCGAGATGTGCGCCAAGTATTGAGCAAAGCATCCGGATAAAAGGAAGAAGGGGATTCGTCCCGTGATGACGGGATTGGTTATCGAGCATAGGATCTTGGTGTTATTATTATGGTTTGGACCCAGAAGTTTGAACCAAGGTGTTTGGAGGGAAAGCTGGGGTTATTACATGGCCGCCAAGGAGCAAGGCCTAGCTGAATATCAAAACATCTTAACCCGATCTTCATATACCCGTATGATCGATATCTTTGCAGGGAATAGCAAGCGCTTCAAGGAGATCCGTGAAGCCCAGGCTATTCTGGGGACTACTGACAGGGGGATGCTAACCCGGTAGGCCAAGCTCCAAGGAATAACCCGGCTCAAGGGATGATGTGCAGGATCCGGCTAAGGATAGGGAAACTTGTGAAGGCCCAAGCTTGTAAGCCCAATGACCCGGATTGTGGGTTACTGTAAAGGCAAGTTAGGGTTAGTGCGCCGCGTCCGGGTAGGATTCAGGATACGCCTTGTAGAACAAGCCAGGGGGTACGGGTGCTTTATAAACCGACCCCTGGATGTAGTTTAGACAGAGATCTAAGAACCCTAGCAATATCGCGTGATATCGAGTACCCAGTGTAAACCCTAATCGTATTATCGTATCGAGAATAGAGATCCGGCGACTTCGATTGCCGGCTATCAGATCAAGTTGTACCATGTCTTCCCTTGAGCTAAACCCTCTCCCAAACGCCTGCGTCGACTTGCCCCAAGATCAGTTACCCCTGGTAACATCTGCCGTGATTATCCCACGACACTCTTCCTAGGGGGATCGCCCTCAACATCACCAGGGTCATCCCGTCTGATCTTATACCGTAATGCAGTGCATATCGGGCATGCATTCAAATTCTCGTACTCCTGACCGCGCTACATGATGCAGTCATTAGGGCAATGCATGTATCTTCTGAACCTCTAAATCTAGAGGGCAGACAAGCTTCTTTGTTTCGTACGTACTGGCGGGAAATATATACGTTGTTCTTTAGAAGCATATTATACATCATTTTCAGCAACTTTTCAAAACTCTTATCAGATAAACCACACTCTGTCTTCCATTGTAGCAATTCCAGTGTACTACCCATATTTTTTGGAGCATTTTCACAAGTTGTGCACAACAACTTTTTGTGATTCTCTAATATGTGATCCAACTTCTCCCTCTTCTTTTCACTATCACAATCTCTCCATGCATCAGGAATGGTCCGACCAAGATCATAAGTTGGTTATCATGTGTCTTTTCTTCAGCTTTCCCTTCAGCTTTTCCCATGAAAGTATCACCGTATTCAGAGGGATAGTTGTCATCATCCTCTTCTTCTTCATTCTCTTCCAATATAACCCCTCTCTCTCCGTCTTTGGTCCAACAATTATAGCTGGACATGAAACCGGACCGAAACAGGTGGCTGTGAAGAATCTTGGAGTCAGAGTAATCCTTCTGATTCTTACATACACTACATGGACGGAATACAAAACCATTCCGTTTGTTCGCATCAGCTACACGGAGGAAATCATGCACACCATTAATGACCTCGGCAGAGCGTCGGTCAATACCGTACATCCATTGCCGATGCATCTGCGCTATTACAATTAGTATTCAGGTTTAGGTGCTAACCTCTTGGAACTCTTTAATAGAAGAGGCCACACCAAATCTTCACCAATCGTGGAAAAAATGGGGATAAAATCGAGCTCGGTGGTGAAAAATAGAGGAGATCAAAGAAACTACCTAGCTCGGGAATTTCATCGAACACCTCTAATGCATATAAAATGAACAACAAAGTAGCCTTCCAAAATGGAAAAAAAAAGAGTAGTGGGAAAAGGCAGGGCCGATTATATAGGAACAGAGGACCTCTAGTCCCGGTTCGTGATTCTACCAGGGGCTAGAGGTTCCCACCCCTATCAGAACCAGGCCAGAGACCTATAATTGCGGACCATATTACAAAACGGGTCTAGATGTCCCATTCGGACTGAGACTAGCTGAAACGAGCCTTTCTTACGATTACGGGCGATGGAACCGGAGCACTAGTCCCGGTTTCAAATGAAACCGAGACTAAAGCTAGTCCCGTTTGGACCGGGACTGGCTCAAACGGGCCTTTCTTACGATTACGGGCGATGGAACCGAAGCACTAGTCTCGGTTTCAAATGGAACTGAGACTAAAGCTCCGCACCAAAGCCCTTATTTCTACTAGTGATGATGAAAACAGATTAAGCGCATATTCTCTGTCCGTGGCGGTTTGTCGGTAGGAAGCAGTATGCATCCATCACACCGCGTAATTTGCCGACTGCAGAGGTCGTAAGTCGTCAGAGCATCTCTAGCAGACACCGTATTTCCGCCAAAACTGTAAAATAACCATCGTTTTGCCGTTTCGGGCCGAAAACGCATGCAGACCAGATCCCGCAAAAGTGACCGGCCTGCAATTTTTTTTGAGGGGTGCGGCCGTTTTCCCCCGCGGAACTTAGAAAAACGAGTTTGCGCGGTCGACCTGGCAACACCCTCTATCCCTAGATCGATTTTGAGGGAGGGAAATTTCACCACGGTAGTTCCACCTTTCCTCTTCCCCCCGCCACCATGGATCTTGACCTCCCCGCTCTGCCCGACCTCCCGGCGGCCCTCTAGGGAGGCCATAAACACCCCCCAACCCTGTGGTCGTCATTGTGGAAGTAGGGTTAGCCAAATCGACAGCAGGCGGCGCCGCGGTGGATCTCCCCACCGGCCATCTCCGGGCCGCCCGGGAAGCCTCCTCCAACGTCGTTCCTCGCAAGCGCCTCGGAAACATCATCGTGCAGGGAGGCACGCCCGCTCCCACCGCCACCGTAGTCGCCGCCAAGGGGGACGCTCGCCCTAAAGCTCGCCCTCCCGCTCGCCCTACCGCCACCGGTAATATTGGTGATACCGAGGCGGTGCAGTTAGTGAAGAAGAAGAAGGTTGTGCTCAAACGCAAGCGGTCGCCTTTGACCAAGAAGGCCCCGGCGAGTTCTATGCCTGCCACCACCGCTGTCCCACCGGTGTTCGACGGAATGGCCGAAAGGTACGTCCGACCATCTTGTAATTTTCTTCTTCGTCGCCGTTGAGGGTTTTCGCTCAAGAATTCGGCGTCTCTCTTTGTAGCTCAGAGTATGCGGTTCTCCTCGAAGAAAACATGGTGAACATTGAGGATGCACCGCTTGGGGACTATGGATACAACGACATGGACGGCGGAGTACACAGTGGCGGCAAAGAAGAAGAGGAGGAGGAGGTGTTGCAGGAGATTGAAGGGAAGTTCTTCGAGGCATCGCAATCCACAATAGGGTATAGCAAGAGGAAGAAGAGCTATACCCAATTGGAGGATGAAGTGTTGATCCGGGCTTGCCAGGCTGTGTCACTCGATGCCATCCACGGCCCCGACCAAACCGGGAAGAGGTATTGGTAAAGGATAGAAGACAAGTTATTCCGGTTCATGTCAAAGAATGTTGACAAGACACCACGTACATATAGATCACTCCAAGGTCGTTGGGATGTGATCAAGCCGGCGGTTAGCCGGTGGTGTGGATGTTTGTAGCAAGTCTACAATGCACCTCCAAGTGGAACAAATGAAGCCGATTGGGTGATTATTTTATCCGCAATCATCATATTGGTGCCGATGTTTGCAAATAATAGTGCTTTGACATAGTTCCTTTGGTTGTAGAAAAAAATTACAGCCGCAAGTTATAGGGACATACCGGCATCCGAGGGCAAGCCCTTTGCATTTGAGCATTGTTGGGTAATGCTTAAAAATAGTGAGAAATAGAAGGTGAGGGACAAAGAATCACCACTGAAGAAAGGTGCCTTCACCGTGTTGGACGATGAGGATGATGATGAAGGAGAGAGGAACAAGGGTAGGCCGGATGGCAAAAAGAAGACCAATGACAATATGAAGAAGGAATCAGAGGCATCAAGTTTGAGAGAGAAGATAGAGAATATGGTGAACTCAAATGAGTTGATGATCACCATGACTATAGAAGCAAAAAAGGAGTTCGCAATGAGAAAGAGGAGAAGTGGCACCAAATCAAGGATAATAAGTTGCGCAAGGCAGCTATTGAGCACAAGCCGAGGAAACCAAATCTCTTGCCAAGCTCATTGCCGAGGAGAACAAGATTATGACCATGAACCATAATGAGATGGATGAGGTAACCTTGTAGTCGCATGATTTGATGAGAAAGGGGATCTTGATGCGAAGGAGGATGGCTGCTGGTGGTGGTGTTGGTTTTGGTGGTGGTGGTGGTGGTGCTTGATGGTTCTCATCATGGTTCGCCACTTTAATGTGATTCTTATGCAAACATGATCTATTAGGTTGTTGGATGCTTTTAAAACTATATATTTGCTATGTGTATGTGAGAACTATGTTGTAATTACCGAAATATTCGTGTTAATTATCAAAATTTCTTTTTATTTGTGCAATTCGGTTTTTGCGGTTTGCTGGTTCACTTTTAGCTGCGGCAGAACAGACACAGCATTGTGTTTGTGGTCTAAATATACAATAAGAACATATAATGCATGGATCTACGCACGGTCCATGGAGGGTACGGATAGAGAGAGATGGGGACATGATGCGTTCCCGGTGACTCAGGTGTGATATTGTACACGAACTTACCCAGCTTCATACAACCCGGATGTGGTGGAACCCTAACGTGCTGCTATAATTCAGTATAGCCAAATATGCCTATGTACAGTTTAAAATAAGATTGATAATTTCCCTAAGGCTACCCTAGGCCGACTTATATAGGTCACCGCGCGTAGGGATTACAAAGAAAGAGGTAACCGACTAGGAAATAGTCCTAGATTAGTACGTCTTAAGCCTTGTCTTCTATGCAAAGGCGGTTGAATTGTGGGCTTCCGTCTTGGACCTTTCTTAGCCGGTTAGGCCTCTAGCTTGTGCTTCAACAAGCTGGCACGTCAATAAACCTATTTGATATATCCCAAGAGGCTCTACAATTGGAGAATCCAAATTAGGGCTAGATTAGTTTTTTGTTTGTTTTTGTGCGGAAATATATTGGGGGAATGAGGGCCAACATGAACAATTATCAGTAAGCTATATGTTAGGTGACAAAAGCAGATGAGTTAAGAGGTTATAGATCTGGTCGCAGACGACGCATAGAAAAAAAGAAATATAATTACAAGTGGGAAGAGGCCCAAATAGAGAAGCCGGGGTCAGAAAAAGGAACCAAAAAAGAAGGGAAACGTTAGAACAAATTAGTAGATACCATAAAAATTGTAAATGCAAATATTTGCTGAAAATATTGTAACTGTTATTTTGCATATTCTAGATTTTTTTATATTTGGTATGTGGATAATTAATATTTTCCAATTTGCTTTCACATTAAATAGTTGAGAAAACACTCTAGAAAGCTCTGGCAACTTATGGACTCTTCACAATGATATTTAACAAAGATAAAACAGATGGTAGGGCCATGTGCATTGATTGAGATATCGGACATGGTTTTCACCGTTTTTCGAAAGGAAGGAAAAACAAGCTAAAATAGACACCATGGCATACAAATATTATACGAAAAGAAATGATTTTGTTGTTTTATTTCAACCTGATCTAGAAAATTGTGTTTAAACAAGAGAAGTCAATAGCCACTTATGAAGTTTCTTGGAAAGTAAATCAAAATGTCATTTTTCTTGCAATTATACTCTCTGAATTTAATACAAGTTTTTTTTCCACGAGTGGTAGCTAGAATTTAGTGTAAGTACGTCGTGTCTTAAATATTTATCTAGATTATTATGCTGTTAATTTTATTGAGTATCATTTAAAATGTAACATTCAGTATATAATTTAAAGAAAAATAATAATATTACACATAAGTAAAAAAAGTTTGGTATAACTAATTAATATTTTTTTTTGGCAAGAATACTCAAGAGCACTAAAAACACAACTCTCTGAGATCCAACGGGAAGTGACCTCTGTGGAAACAGATGCAAACTCGCTGCTCTACAGGCGACACCAATCTTTCGTTAGTAATGAATACATGCATATCACCTAATGAGAGAGAAAATAAATGAACTCTCCTAGAGAACACAAAATCCCCACTCAAGTGTAATTGTCCCTATTCATAACAGGATGGTATCGACTCGAATCAATACGGTGGAGATCTATAATCCGTAGCGGAATTAAGATGGAGTAATTTTCATTGAAAGAAACTCTATGTTTATGAATACAACCTTTAGGTACAAGTAAAAAACTCAATTGGAGACAATCAAAACTTCTGGGAAATCATTTTATGATTCTCATCTTTCTGTATCATTTATCCTAGCAACGGAATGAATTTATAACTAGAATGACTTGTTCAATGCACCGTGATATTTCATATTTAACAATGAAATGGCGTATATTCATGTTATAGCCGCATACATCAAATAAATGAAGCATTTCTTTAGTTAAAAACAAGAGAATTTTGACTAGATAAATGTTAAATAATAATATTTAATGTTTATCTTCATACATTTGTTTTAGTTTTCCAATGAAAAATAAAATCATGATTTATTATTTCAGCTAGAATTTTCCCCTGCACTTTGTACTACTATGAAAATAAATGCAAAGAGAAGATAACTGTATTCTTGTTCATTCAGCATTGTTCTTTTTGGTAATGCACCTCGATCTAGAGATAATAGGCCAGGACATATATCTATCCGCTCTCGAGAAATCAATACGATGGTTCTCAAAGAAATCTAGTGAATTAGTCGTGAACCCAAAAGTTGGTAGCACTCTTGATTCTATAGAGGAAGCATATGGTCTCTACAATTTTTATTTGTTGGAAGTGTTATTTGGAATCCATTATAGAAATAGCGGATTAAATTAAGAGGGAGAAGTGCATGCGGTAGTTAGTATGTGGGTGTGGTGAGAGCTATGAATAGTGGGACACGGTGGAGGAAATGCAGCAAGCAAAAGAGAAAGATGGGATGGGCACAAGGTAGAAGAAGATGAGCAAGAGAAGGCGTCTTGCAATCTTATATTGACAAGAGAACCACTATGCAACGACATGACCGACACTAAGCAACGCGGGGTGATGGATCCATTTACGGGAGAGTGTCTTCCTATGTATCTTTTTTTGTTCTCTGGCAACGGCACCGGAAATTTATACTTGATGGCGTGGAGCACGCACTCGTTGGGGCACCCCAAGTGGAAGGTATGATGTAGCGTAGCAATAAATTTCGATCAGTTATAAACCAAGGTTATCAATCTAACAGAATCGAGCACTGCAAGAAATATGTTATCCTATAACCCTCAATATTGGTTAATGAATGGTCATGTATGTTCATATGTGACTTTTCTGTGACCAAAATCGGTTGATCAAGTTACGAGCGTCACCAATGAATCAAAGTGAGCTTGTGTAGCCAAAATAAAAAGTCATGGACTCTGAGACAAATTTTTTTGGTCACTCGCAGTCTGGCCAAACCACGTGAGATCCAACGTGGCAAAGGTGACGTGGCACAGAATCAGCCCAGCCCATTAAAGCCTTCTATATGGGCCTAGCCCAATAATTCGGCCCATTTAATTTTCTCTGCCTATTTAATTTTGTCCTGTCAATTTTAGACATCCACATGGGCCAAGCCCAACTATTAGGCCTTTATTGGTTCCTTTCTTTATTTTTTACAGTCCATTTCATTGGTTAACAATACAATTCATGTTTGGGCCTCAGCCTGATAACAAGACATCTAAATTATGAAACTCAGACTTTCACGGTATTTTTTTTCGAAAATTAACAAAAGAAAGTTAGTTGGGCCGTAGCCTTTTAAGGTACAATATTGGGCCAAACATATTAGGTTCACATTAAACAAATTACATTTAGCCCATATAGCTTTCAAAAAAATAGCACAAATTATAATTCAAGTTCAAATTCCGAGAATTTGAACAAGTACAGCAAGCACACCCAGTATTTGAATACACTTAATTACTAGTAAGATCAGATTACATCAAAATTCCTTGGACAACGATTCTATGTAGTTTAAAAAAAATAACCGTTTAGTTAGCCTATATAGTTTCACATACACAATCTGGTACAGAATGATGGAACTATATAGGCTAACTGAACGGTTATTTTTTAAAACTATGTACATATCATTTCGATTTCGCTACGGAATGTGTGTTATAAAAAGCAAGGGTTTGATCTATTTGGAATAATTATTTTCAACATCTCATAAATAATGAAGACAAATATTAAGTAGCATATGAACCATAACATGATGTATGTTCCAATAAACTAGGAAGTTCATATAGATATGATGACTTGCATAATAAACCATTAAAACTGGATCTTTCTTTAAGTTGTGCACTGACCGTTGTGTTACAATCAAGCATCTTTGAACAAGCTACGCTTGTACAAATCTCCTGCATTCCACATCAGAGAAACCTAAGTATAAAGAAAAGCAAAATACTAGAGCAGGAGTAAGGGTTTTACCACTACGAGGGCCCTAAACCTGGGTAAATCTTGCCCCCCTGTTAGCCGACGATCGTCACCAGCGCCTACACGTTCTCCTAATCGAAACCCTATCGGTCCATCCGAGGGATTTGTTGAGATGACTATTTGGCAATTGGAGCCGTCTGTGGGAACGGCGGGCGCTGGATCTACGACGTCTTCGGCCTCATCATCGCCAACCTTCAGCTGGAGCCCCAGAACCTCGACTTCAGCAGATCCGATCCGATTCGGGTCGATCATCGTCGCGCCCCACTCGCAAGAATCACGCCCGGTGTTCAGCGGATTGGAGAAGAGCGTCAGCCTGACGTTCGGTAGCCTCCACTTTCACGCCAACAAAGCAGGAATCGTGCACTTCTCCGAGCAGGACGATCTTGGCGGATCGGACTCCGAGTCTGTCTCGAGCCCGAGAACCTTCGACTCGCTGCCCAACGACGTTGATCGTGATCTAGCGCCCAGCGGCGTATCCATCCGCCCCATCACTCGCAACTTCCATACTATCTCAGCTAAAGAACCTTCTCGGGTCGGCAAAACTTGTCAACCTACGCCTAAGACTCGTGGGCCATATCTGGCTCAAGTCTGCATGGCAGGATCGACCGAGCCACCCGAGGAAACGGAAGACAGCCTGAAAGAGTGAGAGCACATCAAAGTCTCGCGGGACGCCTGGCTCAAGGCGAAAAAGGTTGTACATCTAGGCCAACCGATTGAAGAAGGGGACCCTCAAGAAGATCTAACTGCATACCACTATCATCTGGTGACAGCAGCAGAGCCGATCAAGGAGGCCCACAAGAATCTGGACGAGCGGAAGAAATTGGCGGATGAATCTAGTCTACGCCGTGCAACATTCTCTAAAACTTACTCGGTAGGGAACAATCCCCCGAAGAAAAAATACGTCTCGAAAACCGCAGCCCTGGATCGTGAATCTCTTAGCGGGGCCAGCAAGACATTCGAGACATCTCTCATGCATGTCGACGACGACAACATACACCCAACGACTCCTGCTGCTGCAGTCTTGGCCGCAGCCACGTAACTGCAGGGGGACCAGCCAGGAGAGAATGACCCCAGCACGGAGAAATATCGACAAGTCCAGAAGGGGCTAGGCATGGCAGCCGCGAGACTCGCTGCCCAAGGCCGCAAGAACGTGACTGCACAAGAGACTGACAAGACCCTTCGGAAAGACAAAGAAACACCCCGCGGACGTGGGAGCACATCACCTAGAAGGAAGAAATCACCTCGTCGCGCCCGAGGAAAGGAAGCCCGGCGTCGCGGTGATAGCCCGAGTAGCAGCAACGACAGCCCGAGAGATCGTGACCGCAGTCCACGGCATCATAGCAGCCGCTCGCGACACTGCAGCAAGGAACCGCGGAAGGAGAACGATCGCGACCAGCCCGAATACAACGCATGGTCTGACATCGCGCAGAACAAAATAAACAAGGCCCGAGCGATCAGGAACCGTGCACGGTCCCCATCCACCTCCTCTGACAAAGAAGCTTGTGGCGCGTTGTGCTTTACTCGCGTCATCCGCGAGGCACCGATGCCCAAGAGATTTAAACTTACTACGGAGGATTACCTCACGGCAGTAAAATGCCAACGTGGGAACAAGACAACGACTATGCAGTACCTCAACCTACATCTTGTAGGCGCTGCGCGCAGCTGGGTCGAAGGAAGACCGAAAGCGTGCTACGGATCATGGGATGATCTAACTTTCGACTTCCGCAAGAACTTCCAAGCAACATATAAAAGACCCGCGTCCATCGAGGAGCTGCGGGCTTGTAAGCAGAAGAGTGGTGATTCTACTCGCGAGTACATTCAGCGGTGGACCACGCTCAAAAATACGGCGGGAAACATATCGGAGAAAGTTGCAGTCGAAGCTTTCACCAAAGGAGCTCGACGAACCGCCTTCAGAGAAGAGCTGGGGCGAGCCACACCCAAAACCATTGGGGAGCTGATGGCCATAGCCGACAGATGGGCCAACGGTGAAGACTCTGTGCGCAATGAGAAGGCATCTGCGCCAAAACCCAAGGACGACCGCCATGGTCGAAAGAAAAGGAGAAATCACTACGATCACGATGATCGAGACGAACTGGTTGCGGCAAAGTTTAAAATAAATCGTGACAGCGGACCTCGTGGAAATCGCGACTGGAAGCCAAAGCGAGATGATAAAACTCCCGAGGAGGACCTTGACGATTATTGCACGCTACATCTATTAACAGATAAGCGCACATGCAAGACCAAGGAAACCCACCTCCTCAAGGACTGCCGAAAGTTTCAAGACATCCACGAGGCCTACACGAAGAAAAACAGAGTTGCAGTCAATCAGGGCTACCCACAGCTCCCAGGAGGAGGACATCAGGGAGTCCACCCGCCACAGCCCCTACCTCCACCAGGACATGAAAACGCGGTATTGGCCGTGCTACCGGCACCACCCGCCGCAAACCAGGGAGGCAATGGGTACCCGAACCCAGCAGGACTCCCCGGAATGATACAGAAAGTCTTCCCCTCCCGCAGGGTCCAGAAAACAAACACACGCCAAGTGGTCATGGCAGTACACGCACCACCGTCCAAACCTGAATACTTGAAAATGGCGGACCAGTCGATAACTTTCTCCAAAGATGACCACCCCCGCTCGGGTGTATCGATCAGGACACGCCACGCTCGTCATTCAAGCGCAGATAGGCAACTACGAACTCACACGAGTGTTCATGAATGGCGGCAGCGGAATCAACATCATTTACGCGGACACACTCCGTAAGATGAACAGGAATATGGACGGACTCGCAGAATCAGAAACATCCTTCCATGGGATAGTACCAAGCAAAGCAGTCCGACCGCTCGGAACAATCAACTTGGAGGTGGTGCTCCGAAACCCAAGAAATTACAGGCGAGAATTCCTCGCCTTCGAAGTAGTCGACTGGCCCTCACAGTACCACGCCATTCTCGTCCGAACAACGTTCGCGAGATTCATGGCAGTACCCCACTACGCCTACTTGAAGCTCAAACTTCCTGGGGAATACGGCACCATCACCATACATGGCGACTTCCAAAAATCTGATAAGTGTGACATTGAGTTCAATGAGATCGCGAAATCTTTCGGGATGCAGGAGGAGCTGGCAGAATTGGCAAAGACCACGGACCACTCCGCGATGCCACTCACCAAAAAGAACGCTCCAGAACTCGAGTTCAGTGCAAACAACAACACTTGAAAGCATCAAGTGCACCCGACAGAACCTGCAAAGACGGCGATGGTGTCCACCACCCTCTCGCCTTCATAGGCAGGCGCGCTCGTCGAACTCCTCCGTCAGTACTCGGAAATCTTCGCCTAGCAGCCTTCAGATATTCCAGGGATACCCAGGGAGTTCGCCGAGCACTCACTCGAAGTATTAAAAGACGCCAAACATATCAAGCAAACGGCCCGACGATTCTCCGAGCAAAAATAGAAGGCACTCGGAGAAGAATTGCATCGATTACTCGGCGCAAAATTCATCAGAGAGATAAAAATATCCACCTTGTTAGCAAACCCGGTGTTGGTCCCGAAGAAAAACACTGACATCCTACGCGTGTGCATCGACTATACGTCGTTGAACAAACACTGCCCCAAGGATAACTTCCCCTTGCCACGGATCGACCAGATCGTGGACTCCACTGCAGGCTGCCAGCGACTCTCCTTCTTATACGCTTACTCGGGCTATAATCAGATCAGGATGAAAGAGGAGGACGAGGAGAAGACAACATTCATCACACCTCACGGTGTCTACTGCTACACAACAATGCCCTTCGGGCTGAAAAACGCAGGCGCAACATATCAGCGCTGCATGCAAAAATGCCTCGCCAAGCTCATTGGCAAGAACGTACAAGTGTACGTTGACGACATCGTCATCAAAACTTGGGTGGAAGATACGCTCCTCGAGGATATTAGGGAGACATTCAACGCTCTCAACGCGTACATGATCAAGCTCAACCCGACAAAATGCATCTTTGGCGTTCCTGCAGGACAACTTCTCGGGTATTTGGTGTCCGCCCGGAATTGAAGCCAATCCGGAGAATATTGAACCAATCTTGACAACGAAGGAGCCAACCAATCTTCGCGACGTCCAGCAGCTCGCAGGGCGACTAGCCGCTCTAAGCAGATTCATCGCAAGATTAGGCGAGCAAGCATTGCCCTTCTACAAGTTGCTGAAGAAAACAGATAAGTTCAAATGGACACCCGAAGCAAAAAAGGCGGTCATCGACTTGAAAAGAGCACTGCAGAGTAGGCGCGTCCTGGCAACGCCACAAGAGAGGGAACCCCTATACCTATACCTGGCCGCAACAAACCAAGTCATCATCACGGTTATTGTCGTTGAGCGGCCAGAGGATGGCACGGCGTACGGAGTTCAGCGGCCAATATATTATGTCAGCGAAGTGCTTTCGCCATGCAAGGAGCGATACCCTCACTATTGAAGCTCGCATATGGCGTAGTCCTCACGGCCCGAAAGCTTAAGCATTACTTCCAGGAGCATACTGTCACGGTGCTAAACGACGCATCACTCGGTACCATCATGAACAACCCAATGGCATCCGGAAGAATCGCAAAATGGAGCATCGAGCTAGGCGCCTGAGACATCATGCAGCGCTCCTACACGGCATGAAAATGGCGATCTCCTGCGGAGCCACCCGATTGATGATATATGGAGACTCAAATCTCATCGTGCAGCAGACGATGAAGGAGTGTAAAGCTATCACGGATAACCTGATCGCTTATCATGATATGTACAATCTGCTCGAAGAAAGTTTCAAAGGGTGCGAACTGAAGCACATCACGCGGTCAAGCAATGAGGAAGCAAACAAGCTGGCCAACATGGGGTCAACAAACGCTCTCATCCCTCCAGGAATCTACTTCGAACGAATGATCAAGCGACCAGTTAAGGTCAGAGAGCCAGAAGGAGCACCCACAGTAGTGGAAACAGACGACAGCCCGCAAATTGCTATGATCAAGCTCATCCACAATATTTCATGGCAAGTCTTTTTGGTCGAGCCAGTCTAGACGCAGAAATACCTCGACTAGTTGTCCAACAAACAGCTCTCAGCAGACATTTGCGAGGCCCGACAAATAGTACGGCGCAGCAAATCCTTTCGGGTGATCAACAGCGAGCTATACAAGCAAATCATATCAGGGGTATTTCAGAGATGCATAGCACCCGACGACAGCAAGGAATTGCTCCGGGATATACACCAAGGAGACTGCAGCCACCACGCCAGTTGGAGAGCCATCGTGGGTAAGGCCTTCAGGGCATGATTTTACTGGCTCACAGCAGCAAGAGACGCCAAAGATCTGGTCGACAGATGCAACGCCTGCCAAAGGTTTGCGCCTAGACCGCATGCTCCTGCGACAGAACTGCACATGATTCCCATCGCCTAACCCTTCGCCCAATGGGGGCCCGACACGGTGGGACCGATGCGCAAGTCAACACCTGGAGGATACACACACCTGCTCGTGGCAGTCGACAAATTCACAAAATGGATAGAGGCCATGCCAGTCACCTCTGCACACGCCCAGTGCGCCGTTTGATTCCTCGACTCCATCATGTGTAGATTCGGCGTGCCACACAATATCATCACAGACAACGGCAGCAACTTTACAGCCAAGGAAACACAGGAATTCTGCGAGGAGAAGGGAATCACCCTCAGTTTCGCCTCGGTAGCTCACCCGTAAACCAATGGTCAAGTCGAACGATCTAACGGATTAGTTACGGCTGGCCTAAAAAAGCGGCTGTTAGATCGGTTGCACCCAGGAGCAGGGCACTGGGCCGAAGAACTACCATCAGTACTGTGGAGCCTATGCACAACACGAAATCGGTCAACAAACTATACGCCATTTTTCACGGTATACGAAGCTGAAGCTGTCCTACCCGAAGACGTCAAATTCAGTGCTCCACGAGTCGTTGCATACAACGAAGAAACCTCAAACAGGGCACTCGCAAAAGACGTGGACGCACTTGATGAGATTCGGGACATTGCACTCGCAAGATCCGCAGTATACCAGCAATCACTGCATAACTATCACAGTCGCTATATACGCCACATATCCTTCGTGGTAGGAGACCTGGTGCTGCGACTCAAACAAAAAGAAGGACACAAGCTCGAGCCACCATGGGAAGTACCCTTCATAATACATGAAGTTATCCCAGGAGACGCCTATCGATTGAATAACCCGAAGACCGGTGGTATCTACTCCAACCCGGGGAATGTTGCACATCTCCGCAAGTTATACCCCCATGATTATCCTACTCGCAAGAAATAAGGCTGTATCAGCCACGCTGTAGCTGGACCAAACACATGGCTTCTCGGCCACATCAATAAATACATGGTTTGTACACCATAGCAATCGAGACCTTCTGTTTTCTTTAAACACGCTAAACCGACAGGTACACACCACAAACACACGGGGCTACGCCTAACTAGCCTTATCACATACCTTCGAATAACATCACTCGATAAAAACAATACAGGGTACAACAAGGTCGACACCTTATAAACACCATTAAAACATCGAACAAAATATACAAGGTTACAAGGTTTACACCTTAAAAACACCTTACAACAAGATATTTACATCTTGGAATTACATTTTACGACGAGCGGCCTCATCTGTAAGTATTTGATCAATCTCCTCCGAAGTCAGTCAAACAATCTGCTCCGCTGCAGGACGCACGGCCTCATAGTGAGGAGAAAATTCGACTGGTGAACCTCTCGAGTCAGGAAGCCGTGCCACGGAAAGGAAGTTGACCTCAGGGTGCCACAGCCGAACGAAGGCAAGTGCCACCTTGGCTCCACTGACAAGTTGTTGGCGTACGCACTCTCGAACCTCTCCCACCCGACGGAACATCCTGAGCAAACTACTCAAGCTATCTGGGACAACACCCAAAGGGTAAAATGTCCGATGGACAGAGGACAGGGCCTCGCGACAAGACTCTATGATTACCTGCGCCTGGCTCACCCGATACTTCAGGGTAACAAGAATAAAGCCTCGCTTGCGGTCAGACCAGAACTCACTCGCATGAGGCTTGGAGCTACTCGACTCGTGAACAATGTGATTATTCACCCAATGGGTTTCACAGACTCAGTCAGGTTCAACAACAGCTAGGACAACAAAAGCGTCAAAACAAAGAGAGGAACCAACGACAAAGTACTCGGCGGCTCGCAAACTTACAGAGCATGCCCTTGGCAACAGCCGCTAGTTCTTCCATCACAAATTGCTCATGCTCCACAGCAAGTTTCTGATTCGACTTGGCAACATCGGCCACACCTAGCAGAGCTTTCAACTTGCGCTCACCATCCGCAACACGGTCACGGAGTGATGCAAATTTGCTGGCAGCAGCAACAAGGGCATTAACCTGCGAAGCAGACCTACTCGAGGACTCTAAGCTGGGATCCACTACCTGGAAAGAAAAGAAGGAAGTTCAGAAAAATCACAAGACCCCAGTCGAGAACATACCACCCATTTCTCAGGCGCTCGGGGGCTACTCCCATCGGGAGCATATAAAAGTAAGGTGCAACAATCAGACACTCTGGATTTCAGAAAACACTTCGATTACGAACATAAAATACGGGAATACATCCCAAGGTTCATTACATCGACAAGCAAAAGGAAATAAATAACTATCCTAGGGAGCTGCAGAAGTAGTTCCACTCGCGGAAGGATGCCCCTTGCGACTAGCACGAGCGAGCACTTAAGAAAACATCTTCGCAAGGACTTCAGCACGAGCGCCAAAAGGACGGAGTGCTACCTTTTTGCCATGGGCGTCATAAGGAACGCTCGAATACACCTTCTCCATGTCATCCGAGACTCCATGCGCCAAGGAAAATTGAATATCCATCCTAGCCCCGCACTCGGACTGGGCGACGGAGTAACCATGGAGAAAGTCTTCATCACCCAGGAACACCTTCAGGAGGCCATCCAGCGTAGGCGGAATCGCCACATCCACCAGTAAACGCTCGTGAAATCGCGTCAACACTCGGGTGGCATCACCAACGAGGGCGCAGATTCTACTCGCATGTTTCTGGAGATGAGTGCAAGAATCCGTGAGGGCATCCAATCGCTGGTTTCCAGGCAACTCCAGTCCAATCCCAAGGGCGTCTGGAACAAAGACAAATTAAATCTCTAAGAAAGAAGGATAAAATCAAACCACAGTACAAGAAAGGCAAAACACAGCTTACCCGCAAGCTTCTGAGCCGAAGGACGAATGAGGTCAACAAGATTGGTGTCATGCTTGGCACCCGCCTCCTCCAGCTGCTTCAGCGCTTCCTGAGCCTTCTCGTAGCTCCCCTCAAGATCAGTTGAATGCTTGCGAGTGGTTTCCAACTCCTTTCGGGAGGATTCCAACTCCGCCTCAAGGGTTTTCACCCGAGCGACAGCTTCAGCTTTTTGAGTTTTCAGGCGGGTGACTTTGTCTGCAGTACAAAGCATACGCCTGGAGCAACCTTTACAATCAAAGAGAAACATGAAGACAAAGAATGGCGTACTAGCCTACCTTGAAGAGAACGGCCGTCTTGGACCAGCCGATCACGATCTGCCCTAAGGGAGATGCAATCCGCTTCGGCAGAAAGTACTCGGCGCCCGAAAGCAGCGAGGGAGTCGAGGAGAGCCTGCAAAAACCCAAGATAGAAATTCGAGTCAAAAAAGGTATTACTTGAGCCTACACACGACTACACACAGTCGAATGTAGCCTCGGGGTCTACTCCCATCGGGAGCACTGCCGTGCACCCGATGGAATTCAAAAAGAAAGGAGGAGAAGACTTTGACTTGAGCATGTGGCCAACTGCAAGCAATTAACCACAGACTCGGGGGCTACTCCCATCGGGAGCACTGCCGTGCACCCGATAAATTTCAAAAGAGCAAGGAAAAGACAAGTGGACTTACTTTTCCATGAGGGGTAGCCAAAGGCTCTGCCGAGCTGCCCGAAACTTCCTTACTCGCGGACGCTCCACCCGCAAAGCTGGGCAGCTCGTACTCCAGAGTGGCGGTTGCTCTCGCATGACTTGGAGATCTTCGGGTGGCCTCAACAACTGCAGCTTCAGTCGCGGCCGGTTCTTTTATCTTCACGGAAGGAAGCAAAGAAGCAAACCGGCCAGGGCTAATAGTCGCAAGGCTGTTATTGAAAGCGAAATCAGAATAAAGAACAAGGAACAAGAAAGAAAATTCGCGACTAAAAGTGAAACATAGAAGACTTACTCATCCTCGTCGTCATCATCCAGAACGTCCATGTTCCAGGAGGTGGAAACCTTTGGTGGACGACCAAGAGGTGGAAGCGTACGAAGAGGAGGCACCTGGAGAGGCTCGGTCGCCTTGGTGGACCCATCACCCAAGGAACTATCCTTGGAAGTGACTTCGTCATCCTCGTGCCTGCGGCGCTTGCGGTGGTGGAGTTGGTCGCTACCCGACTCCTCCCCGTCGTCCATGGAGTCGTGCTCGGAGCTCGAATCGCCTTCTGCGACACTAGTTTCGAGAGGAGCCTCGACGTTACTTGCCAGAAGGTCCGAGGCATCTTCAGCCCAAACTGGCGGGTAGCACGTCGCCACCTTCAAGCTCTACGAAAACAAAAGGAAAAAGAGAGAAGAACTTCAGTCGACAAAATTTCGGACTAGAAAGAGACCAAAGAAGAACAACAAGAAACTCATCTCAGCCGGGGGAGGTTTCGCAACCTCGAATGGCTCGAGAGAACAGGCCGAGTAGGCTTCTCCTTCTACAGCTTGGTGATGGTCGTGATCGTTTTCTCGAACTCAGCATTCGAGAGAATGTCTTTGCAGGCGCGGCTCGGGTCCTGGGTCCCCTGGTACCCCCACGTGGTAGATGGCCTTTTCTTGAAGGGGCTGAATCCTTCGTTGAAGAAACACACTCGCTACGTGTATTCCATTCAACGGAACACCCAACGCCTTGTCGCGGAAGCTCTCCAGCTTCGCGAGTAGGGGGGAGAGCTTGTGGGACCAGGACTTCCTCCGCTTCAGAATGGAGAATGAGTGGAATTCAGGGGCTCCACCAGCGCTGTTGTCGATGATGTAGAACCATTTCTTCCGCCACCCTTGCGTCGAGTCGACGAAATACATCTCCATGTAGGGGATGTCAGTTCTCGCCTGGATCCCGAAGCCTCCTGTACGCAACGGATCCCCCAGCTTCTCGCCTAGTTGCGCTTTCTCCCGGAAGATCCGCACCTTGAAGAGGGCCTTCCAGAGGCCCCAGTGCGGGCGGATACCCAGAAAGCACTCGTAAAGCACGATATGTGTTGTATCTCGTTTGGAGGCAGGTCATGGAGCTGTGAGGAAAGGATGGAGAGGAAGAGAGAGATCACGCGAGACGTGCTCCGCGAAAAGCACGCGCTCGTTCGCGTGAGGATTGGGTACCTCTTCTTTCTTGGACAAGCGCACGCGCTTGTCCGTGTGAGGCGGGAGCAGTCCTTCCCGTTGCATCTCGGCGATGCTCTTCTTGGTGGCGGCACGCGAGTCGCCCATTCTCACGAGGGGCAGCCCGGAAGCGTCTGCCACTTCCTTCGACGACGACGCGGCAGCACTGCGTTTCTTCCCGCCCGCCATTGGAGCTCTCTTGTGCTTACAGAGTAGGAGTTGTGCGCGAGGAGGAAGAAGATGAGTAAAGAGCCGGAAGACTTACCCATCTACCAAGGGTAAATATTTATACACGGGCCACGCTGATTCAGACCGTGGATTTGGCAACGTGGCACCCATCGCGGCCGCCACGCGTGAAGCGGAAACGAAGCGGCGGCGAGCGGTTACTCTGGCACGATCTTTACAAAAGATCGTGCGCATTTACAGCGCGTGGCTCGCGGAAAACACGTATGCGACCTATCATTTCCGGTCAAAAGCTGACAAGGTGGGCCAGCGTGCTCCGCGTCGCTCCGTCACTTCCCATCAGGAGGAGTCAAAACAGTCGGGTGCGCAGTGACATCACTGCATACCTCATCAAGATGCGAAAACTCTTTCGCATAAGCTTCCTAACACGAAATTTCTTTCGTATGGGCATATGAAGACGCGAAAACTCTTTCGCATAAGTTCCCGAAACACGAAATCTCTTTCGTATGGGTACATCAAGACGCGAAATCTCTTTCGCATAAGTTCCCTAAACACGAAATCTCTTTCGTACGGGCATATCAAGACGCGAAAACTCTTTCGCATAAACTCCCTAACACGAAATTTCTTTACGATGGGTACATCAAGACGCGAAATCTCTTTCGCACAAACTCCCTAACACGAAAATTCTTTTCTATGGGCACATCAAGACACGAAATCTCTTTCGCACAAGGTCCCTGGCATGAAATTTGTTTCGTATGGGTACATCAAGGCGCGAAAATTTCTTTTGCATAAACCCCCAGACGCGAAAACTCTTTTGTATGGGCAAGGCAAAAACAAATTTATCACAAACGCAAAAATTTCTTTTGCATAAGTACAACAAGGGAAGGAGATCTCTTCACTCGAAGATACTCAAGAGGATAATCAAAGAAAAATCGCGAGTACGCTGCTCCCGCTACTCTTTCACACGATGTATCTACACATCTCTACCCTGGATTGTTCAGACGACTAGGCACATACGGATGTCGTATTATTTCGAGTACGAAGGTAAGACCTAAAGATCTCTCTTATGGGCCTGGAATTGCACTCAAGCTGCATCCTCCGGTAAAATTCCGTGTCAACAACACGAAGAAAAATCCTAGCGGACGCGCCGAGTACCCCTATAGGTCAAGTTAGACTCGGTAAGACCTCCACGGCTCAGTCGTAACGATCACCTCGCCGGATTCGAGTCGGAGTTCTCGAGTCTGTGTAGGCCAGAACTGTTTTTCCCTAGATGCAATTAATTGGCCCTGAGCTTTCGGGAGAGCAAAGCGACTGAGCCACATCCTTCTGCGAAAACAGCCAATACACAGGCACATATATTGCTCGATGCTCGAGTACAAGAAGCGCATCATGCACAGGGTGTACGCCCTCCAAATTCAAGTGATTGAAACGAATAATCGAAGGAAATCAAGATGAAGTTTGAGTGTCCACCCGACAGATTCTCAATCGAGTAAACACTCGGGGGCTACTGACGTGGGGATGGATCCTGGACCAATTGGGTGAGGCTAACCGGTCCAAGGCCCAAGAACTAAGCCCAAGGAAAGGTGCCACCAACAGTTCTAGAAAGCCCAATCGAAGCCCCACCCGCAAAGCCTTGCGGGTCAAGAAGGAAACTTGTAACCGACCTAAGCTAGGGTTTGTACCCCCCCCCCCCGGATACGGTTTTAGACCTGTCCACCTATATAAGGCCAGGAGAACCACTAAGAGGGGGTCAAGGCAATCTCACACCACCAAAGCCTTGAACTCGAGACCATACTCTCGATTCGAGCACCCCCCCATTGTAAGCGATCTATTGATAATACAGATAGACATAGCAGGAGTAAGGGTTTTACCTCTACGAGGGCCCCGAACCTAGCTAAATCTTGCCCCCTGGTAGCCGACGATCGTCACCAGCGCCTACACGTTCTCCTAATCGAAACCCTATCGGTTCATTCGAGGGACTTGTTGAGATGACTATTCGACACTACGCTTGTACAAATCTCCTGCATTCCACATCAGAGAAACCTAAGTATAAAGAAAAGCAAAATACTAGAGATCTGCTTCTAAAATAATAAGGCTATAAGAAGACTCGAGAATGACATGACAGGTTATGTTCTACTCCCTAAGTACATAAGTAGTATTTGCATCATTACAACTACACTGGCATGCAGTAAAAACATGGTCTTTGGGCATTCACCTGAAACATCTAAATTGCTAACAGATACAAGACACAAGAGTCATTTGTTTCCAGACAGACATGGCAGCCGTATAGACCTAGAAGTAAGTTGGCTCATCTTTCTATGTCAAGTATAAAAATAATATACATTTGTTTGAATACCGTAGGAGAAGCAAATTGTTCAGCAAATATTTATTACAAATTTTCTGACGACACAAGACTAGATGAAGAAACTTTCTAATAACATAAATTTTTATTGGCTAGCAAATATGTTAAGCAAATATTAGATAGCTCCAATTTATAGAGTGGAACATGGAAAAAATCTAGCAGATCTAATGACTGATTAAAAGTTATCCTTGCTAACCCAACTTTAAATGTGCGAACGTGTCGACTGCATTTTTTGCTGTCAAATGGCATTTCCCTTGTAACCCTTCCTATACTTTCTTCCCTATAACTGAAATTGTTACTGCATCTTGATCAACCGGTGATGTTCTGACTGGATTGTAAGTATGTTTTCTTGGCAATCTCTGTATCAGTATCATCGACTATGTCGTCCATATTGCATGTTTTCATATTGGGAGCATGCTCGTCCGCTTGTTTAAGTGTGTCTTCACCTCTCTGTGCACCACGAGAATAATCTGCTCTGCCCTCAACTGTTGAGATGTCGTGAGATGGTTAGCTTCAATAACAGATTTACCTAGCTGGTGTTGCTCCTCCTCATACAACACCCTATTGGAATTGTCAGTGCTTTGGGATGGAATTGTCTCCTCAGACATGACTGCTCTAGTTCCATGTTCATGGATAGGAGAGTCTGGTTCTTCTGGGATAACATTGTTCGATGTAGCTTCCTTCTGGTGCTCCTCCTGCGACAACAACATACTGCCTTTTCTTCCGCTTGGGACTTGTCGGATATATACCGAATAGGGGTATATCCGGCATTGTCCTATGAGCCGGATTATCAGGGTGGCCTGTTGGTAATGGATCACAGTCCATTAGGCGGCCGAGTAAGCTGACGCGCAGAAGCCAGATTCTAGAAGAACCCGGACCACGGCCCAATGTGGTGCGGCTTGGAGTAGAAGACAGATTCCTTCCTTTCCAAGTTAGAAGCTTTCCGTAGTCTTCTAGGTTTCCTTTCTGTAAGCTCTAACTCGGCTATTTATATAAAGCCGGACGGGAGAGAACAAAGACACAGACAATTATCTAGAAGCCAACTCGCCGAAAAATTGATCCTCGCCGAGTTAGCAAAACTCTAATCACATTGTACTTTGTATACTTCAGGCTTCAGCTCTGATTTAGTGAGATTGCAGGAGTAGGAATGTCGCCTAGTTGCGCTGTACCAAACCTGGGTAAATTTGGTGTTCCTGGTTGTCGTACTACCACGTCTCCCCACGTCTTTACCCGTAGACTCATGGCACCCCAGTCCATGAACTCTACTACGATGTCTCGACAATACTGCAAGGTATTCAATCCTCCATTGTCCGCCCATTGCTTGCAGACGATGGCTCCTCGTTGTTTACTATTGTCGCGCTAGCTTTTTTTCTCCGGCGTGTGCACCTGTGATCTTCCTCGTACGGTGACTGCAAACTGAGATCCAATGATTCTTTGTCAAGTGAAACTGTTGTTTGTGTGTTCTCTTCAATCACATTGCCACATTCAAAATCTTCGTCAGATCCATCCAAAGATGTTGGGCTAACTGGGCTCTATCTTGCTATGGGTGTATGCTGTATAATGTCGTCTTCATTCTTCTCCTTCTCATCGGTTTTATTTCCACTCTTCTTCTTGTGCTTTTTGATTTTCTTGACAGGTCTTAATGCCAAGTTCTTAACAAGCATATTTAATGTCGACTCAAAACTTTGACAGGCCTGTTTAACTGCATCCTTGTATCTAGTTGAACCCTGCATCAGAACAGAAAAGAATATACATAAACTTTCTGTAATAGTGAAAAATGCAACAGAATATCGGGTGCCTATGGTGTTGAAATGGACAAACAAAAACAGATGATTATGCCGTGAGTGATCAAATACACCTTCAAAAACAAAAGTAACTTTTTTTGCTACCGTGGGTGTTAAATCTTGCCTTTTGTACAAATAAAAAGAAATCTTGCCTTACTGTACCATAAATTACAATGTTTAGTAAGAAAACTGAGCTTAATTTGTAAAGTAAAAGAATGGTATTTAAAAAACTACACTGTCTGTACACAAATGTAATCTTTCTGAGAAAAAAAAGCTAAAAGTTTAATGCAAAAAGGACTAGAAAAAGTTACTTCCAAAGTTCGCTCAGCTGGCGCATTCTTTTCAATGAACAAGTCGATCTTGTTCGCATCTGAGAAGAGAATGCTGTCAATTGCTCCGTCTTCTTGGCCTTTAGGTGCAATATCTTTGTGTCCTACTTTCTCTTCAACTGGTGTGTTATTACTAGTTCCATGTTTTGCTGGGGGAGTTGAGTTAATATTTCCATGGTCCTGATACTGTTCACGTGCCTCCGTGGAATCTTGCTGTAATCCCGGGTTAGAAAAAACAGCTTTTAACTACACATATTCAGAAACCAAAACACAGAGGTGAACTAGGAAGCATTAGATGTATGAATACAGTAAAAACAAAACAAAGGAATAAGCATTTCATGGTGATGTGGTAAAAAAAAGCTACATTACCGGAGCCAAGACAAAACTTCCATCACTTCTCTGATCTTGACTTATAGACGCTTTCACCATGGCATTTGTCCAAACGGAAACCCGTGTTCCTTCGGGGTTGACCTCAGTACCATTGAGTTGAAGTGAGTCTACATATTTAACATGTTGCGCATGGAACAAACAAACACAAATAAAAACTAAAAAAAGTGAGTATACTTATTTGCAATAAAAAAAGATTCGGATAGGAGGAACTGTTTGTATCGAACTATACCATGAAGTATAACATGCAGGATTTCATGACCCCGTCTGCCTTTGACTTCGCAGCTTTTCGGAGCAATGTTATAACAAACTTGCTCATATTTAGCCTGCTGGCATTATTGATCCTCACAAGTGAAGGGTAGATCCTAGGACTGATGTGTGTACCAGTTGGTCGTGCAATTATAGAACACATCGCATATGTGATGAACACCCTGAGGTAGTTGTTGTCAGCAACCTTCATCTCCACAAGCTTCTTCTCTAGATAAGATACCGTGGGCTGGATTCTACTTCTATTTCCAAACTACTTGTTAAAAAATTTGATAGCCTCCGAATCCATCTCACATCGAACATCCAACTCACCACGTGACACTCCTATAACCTCTTGAACAGAGTTTTCAGTCACATCAATTGAGCCTCTTCCGGGGAAAACAAGCTTGCAAGTGGTCGGATCAAAACAGTCCATGAGATACTTGCACAAATCTCGCTGCAACTTGGAACACTTGATGTCTAGAAGACCTCCGTAGCCCCAGTTTTTAATCAAATCGATCTACTCTGGTGACATGCTCTTGTACAGCCTGACAAGCTTCATGGGGGATGAGCGGTTGAAAGTCTTTGAACAGTGTTTCTTCTGTCATATTCAAATTACAGAAAACAAAAAAAACATTAGTTGTTTCTCTCTGTAAACACATAACTTGCTGCAATTTGTGAACAAAGACATATCCAAAAAAAGTCTTACGTTTCTATTATTTGCTTGCTCATTTATCGTCTCCTGTTGAACTTGAATACTTGGGGAACCTCTAGTTATCAATGTAAGCTTTCTTCTCAATATAATAAACTTAGAATGACTCTTTTGACGTTTTCGGCTGCTATTAGACTTCGTCATTTCAAATAGACTACCTATGTTTGATATGTCAGCAAAAAATAAATTTAGATATGGCACCAAAATAAACAGGGCTCCGCTCTTCATCTATGTTCTACGTACCCAATTAAAAGCCTCTAGCCATCGGGGGAAAATATAAAAATATGCCATCTATCAAAAATAAATAAATTGAAAAAAATACATGTCCTGCTTGTCCTATATTTGCTTTTTTTTTTGTTCTATCTATGTTACTACCTCATCAAAGCAACAAACCTTGTGTGAGAAAACCAAAAAATGTAACAAAAAGCTCCATCTAGAAAAAATACAAATCCTGCGAACTTATTGTCTGCCAGAGCTAAAAAACTCCGCCAGACAAAAAAAGAATTCCACCTAGTCCAATATGTTTAATTCCATCTACACACAAAAAATTAGTTTCTATCAATAACAACATGAGATCTGTAGAAACTCCATTTCATAAAATACAATCCAATGTCTTATGCCTGCCGAATCTAAAAAAAACTCTGTCATACAAACAAATTCCGCTTAGTCCACGCTGTTTTATTCCATACATAGACAAAACAAAATGTATCAACAAAACATGCAATCTCTAAAAAAACACCATTCTATAAAATACAATCCAAGATCTAAAGTCTCCCGGATCAAAAAAATTCTGTAAGACAACAAAGTTCTCCTTAAGCTCTACACAGAAAAACCGTAGTTCATGTCGTTTAGTTCCATCTACATACCATGAGTTCTACCATTAAAAGACCATAAAAAACCTGCCGAGCTGCTGGAGGAGTTGCAATCTATAGTAAAACTTGATGCCTAGGTCCTGTCAATAAATCTGCTTCAGAAAAATTCATACTCTCTTAACCCTCTTCTTCATCCCTTACCTAGATCATGCTTTTACATCTGCTTAGAAAATGGAATTTGTAGACAAATAGACCTGCTTCCAAAGCTCCATCTACCCCTCCCCTCCCATAGACTTTACAGAGAACACATATGTTGTGCCTCTGCTTCCTCAAATCTCTGAGACAAACACTGGTTTTGAGGTGTGAAACTAGGACTCCTAGGAGCACCGCCGAACGGCCCAAAAAGAGTGTATTGTACACACAAAAAATAAACTACATCGCCGGCAAAAAACCAACCTCCATCTCCTCTCCGACAAGGAAAATCAACTACACCCGGAACTGTGGGGTGCTGGAGGGTGGTGTGACATGGTGCGAGCACGAAATCTTGGTCGACACAAGATGCAGAAAATCTGGGAATTTCTATTAATGGGGTCGATCTGGTGATTACATCTGCCAAGCTGGTCTCTGCGACAACGAAGAACTCCTGGAGGAAGACGACGGCTGCTCGCAGGGGGGTTCGGTGGCGGAGGAGCGACAGAGGGCCGGGGGACCACGAGCCGACGCCGGTTCGCCGGGGAGAGGCGCTGGACGTTCGCATCCAGCGACGGAGAAACAGAGGAGGCGATGGGGGAGAAGACGCAGTCAGGCAAGGGGAAAGTAACGGGCGCAGATCCCCAAAAGTTGAAACGTTGCTACGCTCACTCCGGGGGTCGCTGTCCTAAAAACACTACAACTCGTATCCGCCCTTGGATGGAGATCGCACGGCGAGCGGGCGCGACCTTGCGTTAAGATAGCCTGAGGTCAGCCTTTAATAAGAATATGCGCAAATAAAGCGAACCAGCCAGTTGCTTATACAGCACATATTGAGTTGCTGAAGTTAGGGCTAGAGCTACTAGAGCGGAGTTTGAATAGAGGACTTTGATTGAAAGAAGAGGGGAGGCCTGGTAGCAAAAACCCATTAGAGGTTTGATTCTCAAAAGAAAACAGACCAGAAACTCGAAACTATTCCTACTCGCCAGGTGGCTTTCTCAATTTTCGTTTCAAAATAGGAAAAAAAAGGGTGTCAAAAGTAGAAGTACCACTTCCTTAGAACAGCACTAACTTACCGCTCTATACAAAAAAAAGCAAGAGAATAGCTCCATAACAAACCAAATAGTGAACTGCCATGAATTACACACACGCTAGTAGTGGCGATCTGATACAGGAATTTATTTTAATATACCAGAGGAACGGAGCTTTTCTTCCCCTCGAGCCCTACCTTTTGGAGGAGGCGCTTCGTTCCTATCTGTCCGATATTAATGCAACTGATTCTTTCGCAGTTCTCAAAGCTTCTTATCAAGATCTGTGGTCACCGGCGTATGAAACTTTGCCTGCAAATTCTCTATTAAGATATTATTAAATGATGGCTCAACTAAGGAAAAAAAGAGTACCTCTGGTTCCGGAAATTTTGACCATTGAGAATTGTCAGGCTTTGGTTTATATAAAAAAAAAAGTGTACGGAAAACATCAGAAACAGAATAAATTAGGCCCCGTCCACATATAATGAGCGATTTACATTTAAAATAAAACTGACACATATGTAAAATACGTAGAACTGGTCCAGCCAACACATTATCGTCTTTCTTTAGATCTAGAAATATACACTTTACAAGTAAGATCATCTCTAGCCGTGGCCCTACTCTCTGCCTGATTCGTTCGGTTAGTCAACCTCGACAGTAAATCGACAAAAAGTCGCACACAACTGGACCCCTCAAACCGGGCACAAATATCCGGATTGTCCGCACCCCTCAAACTAGCCCATACATAGGGAAGATTTGGGTGGAACATAAACACCGAACGCATCTGCCACGTCTCGACCCTATACCCCACCTATTCACCACCGGACCAAACCCTAACCAGTCTCGACCACTCCAATTCGGTCCCTTTCCCTCCCTGATACGTCTCAAACGTATATATAACTAGCAAAATGCCCGTGCTTTGCTACGGGTGAGAAAAACATGTGTTGTGGAGCCTTACAACGTAAGTTCTTGTTACTGTCGCTGCGACGTGTCACATATTCAACACCAATATTTTATAATACATATATTTAGATCCTCACACACATTAAACAACTTTGTGGACTAACATTGTTTATTTACCTTACAACTATTATTCGGCTCAAGAATATATCATTTACAATAAATGCCAAAACTTTCACTAAGATCTCTTCTATGCAGGCTGATCAACATTGTAGTGAATGCCCCCTCCTTCAAGTTCTCCAATTTCGCAAGTCTATTGATGACATACAAGAAACAATCTCTAATTCCACTTTGTCTAACAATGGTAGCACTTACTTGAGCGGAAGATAAAATCATTATGAAATAAAGGAAATAACGGAAAATGTAGTAAACATTGATAATATTATGACCGAAAAATGTCAATATTACTCATAGTTGTTACTCACAAATTTCCTCCAGGAAGAGAAAACATGCAAAATTGTGAAAGCTCATGCACGCAAATAAGACCTTATATTGTCAAATGAACATATGAAATGTGACAGTAATTAAATAGAGTGACAAGCTGGTAACCATATTATGTCTACTTCATAGCAATATGCTCCATATTCATGAATAAAGAAATCATAATTACCGTATTAAATTTGTCATAACTATGTTTTGAACAAGAAAAGTTGCATGTAATGAAAATATCTTTTTTTCTTTCAAGAATGCATAAATGAGTGGAATGTTGGACGGGGCTGCACACTCTTTCTTTCTGTGAGATGATGCCAGGGAACATGTGGCAGCAGACAACAACAACAAGATAACAACAACCCGACCATTGTGATAATTATCAATTTTTAGATCATGAGCTAAGCTCTGTGGAGTCAATTTTGCATGGAAGTATGGATTGCACAGAACGATCGCACAAATTTGTACTCAAGGATGTTGACAAAAGATGGTAGATAATATGTAACAAAGAATATTTTACAAAATGGAAACTCTAGTTTGCACTCCATGTTCAACTTTAGAAGCATTTCTGCCATCTAAATAACGATCTTAAATACGCATTCCAAGAAGCCGTCTTGTATTTCTTTCCAAGTGTAGAACCTATGATCCCTAAAATGGATACTGCAATGCAAGTGTACACTCCAAGAAAAAATATCTGGAGAGAAACATGGACAAATGCAAGACATGAAGAAACTGGAGTATTGACATGGTGATAATGTGCAGGTAAAAGAAATGTGCTTGTTTGTGTATTGGACTTCCTTTAACACAACCAATAAGTAAAAACAATGTGCTTCTAATCCCATCTCGTAATGTGTAAGTAAGACCAGGAATCAGGACAAGATTCATCTGTTACCAAGTACCAAAGAAGATGACAGGAATTCATATAGCATCCAAATAGCAAACTTTACCTTGACTCCTCTTTGGCATCCTTTTCTTCCACAGTTTCCACACCGAAGCACTTTCCTTTCAACTTGTTGCTTATCCCAGCAGCCCGTGATGCTGGTTCTTCAGTGGCATTTTTTATAGTAGCTGCGTGTAAAGCAGTCCGATGAGCTGTCATTGACGTCGGCATCATCAGTGCCCAGTGGCACCGCAAATGTTGCATCATAGGAAAATTTCTATTTGCAAAAGTAGCATTTTGGGGAAGAGATTTAGCCATCTCAACATTCAAGGACGCAACATGCATATGAGCGTCATAAGTAAGAAAACAATGGCTTTAAGTAGTGGACTCAGATTGCTAATATGAAAAGTTTTCTTCATAGTCTCAGCTTTCGTCGGACATGCAAGGACACAACATGCATATGAGCGTCATAAGTAAGAAAACAATGGCTTAAAGTCCATGAACTGATCCAGTAAATGCTAGGAATGGTGAAGGTTGCAAACATTTTGGAATAGTAGAAATCAACTTGTTCCCTTAAAACAACTGGAGAGCTATATTTAGGCGCAAAAGAAAATCAAGCAGACCACATACGAGCACATAAGACAAAAATTTAAACTTCCTAAATACGGAGTTGACTATATATTATCTTCAAAATTCATTAATCACATCCATGAAGCCAATAAAATATGGTGCTGAACTGGTAATGAATATGTTGATGAACCGAATAGGCAGGAAGAAGAAAAATCATGTCACTACTTCTTGTTACAATAAATTAAAAAGTAGTTTGCTCTTTGATTGTTCAGTTCCACCTCTATTTACTTGCATCGCCATATATCAATACAGAGCATTTGTTACACTCCATTCATTATGTTTTGATTAAATATGTTCAATTAAAACCTATGTTAATTTGAGCAAAGGTTCAGGAAAAACTTGTCATAATTCATAAAATCGCGCTAAACTGATAGCGTACATTGTTCAACGAAAGGGAAACAAAGAATAATTAAACACCCATAGAGCATGCCTAAATTACTGGTAGGACAGAGTATCCAACGATTTGAGCATTGCCTATTAACTTAAGGGTATCAAACCTATATGGCGCGAATTAAATATTAATCATAAAGATGTGAGGTAAGATCACTGGACCCAATGTTTAGGTAGTTGTACTGGAATTACGCTGGACTCGTCGTATCACCCCGTTGCCTCCTCTCTTACCAGCAGAAGTGGGTGGGGTAGTAGGCGTGGGCAAGGACCCTGTGGCTAGCGTGTGGCCGCATTGGGATCGTAGCACAACTGCACCTATAGATGGAGCCAGAAACATCATATCCGAATGTGAAAGAAGTCAGATCAAAATATTGCCACGGGTCAATAACATCGCATCAAGATGGATTAAATCATGGAAAATTTGAGGACTTGAGCTCGTACTTGAGGAACTTTATACCTGAAGCATCATCGAGGAGGGGAGTCGTTGACCTTTATTTATATTAGGTGGGGCAAGTAAGAAGGGCTGGAGTTGGGCGGAATGCGAGAGCAGTGCTCGGCGAGTGGAGTCCCTACACAGCGCTGGACGTAGATCAAAAGAACCCGGGGTAGAGAAATGGCGATGATCACGAAAACTATGACTATCATGGACAAGATGAAGTTCAGTTTCCGAAAAGAAAAAAAGTATTGGCTGATCAGATTGTGATGGAACAATTAATATATTCTCCAGATTTTTAAAGTCATCAAGGAATTACAAACTTACCCTATTTTTTCCAAGATATAGCTCCTGCAAAGCAAGCATGTCAGGACATAGATTAGCCCTGTGAATGGACATAACGAAAGCCCAATATTCTAACGTGGGCATTGCACACATTTCGACTGAAAGTTAAAGTTTCTTGCGTCAGTTTTACTACCAACATCTATGAGTTGGCATGCGCAAGTTGCGAGATTGTGACATGCAGATTCCGTGAGTCAAAACCAAAATGTGCACGCACCAAGAAACCCAATCTGAAACAAATAGACCTATTGATGCATGAAATTGGGGGTTCGGGCAGACTCATAAATTCCTGGACAAAACCATGTGACTACCTCCACGTCGTCCGCGCTCCTCCTGCCAGCCTTCCTCGACCGTTGCTGCCGGCATCCACCTCGGGTTGGTGATATCGTACAGCATCCGGCTTCGCGCTTCCCTTCACCGATGGCGATGCCGCCGCGGGGGTTGCCATCGTCCTTCTCTTCGAGAGGAACTGCGGCGGCGCTGTCCTGCTCTAGTAGCCAGCCAACCCTCCAACTATCCCCCGTCGACATGATCAAGTGGGGGTCGAGATGCGACGACCCAGTGCTCCGGCCTGTCCGTGGATCGATATGGGGAAGGGACGCTGCTAGAATCACGAGGACCCGTACTCTCTTCACTGCTTGGAAGGCTACGGAATAGGCTGTGCAGGATGTGGGAGGACAAGAGAAGGAGGCGGCAGCGACCCTGAGCGTTTCCTCTCGTATGATCCCCTCTCGCTCTGTTGGTCTGGGAGGAAGGGGATTTGACCATTTGCCACATTTTACTTTGCAGTTTGATTATTTGCCACATCTTGTCTCACTCACATGTGCTGGTCACAGGCCAAATAATCAAATTTCACACGTAAAGCCGACAGAGACGTGAACTTGGGTTTTTTTTTTTGCTGGGCTTGGTCCATGTCTGGCTGTGCGTTAAGAGGAGCGGGACGAAACGCGGACGATAGGATACGGCGTTTGACGGTTGAAGGAACAAAATTCTCGTTTTAGATAGGAGAGATATCCATGCTAAGAGATCCACGTTGCAAGACCTGATTGCACTGAATCCTGTGCAGGTCCTCCTCCTGAGCGCACAAATAGAAAGATCTCGACAACTCAATCTGGCACCGATCCAAGTTTTTCTTTTCTTTCCAAAACGTGGCAACCTTTCCTTTTTTCTCTTCGCGACGCACAAAAGAAAATCAAAGTCCTAGATCAAATTCCTGTCAAAAAAAAAGTCCTAGACCAAATCTGCACGTAGCAAATCCTAGGAAATCTTATTTTCCTTTTTTTTTCTCTCGATCTGGCCGCTGAATAGGAAACAAATCGTGTGTAGATAAACGTGACCATCCTTAACTCCTCAATCCGATCCGAAATCTACTCTCCTTTTTTCCTTTTAAATCGGCTGCATTAATATTTTCTTTCCTTATCTCTTCCGTGACAGATCTCAGTCTGATCCGAAGTAAATCAACACTTTCCTTGTATGTTCCGCGCACACAATGCAATATATGTCAACAAAATTTCCTCTACTTTTCAGTTTCCTTTTATCCAGTTCTCCTTCCAGCGGCCTTTTTAAATAGTTGTTGAGACTAAAGTGGGTGTTTGTTTTATCTAGGCGGAGTCGTACGTGTAATTTGTTGAGTACGGAAGGTGGAGCCTTTTTAAATAGTTGTTGAGACTAAAGTGGGTGTTTGTTTTATCTAGGCGGAGTCGTACGTGTAATTTGTTGAGTACGGAAGTGGAGTGGCATTTGTCCTGTAATTTCTTATATGTGTGACACCGCCTCACCGCCACTGTAACCTTAATAGTAAAGATTTCTGATGTTACATGTTATTTTCATGCCAACTGCTACATGTTTTCTATACAATTTACATCATTTTTTAATGAATTTTCTGGGACTAACCTATTAACAAGATGCCACAGCGCCATTTCCTGTTTTTTGCTGTTTTTTGCTTTCAGAAAAGTTGCTCTGGAAATATTCTCGAAATTGGACGAAACGAAAATCCAGGGTCCTATTTTCTGTCACGTACATGGAGTCCGGAGAAGACCTGGATTGGGGCCACAAGGTGGCCACACAATAGGGCGACGCGGCCCCCTTCGCCGCGCCACCAGGTGGTGTGGGACTGCTGGTCACCCATCGACATCGCCCTTTCGCCTATTTAAGCTCCTTCTCGGGAAAACACTAAATACCCGAGCCTCCATGCACGAGAAGTTATGTTGTCATCGTCATCGTCAACCCTAGTTCGGGAGGATTCTGAAGCTCTCCCAGGCACTCTGCCGGGAGGGGAAATCATCACCGGAGGGCTCGACATCACCATGTCTGCCTCTGGAGTGATGTGTGAGTAGTTCATCCTTGGACTACGGGTCCATAGCAGTAGCTAGATGGTTGTCTTCTCCTCTTTATGCCACCATGTTTAGATATTGTGAGCTGCCTAACATGATCAAGATCATATATCTGTGATCCTACATGTTGTGTTTGTTGAGATCCGATGAATATTGAATGCTATGTCACGTTGATTATCAATATATCATGTTTATGTTATTTATAATCTTGCATGCTCTCCGTACTAGTAGATGCTCTGGCCAAGTTGATGCTTGTTACTCTAAGAGGGAGTATTTATGCTCGATGTTCGGTTCATGCCTCTCTTTTTCCGTGCTCGAGTGACAGAAACGTAACGGATGGAGTATGTTGTTAAAGTTAGGGAGAAAACTAGAATGCTTTGTCTAAGGATAAATTATATTGTTTATATTACACATTTTACTTAATGCAATAATCTGTTGTTTGCAACTTAATATCCGAAGTTTGCTTGGATTACATTCTGAGAGTGGATTATTAGTAATAGATGCATTTAGATTACGGTGTATGTATCATGTTGTAATGCCTGCACGAATCTCATAGTAATCATCATGTCTTGCGTATGCACTACGTTGTACCCTTTATTTCTGTCAATTACCCAGATGTAATGTGTTTACCCAGCATGTTATCTATCTTTTATGGTGAGACACCACTAGTAAACTGTGGACCCCGGTCCATTCTTTTACACTGATAATACAACCTACTGTAAGCACTGTTCTTTTAACTGCAAGCATTGTTTTCTTTTCATTCACTGCAAACAAGCACCATTTTCACACTATGCGTGTAATCCTTTGTTTTCACAAAAACCGGTGAGGTTAACAACCTCACTGTTTCGTTGTGGAAAAGTATCTTACTTTTGTTGTGTGCAGATTCCATGTTGCTGCTGGGCCTGGTAGTGCGCCCTGCCAACATCAGCTGTCCACAACCTTCAGAAGTGATTTGTTTCTCCTACTGGTCGATTCAACCTTGGTTTCTTTCTGAGTGAAAAACTTACTGCTGCACTCTTCATACCTTCCTCTTGGGGTCTCCCAACGAACGTGTGTCCATACGCATCAATCACTCACAATCCTCTCTGCTTCCCTTTGCTCCTCCATTTACGACTCTAGCACCAAATCAGGGTTTGATGTCGACTAGATTATGAAATGATGACTCAACTGGAAAAAAAAGTGCCTCTAGCCCCAAAAGTTTTGACCATTGAGAATTACCATGTTTTGGTTTTTAAACAAGCGTGCGATCAACATCAAAAACTAAATGATGAATGATTTTCAGTAATAATAAAAGTGACACATGCAAAATATGTAGAACCGGTAAGCACCATAAAATCAAGCTAACACCTACAAGTTCTTTAGGATTATTTTTCTTGAGAGAACATACCAATATATGTTACTCACTCCGTTTTAAAATATAAGATGTTTAGGATACTCCAATGTAGACTACATGCGGAGTAAAATGAGTGAATCTACATACCAAAGTGCGTCTACGTACGTGTGAATCATGCGGATTAGAAGAAATAATCACTAATAATAATTAGAAAAAATAAAATATAGCATAGTAATATTTCCGTCGAACAGAAAAACTTTAGCGAGGAACTAAAATTGTAAATGTGACTATGGAGGATATATTTTTTGTAATTTCCGCACTCCTTTTCATCTTTCTTGTTAAGGACAAGAAATATACCACTCAACGAGTAAGAGCATCTTCAACGGCCCCTGCTCTGCCCCCATTTTGTACAATGAGACAACACGGAGGGTAAACGTAAAAACCCGCACCCAACCAAACCCCTCATACGGAGCCAAAACG
The DNA here is from genome assembly GCA_028641055.1 of Alopecurus myosuroides. Classification (NCBI taxonomy): domain Eukaryota; kingdom Viridiplantae; phylum Streptophyta; class Magnoliopsida; order Poales; family Poaceae; genus Alopecurus; species Alopecurus myosuroides. Next base: position 77,125,571 of record CM054057.1, read on the forward strand.
TCTGAGTTGTCTCACACCCCTCGAACCAGCCCATACGCGAGGCAGATCTGGGGTGGTACGGACTCACCCGAATGCGTCCGGCACGTCTCGACCCCATACCCCTCCTGACGCAATGGCTACATAATTAGTTCAATGATTTGTCAATTGCCCAGCTGTAATTTGTTTATCCAACATGTTTACTGTTTTATGGAGAGACACTACTAGTGAAACAATCACCCTCTGTCCATTCTTTTACATTGTTTACAACCTCGTGTACTTGATTTTAATCATGCTTGCTCGTTGTTACTTTTTACTTTCACTAATTTCAAACACATCGTACGTTTAATTCTTTCGTTAACAACAAGATGAGAAGCATGACAACCTTTCTGGAAAATTGGGGATAAACAGAGTTTGTGTCTTGTGTGCAGGTCCATGTCTGTCAACACGCAAGTGAATTTCTGGCGCCTCGCTGAAAGTCATTGAAGTCCTACTGGATTTATAAACTTGGTTTCTAACCGATGGAAATTTACTAATGTGCTATATCATACCTTTCACTTGTGTTTTCCCACGGGTGTGTGTGATTCACACCATCGAACTGAATTTCTGGCGCGGTTGCCGGGTATTTCAAGCTTTCAGTTAGCGGAGTTTCACACTGACAGTCTCTCTCTCCAGGGCCTGAGGATGGTGCAGTGAAGGTGAAGTTGGTTGTCGGGGAGGCTCTGGACGGATGGGCTATCAAGACCGCAAGACTAACAGTGTGACTGTTCTGTCTACTTTTCACATTTCTTTGTGCCTTGTTTCCGTGGTGTCTCGGCAAAAATTGGAGGAGTTTTCTTTTTTAGCTGTCCAACTAGCCGGGCAATGTTAGGAGACAGCTTGGGTTTTGGTTCCTGCAGCTGTGTGTGCTGTCTTGTGGAGTGTTATGTAGATTTGTCTACCTAGCTAGTTGTTGTGGGTGTGATTTTGCTCTTTTTTTTGTTTTTGTTTAGTTGACCGGAACCTTGTAATTGTGGCGGTTTGGTTGATTGGAACCTTATAATTGTGGCGGATTCTTTCTTTAAATGAAATCGACGGAAAAGCCGGTTCAGTAAAAAATATCGGTACCGCAGAGCTGCAGCACGTCTTTGCTTTTTACATAACATGCCATCAGGCCCGGCGATAAATTAATAACGCTACGAACGGCGACAGAGTACATGGTGCTAAACCCAGCTTACAACAAAGAACTGTACACCCACAGAAGGACAGAACTACCGACGAGATTACAGGTGAAACACCAACGGAGAGCAACACCGAGGAGGGAGATTACAAGCAAGACGGGCAAAGGTGTCGGGCCGGAGCTCACCAAGAACACGGGCACACCAACACACGCGGCACACCGCCAAGACCAACTGCACCAACCAAGGGAGCAACACCAGCATGATCATCACCGCCACTATCTGCAAGAGTGCTGATAGGCTCAGTCAGCAAGGTCTTGCGCAAGACACACCGTGATTAAGAACCAGGCACAAACTTTGCCTGAGGGAGCTCGACGAAGAGACCGCAGAGCCGCGTCCGTCACCAAAGCACCTCCGGAAAGCAACCCACCGTGATCTCCAACGCGGTGACTTCAAGAAGCACACGCCGCCAGAGTGCCGCCACCGCCCGATCCGGGGATCTTGGAATTGTCATCCAGAGCGTAGATGGACCAAGAGAAGCCACTACAACGCCTTCAAGAAGGTAGCGGCGTCCGTGGACGTCGCCGCCGCATCCCGAAAGGACCTCGGGCAAGGGTTTCCCCTGACAGACTCTCTTCCCCTTCTACACGGGACACCAAGCGTCGACAAGCAACACCCAAGTCACCGTCACCGTACGTTGCACGCCAGCCACCGCACCACCCCCGTGATCATGGTCACTGACCAGCATCTGAGTCTGTGGCTCGCCCGCCAACCAACGGACTCCCACCTTCCGGGGCCGCCGCCCCGGCGTCCTAGCTCAACGCACCTCAGACGAGAATGGGGCAAGGTTGGAGAGACCCCACCAAATCAACCACCGACAGCCCCCACAGCTGCCGGCGATGCGAGATCTGGCACGGGACGGAAGGTCCCGAGAAGGATGGACAGGAGCCCCGGCCCCTTCCCAGCATGTTGCGACCAGCCCAGCGTCCGCCCCTTCACGCCACGCCAGGAGCTCTCCATGGAGGCGAGCCGACCGCACCGGCCGCCCCAGCCCACACCCTGCAGCAGCGAGGGGAGAGGCGCCGCAGAGACTCGCAGAGCCCAGATCGGGCCCGAGCCGCCTCAAGAGCCCCTCCCACGCCGGCAGCCAGCGAGCCCAGCCCGAGCCGCCGTGCCGCTGCAAGAGCGCCGCCACCCTACCACAGCAACACCCTCCGCGCACGTCGCCGAAGCCACCTCGACCGACGGCGCCCACTGGAGCTCCGCCTCCGCGCGAAGACAGATCCCCTAGACTCGCCCATCCCGCCCGATGCCTTTTGCAGCCGAGCGCGGTCGCTACCGCCGGCGTAGGCGGCGGCAACGGCCAGGAGAGTCGCCGCCGGGGACTTTTCTTAGGGTTTGGTTGGGCCCTCCAGAGCCGCCCGCACGAGCGACCCGGGAGGGGTTTTTTTGGACCGTCGGAGGACGACTAAGAGTATCTCCACCGGTACCCTCCAAATGCCCCCCCAAAGGCCCAATGGAGGTCCGGACCAAAAAAAACGCCGCAACGGCACCCCCCAAAGGTGTCGACCCGCCAATTTTTTGTCCGGGCCCCCAGTCCACCCGCCATACTTGGGGGCCTGGCTGGGGGCGCCGGACATCGTCCGCTCACCCCTCCCGACAGGAGGACCCCGCCCGTCAGCGACACTCACCGGCCCGAAGGCAGTTTAAGGCGCCGTGCAGGAGGCGGGTGAGGCCGCGTTAATGGCGACAACGGGACGCGACTGCCCGCCAGGCAACTAAGCGGCGAGCGACGCTTTTCTATCCACACGCCACCCAATTACTCCGACAGGACTGCCGGGCAGGCGACTGAGCGACGTGTCTGGCGATTGTGGCCGCGACGTGTCTGGCGACGGTGGCCGCGACATGTCGCCGCCATTTACTCTGATGGGACGCGTGCTCCGTCGTGTGCACCAACACGTCCCCGCCCTCCCACTGCTTCCCTCCCTCCCGCCGCTTCCCATGCCATTGTTTCCCGCCCAGAGAGCCACCTATATAAGGCACCTCCCATCGCCATTGCCGCACTCACTCCCATCGCCATTGCCGCACTCACTCCCATCGGCCTCGCCGCACTCACGCCCTCGCCGCACTCCAACTAAACACCCGAGGCGATGCCGCGTCGGCTCAAGGCCTGCCGCAACTCGCCTCTGTACTGCCGACCCGCGGCCGCGACGCGTGGCCACAGTGACGACGACAGCGACAACAAGTTCCACTACGAGGAGGAGCCGATGGAGCCTGAGTTGTCGGCGCAGGAGCAGGCGGAGCACGAGCAGCAGCCGGCGCTGGAGGAGGCGGAGCCCGAGCAACAGCCGGCGCAGGAGGAGTTGAACGCCGCGCGGGCAAGCCGAGAGGCGATGCAGGCTGCCCGGAGCGACGTGGCCAACGCCCACCGCGCCCGCGTCGAGGACGCCTTCCGTCGGGCCATGGCGATGGACGCGGAGGCGGTGCGACGGTTGGATCAGGCCGAGTCCGAACGGCGCAAGGCTGCCCTGCGGAACAAGAGGCGCAACCGCCATCCCTCGGAGCATGCGCAGTTGCACCGGATGCGGATGCAAGGCAGAGTGGGGTGGCGCTGCCTCGCTACGGTGGCAAACCCATCGCCAAGCGACCCATCACCCTTCGCCTTGAGAGCTTTGACCCTCCTTCGTGGATTTCCTTCAATGAGGCTGAGAAATGGTGGACTTTGATTACCCTCCGCCATCGTGGCCGGCGAAAGTCTATGGCCTCCCTACTCATGCTCGTCACTTGGGAGATTTGGAACGAACGCAATGCGAGAACCTTTAGACATGTGAGCACCTTGCCGACCGTCGTGGTTGATAGAATAAAAAGGGAAGCTAGAACTTGGGTGATCGCGGATGCTAAACACTTGGGTCTTTTAATTTCGGGCGAGTAGACTTGTGTTCGGAGGATTTCCCTCCATGGATTGTAAACTTATTCTTAAACCCCTTCTTTATTAATGAATGGAGGCAGGCCTTTTGCCTTCTTCATTCAAAAAATGCACGGTGGACCATGATATCGGTGACCAACCGCTGCATACAGAAGCAAACATCAGGAAGCAAGATGATGGTTGGGATTTTTAATGGATCGACATGTGGACGAGCCACGTAGACACCGACGTCGCCGCCCATAAGTTCTCCTACAGCAGACTGACAGGACCAAGTGAGCTGTATCAACTGTTTGTATACTTGGCTAGTCTCTATCAGCAGCAGATGGGCGGTATAGCTGGACGGCGTGATATGGTGTTCACTCCGTGGCCGGCCTGCTCGTGTTGCCGCCAGACCAAGCTTGCAGCCGTTTCTCTCATTTTTTTTTATGAACCGTTTCTCCTTTTTCTATCAGAACAAATTGAGCGCATTGTCTGTCTGCGGCGGTTTGTCGGCAAGACATCCATGTGGAGTATGAATCACACCGCGTTTCTTTTTTGCCGACTGCACAGTTAATTTGCAAAAAAAGTATTGAACGGAGCACTAATTACCTTGTGTACAAAGTTTGCTAGTTTGGACACTCACAGTATGGATGATTTTAGTTAAATAATCAATCCAAAACCATGCATGGAGGGACGAGGAAGTCCACTTACCACATGGACACGACTAGTATAGTACTTTACTGGCTTATACGCGTCCAGGAGCAATCTTAACCGTGTCGACCGTGGAGACTCGAGGGAGTGCCCGTCTGGGGCTATATATGGATAGAGCTACCAAGTCACATAGTACACGAAACTTGTCCGAACCTGTCGACCATCCTAGAATTAATTAACTGATAAACGCTCTCACTGCTCGCTTGGGACACAAGTAGTTTAACATGTACATCAGCGGGGACGTCATCAGCACGTTGCGCCCATCGGATTTATATATTCCGCCTGCACGTGCATGAACTTTCTACGTAGTACTACTTGCAGGGAGTAGTATTTTAACGTGCATGTCGTTGTTCGTAGTAGTATCGTGGGCTGATTCGAGAGCAAGGCAGGTGCGAACGAGAGCAGAAATATAATGCAAGATTGATGCGTCAACATATGGTCTCAGATAGATCTCGGTCAAGAGTCAGTTCGCAGCCAAGCTAAAGCTACCGAACTCCGCGCGAACTAGCTTAATTCACTGTGTTTTGCCTTGGTTGCCTGGCCGTACATACTGTATGAGGGAGCTAGCAGCATACTGCAGAGGTAACATAATTGGCCAAGGAGAGCGAATGGCCTTGGATCGATTGGGATGGTCAATGGAAACGTGTAACGCACGTAATGATCGAGTGAATGAGGCAGTTTCTGAACAAGAGGATCCTCTCCGCGTTCACGACTATCTCTAAATTGGAGTAGCTTACAAACAATGAGGGTATTACAACTGTAATAGAAAAGGACAGCGCTAGGCGTCCCCCGGGGATCAAACTTTTCCATCCCCGGGTCCCCAAGCCGACATGTGTCCCTTTTTTTGTCCAAACCCCGCTTTTTGCTCCCGTAGCAAAAAAAAGTCCCGCTTTTGCTCACATGTAGCAAAAAACGTTTCACCCCAAAAAATAACAGGAATCGCCGGAGACCTCGCCGGAGTTACAGTAGCAAAATGTCGATTTCGCCGGAGCCGTCGCCGGAGAAATAACATAGCAAAAAATTTATACTAAAAAAGCAAAAAAAATAACATTATTGTAGCAAAAAAATTATGCTATTAGAGCAAAAAATCGGACCTCGCCGGAGCTACAGTAGCAAAAAAATTGTACAAAAAGACCAAAAGAAAAAACCTATTGTAGCAACCATTTGTACAGAAATTTAGCACAAAAAATCTAGCGCTGTTTTGCAGAGTGTTTCTCCGCAGCTGTAAAATCACCAAACACAAACAGATCCGGAAGCACAGCAGTTGGTCTTCGGGAGCATCCCTTCAGCTCCATTGGAGCACCTCTCGCGCAGGGTGCGTGTCCACGGGGGCCTATTATAACTGGATCCGGCGATGCTGCGGCTACAGGAGCAGGGTGCTTCGATCTTGGCGCGTGAGGTCAGAAGGGGGAGGAAGAGCAAGAAGGCAGCTTGCCGGCGTCGGACGCAGTGCCTGGCCTCGAGCGTGCGCGCAGTTGCCGAGCTCGCGGACGCGGTGCCTGGCCTCGAGCGCGCCCAGACACACGGCGCACCACGTGGAGGCCGCCGCAGCACCAGCGGCAGAGCGGCGGCTCTGGAGGTCGGCGTACCGGACGGCGGGGAGGCGCGCCTTGATGACCGCGGGAGCTGGGGCCGGGCCAGCCACCAGCGGCAACGAAGACGATGATGCGGCCGCCTCCGCCTCGGCCCAGAGGTCCGGCGGCGGCGCGTAGGCCGGGTGCTCGTCCGTTGCCTCCTCGGGGAACTGGTAGCCCTCCATGGCGGCGAGGCTCGGGGGCGGGGGGCGGCCGCGCGGGAGATGAACTCGAGGTCGTCTCCAGCGTGGGATCGGTGAACAAAATGCTCTGCGGGAGATGGGGAATTAGTGGAGGAGGAGGAAACCAAGGGGATAAGGTGTGGTCGTGGGCCCCAGCGCGGTTAATTTCCAGCCATGCATCCGTGGACGCGTGTCGCGCGATTAAGCCGGAGGAAAGACGGGCGTGATCCCCGGGGGGGTTTGTACTAAGTGTTTTCCAATAGAAAACCAATTCAAGGGCTAGTTGCAGTCACAAGAGTGGAATGTACATACGTACGGCCGAATGATCAAAAGAAAATCCATGCGAGTACTATGAAATCAATGAGTTACCATTTGTTAATTTCCACGTCTTCCCGTGTGGATTTTCCGTAAGCATAATTCCCCAGTACGTGAAGGAGATTTCCGATGAATTAATCTCCAAATGGAAGGTGAAAACACTGAAACCGATCCGTAGAAGAACTCAAACGCTAGCTCGTGTTCGTAGGATCGTAGTTACAAAATCCAACCAAGAACTGGCCTATCTAGATCAATCTAGCTAAGGAGTACGGACATGTACGTACAAGATCAGTTCTATATACCAATGAAACAGTAAGATCCAGCTACGCACAGGCCACAGCTAACTAGACGAACAGTTCGAGCAAGACCGGCGGCCTGTGGGCGGCGTGCCTCGCCAGCTCCTGACCCGGCAGCGCCAGGACCCACCGGTCGTCGGCGCCAGCGCCGCTGAGCGCTGCCATCTCCTCGCGGTGCCGCCGCATGTGTCCTCCGAGCGCCTGCCCCCTCTCGAAGCCAAGCCCGCAGATGTGGCACTCGTGCTGCTTGTCCTTGTCCTCGACGCGCTTCCGATCCCTGATGGCTTTGGCGACGCCGACGCCGAGCTCGAGCCCGTGGCGGCCGCGGAGGTGGCTGGTCCGGTGCCCGCCGAGCGCCTGGAACGACGTGAAGGCGCGGGCGCACGTCTTACACACGAAGTCGCCCTCTCCGGAACCGGAAGTCGCCACCACCCTGCCACGCCGTGCCCTCTTCCTGGCCACCATGGGCACCGCACCGGCCGAGTCCGTGGACGACGTGGTCGAGTCTGTGCTCAGCGAGAGCGCGAGCGACACCGGCTCCTCCTCCCTTTGGCGCTTTACAGCTGCTCCCATGGATGTGCTCGTCTCGATTGTCTTGTGTGTTTTGTTGGTCTGTGGGAAAATGAAAAGGATATGGGGATGGCAGGGCGGCGCGCCTATATATAGGTTGTGTACGAACGAGGCGGTGGCGTGCGTAGTGGTGTCGGAGGAGCTTACTTGGGTGTAAAGTTGGTGGGGGCCAACCAATCAGAGGAGGGAAAACGCGATCGACCTTCACGACATGACCGAATCCAGCCGAACGTCTGCGGTGTGCGGCTAGACGCGTGGCGGCGCGCGGTTGCTTAGCGGTGCGGGCAACGCGAGCCTAGATGCGAAGACGTCGCCATTAATTCATTAATCGGATTGAATAATTAAGACAGGCTGCGCAGGTTTGGCGTTTGGACCGGGCTCTCGCTCGTTCGAGGTTGTGCCTGTGCGCGGTGCGCCGTGCGTGCACGTGAGTTGCGGGAGCGACCAAGCTCCATCGGAAGTGTCTGGAACGTTCTCCGCTCCGGTGCAAATGATCTTTTTTTTCGCCCGCCCGGCCGGGATATTTTGTCTTGTGTACACGCATATATAGTACCGCTCTTTTCTTTACTTTACTATTACTATAGGAAAAATACCCGTGCGTTGCAACAAGAGTGAATTTCTTTATTTTTGATAAAAAACGTCGCTACAATCCAAAAATTTGCCCCAAAATCAACCGAACTTGCCATGTCAAATACAACCCAAATATTGTTGTCCGCCGCTTGCCCGTGTCACAACCATGCAGGCGGATTATCCAAACAAATTTATATTGTTTGTGGTGTTATGGTACTACGAGATGTTTAAAAATATATATATTTTAGAGGAAATTCTTTCATCTGAAGCCTCTGCAACTTAATAATTCATGAAATTTTTGGGGTGTTTTTTCATGCATGATACAGATAGACAATCGGTCGATCGTGCCAAAGCGAGATCATGGATCAAAGTTGGGCACGCTGCAGTGTCGGTGCGTCTTTTATTGAAGCGACCAAGGAACGCTCTTGGAGGGGAGCCAGCCATCCTCGCCTCTACAACTGGTTGTCAGTCGTCGCGCCGTGAGTAATCTCTCGCTGGAAACCAAATTAGTTAATCTTTTCTCTGGATGCGACGAGCTGATCAGTACCAACATAGTAGTATTGGTCAGCCAAATTAAAATGATACATCGATATGTGATGCTGACACACGGACACACGGACTGCATCGACCTGACTCACGGACTACGCCTACCACGGAGGCGAAGACGTCGACTCAGGGATGGCATGGACCTTGACGCAGACACACCGAGGAAAGAGAGTTTGATTTTGGATGCACCCTAGGCCTCTTGCTTCATGCGCTCTGCTGCGCCGGCTCGCTCGCAATCGCGCCTACCAGAACTCGATCGAGCAAATCCGTGATGCCTAGTACCTCAAACCTCATACTAGTCACAATGAGAAGTATCATATACTAGTATCATGTTAATTACTACTTCCACAATGTATAGTAACATATATGTGGTATCATAGTAACTATTAGTCATGTCTGAGGCGACTTCGGGGGCGACTGAGCCGCCGCTAGGGCCGGCTCCCGCGTCGCTGAGTGAGGACGCCGGGGTGGTTTCGCCGGCGTATCGAGGTCGATTTTGGGCAATTTCGCAGTGTGATGGGGACGATGTGGAGGATCCCGAGGTGGTTTCGCCGAGGCATTCTTCAGTGGGGGCTTACTGTGCGACCCCGGCAGCCTCGCCCGGACGTGATCTAGGGAGTTCGGCGAGCTCGAAGATGCAGAAACAGGCAAGAAAGATCATGGCTCAGCGATTGGCGGTGCGCACGCTGCAGGTATGGTCTTCATCACCTAGTTTCATTCGTGTGCAGGGTGCCGGAGCCCCGAAGAGAATCAAGATCCCGGTCATGTCCCCGTCCACCTACACCGAGGAGGGGGATGGCGTTGAGGGGTGGACGGTGGTTCATCGTCGGCGTTACCATGCAAATTCAAGGGAGGGCATCCATCGGCGATCGCCTAGGAGGTACAGTGATCGAGTGACTCGAGAGGCAAGATCTTTTCAAAATTCAAAATCCCGATCGCCTCCTACGGTTGTATGGAAGGAGCGGATTCAGCGGCCGTTGGGCCCGCTTGTTTCCTTATCGAATCAGAACCCGATCGGTTGCGATCGTAGCCAATTAAGTGGGACCAATTATCGTATTATGTGCCTACCTTACCCTAATTCGATCGGAAGTAGTCTACGACGAATTTTCGGTTCTGTTTGGAAGGGATCAGCCGCCGCCTCTTCTCTGCCACCTCGAGTTGGTCGGTGCGGGAAGACCATAGAGGATCGTGGAGGTGGGCGTGGAGCCCCTCCCCCGCAAGGCTACAGAAGGGTGTTCTATCCGCCCGCCGGTGGTCTTGGAGCAAACTATGAGGCAGGTGGCCCTAGTGGTCACGCCGGCAATGCGAATGGGGGTGTTGGAGGTCAAGATGGGGGCGGTGGCGTCCGTGGGGGAGGTCAGGCTCCTTTCAACTTCAATGCTCAAGCGAATGATGGTCAGCGTCGGCAGCAGTTTGGAGGTTTCAATGGTGCGCGCGGACGGCAGAGGTACGAGAATCAGGGAAGGGGCTTTCCTCGAGCTCGTGGCGGTGGCTATGGCTATGGTAATGGCAGATTTCAGAGGGGAGGCTATCAGGGTAACCGTGTGGATTCAGTGATGAACAATCAGGGTGTGGTGGCACCCAAGGCTGTTAATAATGTTGCAGGGCCGGGTGCAGGGGTTGCTGCGCCAAGGGCCATTGTGTCCGCAGCTGAACCGAGAGCGGTGGCTCCGATCGCTCCCCCTACTGTGAGTTCAGTTCCTGCGGTGGTGGCACCGCGACAGATGGCTGCTCAGACTACGCCGGTGGGTGTGGCTACTGGAACCAGACCGATAGTCACATCTAACCAACTGTCTGAGGCATTGAAAGGGAAGATCGTGGACAGACATATATGTTTTAGATGTGGGCTGTCGGGGCATCACTTGGAAAATTGTACTACGCATGTATGTGTTTTCTGTGAAGGGTTCACACGTCGGGGCCGTGTCATTTGGTGGATGCACCAAAACCTGCTCTTATTCAGTATGGGTTTGCCCATGAAGAATTGATGTTCTTTGCTATGCAATGCACCGATGCTTACAAGCCAAAGTTATTGAATCACCGTCTCGCTTCTTTAGTGGTCCATGGGGGAGTGATGTTGATTCCTCAGATTATTATCAGCTCAGGAGACTTGTACCAAGGGATTTTAAATGGGAAGTTTCTCAAGTTGGACAGTACGTGTTCAAGGTGAAGTTCTCGTCGAGGATTGAGTTGGAGAGGTTGCAGGTGTTTGGTACGTTCTGTGTACCAGGGAGTGAATGCAGGATGACTGTAGAGACATGGTCGAAGAAAATCGAGCCTATGGATACATTGCCTGCTTTTTGGGTCAGAGTTTCTGGAATTCCGGAAGATCACATTGGTGATTATCTCGCGCTCTGGTCTGTTGGTTTTCTATTGGGGAAGCCTATGAGTATCGATATGGATTTCACTAGGGAGAAGAAGGTCTTAAATATTTTGGTTGGATGTTTGAATTACACCAAAATTCCTGTCACTTTCCCATTATTTATTAAAGATGAGATTTATGGTCTGTCGTTTGAGGTGGAGGGGGAGGAGAAATCCGCGGAGGATGTGGTGATGACTGAATCTAGGAGGGATGATTATGATAAGGATGATGACGAGGGTCTCGCGGATGATTTTCAAGATGCTTTGGCTAAAGAGGCGAGTCTTAAGAAAACAAAAGGGAAAGGATCAAATGTTGATTCGGGTGTTGACCCGATGCTTGAGCAAGGAGGGTCGGGGGGTGTTTCCTCCTCGAAACAGGGAGTGTCAAATTCTGTAGGAGCGCTGATATTTTCACCGTTCATGCAAAAATGCTTTAGGCAAGCTAGGGACGAAATTCGCAGGCAATTTGTTCCGTATGGGGATGCCTTGGCTGCAGTAGATGACAAGGAGGGGAGCTCCACGGGTGTTGTGCTGGTTTCTTCGAATGAGGACAAGGATACTTCTCTGTGGTATTGGGTAGCGTGAAAGATGATGTGGCTGTTCGGGGCAGTGTGGTGGAGTCCAAGCTGATGATTGACTCGGCTAATGATTCGGTAATTGATTACGTGCATGATGCTGTCGGTGGTGCGGAGGGGACTGCGTTGGGCGTGCTGTCCGAGGAGGATATGTTGGGTATTCATGCACCTATTGCGGATCATGATTGCATGCCACTTGTTGTCGGTGGAACGGAGGGAGCTGCGTGTGGCGCGCTGGCCGAGGCGGATATTGCAGCTGCTGGTCAGGTGGTGTCGCTGGAGGATGTCGATGTGATTCCTGCTCGCGGCGACGGTGTTGGGGTGTTGCCTGCTGCTCCTGTCGGTGGAGTTTCAGCGCCTGACGAGGGGATCCGTGAGAACCTGACTATAGTAATGAATGACTTTGTTAGTCCTCATGTTAACCGCAAGCTTCAGTTCGAGTTAGAGGTGACTGGTCTGAAGGGTTCGTTGCATAGAAAACAAAAAATTTCCTACGCGAGAGACACCTGAAAGGCCAAGATCTAATCTAGGAGACGAAGTGTAACGGGCAACAAGAGGGTTAAGGAGAACACATACCCTCGAAGACTCAAAGTGGTACGAGATCAAATCTCGTTGTTGGCGTAGTCGTACTCACACCGATCCCGATAGCGAGAAGATGGGCACCGCAATCCGGCGGTGCATCCGTGATCGGTCACACGTACGGTTGATGACGACCTCCGTTCCCTCGTTCCAGCGGGGCGCGGAAGTAGAGGATCCCTCGGAACTCCAGCAGCACGACGACGTGGTAGTGGTGAAGAATCCCACGGTCAGGGCTTCGCCAAGCCGGAGACCATGAAATGGAGCAGCGGGTGGAGGGAAAGGGAAGTGGCCAAGTGTGTGGAGAAGAGGAGTTCTCACCCTCCTTTTATAGGGGACGGGGAGGCAGCCCAAGAGGGGGTGCGGCCAGCCATGGTGTGCCCCCACCTCTTCCCTCTTCATGTGAGTGGAAGCTCCACTCACACCCACTCATGCTCCCTTAATTTTCCACTTGGAAAATCCAAAGGTTTTCTTTTAATAAATAAATAAAACATTTTTATTTCTTTATTTATATTTGTTAATTCCATTAACAAACATTTGCATATAGCACCTCGAATCATTTGTTAATTCTATTAACAACCATTCGACGAAAAACCCCTTGAACTATTTCAATTTTCCCCGAAACAATTTCGGTGCTGCCCAAAATATTCTTCGATATTCCGTATCCTCTCAAACGCGTCATCGAACCTTAAGTGTGTCACCCTACGGTTCGCGAATAAGATAGACATGATCGAGACTCCTCTCCGATCAATAATCAACAGCGGGATCTGGAGATCCGTGATGACTCCTATATATTCAACGATGACTCTCGTGATCGTGTGAACCAACAACGCCGTGAACTATTCCCTTTGTCTCGCGATATTTTACTTGTCCGAGATTAGATCATTGGTATCAACCATACCTTGTTCAATCTCGTTACCGACAAGTACTCTTTTCTCGTTCCCGTGATATAACATCCTTGTGATCATATCACGTGCTTGCAAGCGGTTTCGATGTGATATCACCGAGAGGGCCCAGAGTATATCTCTCCGTCATTTGGATGGACAAATTCCACTCTTGATCCATGATCCTCAACTAATACTTTCCGAATACTTAACGACACCTTTATAGTCACCCTGTTACGGTGTGACGTTTGATGCCATCAAAGCACTCTTCCGGTATCAGCGATTGACATGATCTCATGGTCTAAGGAATAAGTTACTTCGTATGTTTGATATAACAATGTAAACTAAATGACTTGATCGCATTGCTATATTCTCTTTGGGTATATGTTCATCACATCATTCTTCTAATGACATGATCCCGTTATTAACAACATCCAATGTTCATGATCAGGAAACCTTGATCATCTATTAATCAACGAGCTAGTTAAAAGAGAGGATTTACTAGGAACCATTGTTTGTTTATTAAGCACACATGTATCAACGTTTCCGGTTAATACAATTCTAGCATGAGAAATAAACATTCATCATAAACAAGGAATAAGATAATAACTATTTTATTATTGCCTCTCGGGCATATTCCCTTCAGTCTCCCACTTGCACTAGAGTCAATAATCTAGTCTGTAAGCACTTAACACATATGGCGTACCAGTGTTATTACCATACTTCGCATGTGGTAAACATTATAAAAAAAATCTGAACTGTTCAAGTCCTATTGTATTTGCATGTTCTTTGCGTCTACACGCATCACTCATTCTCTAATGAGATGGCGTTGCATATATATGGTCAATCGGAGAAACCTTAATTCCTCGGCTTAAACCATTGTCACTAACATTGTTAAAATGTAGCTTCATAGTGTTTTGCAATCTTGGAAATTCATCAAGTTCCGGTGATACCTTAATTCCTCAGCTTAAACTGATGTTACTAACATTGTGAAAATGTAGCTTCATAGTGTTGACATAAAATACGCTTATTATCAGTTGTCAACACAACGATATACTTTAACCTTTGTTGTAGTATCTGTCACAATATTTTAATATTGAAACTCTTTCAAATCTAGCATGGAACTTTCTTCCATCCTATTGTGCTACCCTTCATCACATATTTTAATTGAGATAAAATTACTTGAATAAATGACAAGACTATTAGTGTAACATATTACAACTAATATTTTGTCATTACTATATAGGAAAACATATCCTTAACATTTCTAAAATGACACAAGGATCTCTCCCACTGTTTCTAATCATCATATGAATTATCCTGCTATAACATTTTATAGCATAGGACTCATCTGGTTGTGTACATAGCATGGAAACATGACTTAGAAATCTCAATTTCAATGATGCTCATCATGTGTCAAAACACATGAATCTTGCTCAATTATTTTCCATGTGACAAGAACTCCTTCTTGTCATTCTGATATTGACTTACTTCAATATTTCATCTATGTAATTTGGCTTCAATCATATCAGGTGCGTCAATCCATCTTTTATAGATATCGATGCCCAATATCTTCTAAGCCTTTCATCAATATGAAATCGAAAATCTTAACCGTGTTAATTTAAAATACATATTTTCCAATCAACCATATGTCATCTACATAAAGTATTGGAAATATGTCATAGCGCTCCCACTTAATTTCTTGTAACTCTACAAACATCTTTATCATTCATGATGGAATCAAACTCTTTTGATAACTTCATTAAGCTAAAGATTTCAACTTCTCTATGCTCACTTCAACCATTGAAGTGTGCATACCTTTCTAGCAACCTTTTGAATTTACAAAACTCTCAGACTGTCTCAATTACACATCCTTGATCAAACTTCCTCGAGAGGAGAGTTGGTTTTGTTATTCAACTGTCATATCATAATATGTAACTTTTTGCTAGAACTATCCGCAAAGACTAAAGCATCACTACGGAAGATCAAAATCTTGTAGTAGTTAACTCTTTGAACTTCATAGAAAACAACTTTTCGATAAGTACAACTTTCAAAAGATGTAAAAATCCATGTCTTTGTCGCTATATAGACCCTTTTGCTATCGTTAGGCATCATGCCTATCGAAAGGACTACCTAGTGACATACTTGATATTCATATAAGGATACAATGGCGGATATAATGACTCATAGTCAATTTTACGAAGTCAGTGCCCATCATTTGCTTCCTTTATAAGGTCCAGGTCCTTTGTTGTCAAAACAACACTTTTATACTTAAACCACAAGTTGTTCTAAGTATAAAGTTTTTGGACTTTTCTGGTACAGTTTGCAAACTCATTTGAAGTATCTACAACATTTGTAGTGTCTTCTACTTAGTCAAAATAGTAAACCCCGGAACAACTTCCAGTGCTGCACTACTCTTGACATGATAACGAAGATTCTCTAATCTCGTTGAGTTTTTACTGTGCTCCCACTCACTTGTTTCGCAAGAACTACTTTCTCGAGAAATCAACCCTTTCTGACAAACAACATTTGTCTTTTGGTTCGGTGATAGGAGAAATACCCAATGTTTTATTTGGGATAACCTTATAAACATATATTTATCCTATTTTGGTTATAAACATTTTACACATGCTATGCATACCAAAACTTAAGAAAATGACAATTCGGGTCACTACCCAAACCATATCTTATATGTTGTCAATTTCAACGGATCATGATGGTGCTCTTTTCAGTGTAAAAGCGGTTGTCCTTAATGTATAAACTACAAAATTATAATGGCAATTTTATTAATCTTACCATGTCAAACAAGGTTTGATTTTTCCTTTTGAATACTCCAATCTAATGTGGGGTATTCGAGAAGTATAAGTTCTAGAACAATTCTGCAACTTCTCAGATGTTTTGCTAAACTTGTAACTCAAACTTTATCCTTTATGATCCAATCATAAATACCTGATTATCTTGTTACATTGATTTCAACTTCATATTAACAACCTTTTGAACCAATTCAAAATGTCAAACTCCGTTCCCTTCAAATAGATATACTCACATATCTACTCAATTCATCGACAGAATTTTATGAAGGAAAAATTAATCCACCATACATGACTACACATAATGGACTATATACATCAATATGTATAATCTCCACTAAATTAGTCGTCCAATCTACTTTGGCCTAAGAACGGAATTCTAGTCATCTTTTGGAAGAGGTCTCACAAGCGTCAATGTATTCAAAATAAAATGACTCTGGAAGTCCATCAATATGGAATTCCTTCATGTTTTCCTTTCCGATATGAACTAAAATGGTGGTGTCACAATTTAAGTGAAACTCTTCTACGTCTTGCAACGTTTAGCATTTAGTCTTCTAGATGTTTACTTTACCAACATGATTTATATTAACATATCCATCAATAATGGAATATGGTCATAGTTTGAACAATCTCATTTGTTCTCACAAAAGACTAGAACAAAATAACAAATTATTAAGTTCTTCAAATAAATCTTGACTGTTTGGTTCGATACGACAATGAACACAATAACACTTTATTTATGTTTTTGTCATAATCGATTCCACATCTATTACTAGTTCCTTTTAGGCCCTTGTATTTCTTGCATTGCGTTGCTTTGTATGACAACTCATACCAACCAATGTGGTATCAAAATACCCAAAAATACTTTGTTAACTAGTAATACATCTATAACTTGTATATCAAGCATATACTCCTGAGCTGGACTTTCCAGTTATCTTCTTTTTCTGCCATATATCTTTTTGTAATTCTATTTTCAATATTCCCTTTCCTTTATAGAAGAATCATTCAACATCAAATAATGCTAGTCTTACTAGCTCATTTTCTTTGGCGTGTTAGTCATATACTATCACCCATTGAGTCATACTTTCAGTTTGATTGTTCTACTAATATCACCATATTAATAGCATTCTTCTAGATTCCACTCTTAGCAATTTCCAAGTAAGGTAAACTACTTTACCCATACTTCTAATCCATCCCATCATAACAATTTTATGATTAAGTTACTATAGCTCGAAGGAAGGGATTTAGAGGATAATTTTGAGCACCCAACTTCTTGGAATATTCAAACGCCTAGCGTCTTCAATCATTGCATATATTCAGATAATATAAGCAAACATTGTCACGCTAAATTTGCATATATTCAGATAATATAAGCAAACATTGTCACGCTAAATTATACTCAGTCATGTTGCCACAAATAAGTTTCTAGATATCAATATATCTTTCACTTGATTGTTTCTGCAAACAACTCTTTTCAGTTCCTAAATCACCTTGATCAACAAAACATTCTTTTGAAGATAAAGTAATACGGAAGCAACCATGACTCTGGATTCTAAGTAGGAATTATTTGCTCTCTAGATCAATCAATCATTAACCATATGGAGCTAGGTAGGAAATAGCAAAAATCTACAATAGGACTCAATTTTAAATTTCACTAATACGGTACCAATCTTAAATGGTATTTACCAGATCATAACAGTTATATCTCAATTAACAATCTAAGTGTAAGGTAGTTATGTGGATGCCAATGACTACTACAAGTTGTGCAAATTCACTTTGATTTGTTGTTCATGATAAATAAGTTCAAGTTAATTCAAAATTAAACCATGAACTCCCACTCAAAAACAACATCCCTCTTAGTCGTCTTCAGTGATTACACGAACCAAATTCACTACACCAAAACCGATCATCACGTGAGATGATGTAGTTTCAAAGGCGAACATCGACATGTTCATCATATCATCCATATGACTCATGCTTTACCTTTCGGTTACGTGTTCCGAGGCCATGTCTGTACATGCTAGGCTCGCCAAGTATAACCGTAGTATTGCGTGTGTTTCAAGGCCATGTCTGTACATGCTAGGCTTGAAAACATCCGTTGTATGCGAACGTTGAGTCTATCACACCCGATCATCACGTGGTGTCTCGAAACGACGAACTTTCTTAACGGTGCGTACTTAAGGAAGAACACATTATTATCTTGATATTAAGTGAGAGGGATCATCTTATAATGCTACCATCGTTATCTAAGCAAAACAAGATGCATAAAAAGGATTAACATCACAGACGTCACATGAAAGGATAACGTGATATGATATGGTCCTTCTTGCACTTGATCTTCATCACGTGCATTACGGTATGATCTCAATCATTCCACCGGCGTGGTACCAAGTACCACGGTACCCCAAACTTGATTGTCCATCAATAAGAAGACAACCATATGGATACCTTCCGGTATATCAATAATTTACAAAATAGATCATCTCATAATCAAATTTGTAATATTGACCATATCACATCACATGCCCAGGAAAAACTAGTTAGACGCTTCTAATTTATTTTTGCATATTTTACGTGGCTTAGGGCTTTCGAGGATAGAACCGTTCATACCTACGAACATCAACCACAACGTTGATAAACACATTTTTAACAACCCTTCGTAGATTAGATCTTAACTATAGTAGGAGAAACAGACACCCGCAAGCCACTTATGCAATACAAGTTGCATGTCAGTTGTGGAACAAGTCTCATGTACGTGGACATGTAAGGTTAGTCCGGGCCGCTTCATCCCACTATGCCACTAAGATCATAAAATAATCAAGGAGGTAATAACATGATCATCAACGCCCACATACATCTATGTGTTCTACCCGTACAAAACATCTACGCATAGATCCGGCTCTGATACCACTGAAGGGTTCGTTGCATAGAAAACAAAAATTTTCCTACGCGAGACACCTGAAAGGCCAAGATCTAATCTAGGAGACGAAGTGTAACGGGCAACAAGAGGGTTAAGGAGAACACATACCCTCAAAGACTCAAAGTGGTACGAGATCAAATCTCGTTGTTGGCGTAGTCGTACTCACACCGATCCCGATAGCGAGAAGATGGGCACCGCAATCCGGCGGTGCATCCGTGATCGGTCACACGTACGGTTGATGACGACCTCCGTTCCCTCGTTCCAGCGGGGCGCGGAAGTAGAGGATCCCTCGGAACTCCAGCAGCACGACGACGTGGTGGTGGTGAAGAATCCCACGGTCAGGGCTTCGCCAAGCCGGAGACCATGAAATGGAGCAGCGGGTGGAGGGAAAGGGAAGTGGCCAAGTGTGTGGAGAAGAGGAGCTCTCACCCTCCTTTTATAGGGGAGGGGGAGGCAGCCCAAGAGGGGGGTGCGGCCAGCCATGGTGTGCCCCCACCTCTTCCCTCTTCATGTGAGTGGAAGCTCCACTCACACCCACTCATGCTCCCTTAATTTTCCACTTGGAAAATCCAAAGGTTTTCTTTTAATAAATAAATAAAACATTTTTATTTCTTTATTTATATTTGTTAATTCCATTAACAAACATTTGCATATAGCACCTCGAATCATTTGTTAATTCTATTAACAACCATTCGACGAAAAACCCCTAGAACTATTTCAATTTTCCCCGAAACAATTTCGGTGCTGCCCAAAATATTCTTCGATATTCCGTATCCTCTCAAACGCGTCATCGAACCTTAAGTGTGTGACCCTACGGTTCGCGAATAAGATAGACATGATCGAGACTCCTCTCCGATCAATAATCAACAGCGGGATCTGGAGATCCGTGATGACTCCTGTATATTCAACGATGACTCTCGTGATCGTGTGAACCAACAACGCCGTGAACTATTCCCTTTGTCTCGCGATATTTTACTTGTCCGAGATTCGATCATTGGTATCAACCATACCTTGTTCAATCTCGTTACCGACAAGTACTCTTTTCTCGTTCCCGTGATATAACATCCTTGTGATCATATCACGTGCTTGCAAGCGGTTTCGATGTGATATCACCGAGAGGGCCCAGAGTATATCTCTCCGTCATTTGGATGGACAAATTCCACTCTTGATCCATGATCCTCAACTAATACTTTCCGAATACTTAACGACACCTTTATAGTCACCCTGTTACGGTGTGACGTTTGATGCCATCAAAGCACTCTTCCGGTATCAGCGATTGACATGATCTCATGGTCTAAGGAATAAGTTACTTCGTATGTTTGATATAACAACGTAAACTAAATGACTTGATCGCATTGCTATATTCTCTTTGGGTATATGTTCATCACATCATTCTTCTAATGACATAATCCCGTTATTAACAACATCCAATATTCATGATCAGGAAACCTTGATCATCTATTAATCAACGAGCTAGTTAAAAGAGAGGCTTTACTAGGAACCATTGTTTGTTTATTAAGCACACATGTATCAACGTTTCCGGTTAATACAATTCTAGCATGAGAAATAAACATTCATCATAAACAAGGAATAAGATAATAACTATTTTATTATTGCCTCTCGGGCATATTCCCTTCATGGTCCGTGCGTGACCCCGACTAAATATAGCAGAGAAGATTTGGTGGCGTTTGGGGGGATCGCGGAGCCTGCTACTGATGGACGTCGCTCTAGTGCGAGGATCCGGGCGCAGCCTGACGCGGATATGCCCATCCAGGAGAAGGCCGAGATGCGGGCTTCTCAGCGTGATGATTCGTTTCGAGGTACGAATAGCAAACCTTTGTTATCTTTTACTTCTATGCCTGCTGATTTAATTATTTCTAGAGCTTCCAAGCTAGGCATCTCTTCGGGTAAGAATAACGTTGAGGAACTAGCCTCTGTATCTTTGATTAAGCAAGCAGAGGAGTCTAGGAAATTAGTTACTTTGAGTAATAATCTAGATGAGGAGATTCAAGGGAATGCATGCAGTTTGGTCATGCGTAGAGCATCTAATCTGTGTGATGATGACAATTTTGATGGTGAGGAGGCTAGGGGGGATGCATTGGACATTCCTATAGCTAAGATGACAAAGAAAAGAGCACCTAAGACAGTTGTGTCGTCTGGGTGCAATCTGAGAAGGAGCACTAGATTGAAAATCACTAGATAATTTGTTAAAATGAGAGGTTTCATTTGGAACTCGAATGGTTTAGAAGATACTGCGAAACACTTGGCGATTAATGAAATGGTTAGAGAGAATAAAATGGATTTCCTTGCCTTATTGGAGACAGGGAGATCTAATTTCTCAAATCAGTTTTTAAACCACTTAGTTGGAGGGGCAGATTTTACTTGGTATTGTTTGCCACCACATGGTCGATCTGGTGGGATCCTAGCTGGCTTTAACCCGATGTCCATTGAGGTACAAATGGTGATTATAGGGGATTTCTGTGTCAAGTTTCATGTTAAATCTAAGGAATATGGTTTTCGGTGGGCTTTTGTGGTGGTTTATGGGGCTGCACAAGAGGATAAAAAGCCAGACTTCTTAGCAGAATTGGTTTGTGTTTGTGAGGGGGAGTCCTTGCCTATGTTGATAGGAGGGGACTTTAATATTATTAGAAGAAGAGAGGAAAAAACAATAGCAATTTTAACCCAAGATGGCCTTTTATCTTTAATGCGATTATTGAGAGCTTAGATTTAAAAGACCTAGAGATGTCGGGGCGACAGTACAATTGGGTTAGTCGACACCCTACTCCGGTTCTTGAAAAACTGGATAGGTTTCTTGCCAGTGTTGACTGGGAACAGAAATACCCCTTGGTTTCGATAAGGGCTCTCACTAGGACTGAATCAGATCATGCCCCATTGTTTATTGATTCGGGGACACCAGCTCATGTGGGGAATACGTCGGTATTCTCTTTTGAGTTGGCTTGGCTAAGAAGAGAAGGTTTTTTTTGATATGGTTAAAAATGAGTGGGAATCGTGTAATTTAGGATATACTCCTATTGAGAAGTGGCAGAATAAAGTTAGACATCTTCGTAGTTATCTGAGGGGATGGGCTAAGAATATTAGCGGTGAATATAAGAAACAACGAGATCGCTTGATGCTTCTTATAAACGAGCTTGATTTGAAAGCTAAGTCTTCGCCTTTGAGTGAGGAGGAGAGAGAATCAAAGAAGCAGGCTGATGCCTTTTTAAATAAATTAAGAAGAGAGGAAGAGTCCAAGTGGGCTCAACGGGCAAAAGTTAGACATGTCCAAGAGGGAGGAAACAATACTAGATACTTTCACCTGATAGCTAATGGGAGACACCGTAAAAAGAAAATCTTTCAATTAGAGCAAGAGGAGGGAACAATTGTTGGACAAGACAATTTAAAAGTGTACATTTCTGAATATTATAAAACATTGTTTGGGGTGTCGGCCCCAACCTCTGTTTCTTTGATTGAGTCTATCGTTGAGGATATGCCTCAGGTTTCGCAGGAAGAGAATGATCTCTTGACTGCTCTTTTCACTGAGGAGGAAGTGTTTTCAGCTATTTCTCAGATGGAACTCAATAAGGCACCAGGCCCGGATGGGTTTCCTGCCGAGTTTTATCAGCGTTTTCTGGGAGTTCATTAAAGTTGATTTGATGGCCCTGTTCCAACAATTGCACGAGGGAACGCTACCCATGTTTAAGATGAATTTTGGGGTCATTACCTTGCTACCTAAGAAGGAGGATGCGTGTAGGATTGAGCAATACCGTCCAATTTGTCTCCTTAATGTGAGTTCTAAGATATTCACTAAGACATGCACTAATAGGGTTACTTCTCTAGCACAAAAAATTATTAGACCTTCGCAGTCAGCTTTCCTTCCTAGGAGAAATATTTTGGAGGGGGTTGTGGTACTTCATGAAACCATTCATGAGCTTCATAGGAAGAAAATGAATGGAGTAATTTTTAAAATCGATTTCGAAAAAGCGTATGATAAGGTCAATTGGGCCTTTCTGCAACAAACTCTGCGTATGAAAGGGTTTAACACACGGTGGTGTGATTGGGTAGCTCGGTTTGTACAAAGAGGGAGTGTAGGAGTGCGAGTTAATGATGACATTGGTCATTATTTTCAGTCATTCAAGGGGTTGAGGCAGGGACATCCCCTCTCTCCTATTTTGTTTAATCTGGTTGCAGATATGTTGGCTGTTCTCATTGAGAGAGCAAAGGATGACAACCAGGTTGGAGGTCTCATGAACCATCTTGTGGATGGAGGCATTTAAATCTTACAATATGCGGATGATACTATTCTCTTTTTGGAGGATGATCTTGAAAAAGCTGTCAACATGAAATTGATTTTGTCCATGCTTGAACAGCTTTTTGGTTTGAAAATTAATTTTCAAAAGAGTGAGATTTTTTGCTTTGGCAGAGCATCTGAAAAAGTGAATGAATACCGACACATTTTTGGCTGTGAGGTGGGAACTCTTCCTTTTATGTATCTTTGTATTCCTATTCATTATAGGAAACTGCTTAATAAGGAGCGGAAGGCTCTTGAAGATCGCTTTGAGAATAAGTTGAGTTCTTGGATTGGCAAACTATTATCCTATGGTGATAGGTTGGTTTTGATTAATTCGGTGCTCACTAGCCTCCCAATGTTCCTATTATCCTTCTTTGAAATTCCCATTGGGGTTCGTAAGAGACTAGATTTCTTTCGGTCACGGTTCTTCTGGCGGAGTGATTCTGTCAAAAAGAAATATAGGCTCACAAAGTGGAACATTGTGTGTAGACCTAAATACCATGGTGGACTTGGGGTAGAGGTTTTAGAGATTAAAAACAGATGTCTTTTAAGCAAATGGTTGTTTAAATTGCTATCTGAAGATGGCGTGTGGCATGAGTTGCTGTCAAATAAATACTTAAGTGAAAAAACTTTAGCCCAGGTTGAGGCCAAACCTACTGATTCTCCTTTTTGGAAAGGGATTATGGGGGTTAAAGATGATTTTTTTCATCATGAGAAATTTAAGATAGGTAATGGAGAGGGAATCAGGTTCTGGAAAGATTCGTGGTTGGGAAACACACCGTTGGCTGCACAGTTTCCATCACTGTTTGCAATTGTGCGACATAAGAATGTCTTAGTCTCCCAGGTGTTAGGACATGGTCCTTTGAATATTCAGTTTAGAAGGTCTCTTGTGGGAGATAAGTGGGAAGATTGGATTGTTCTAATTCAGAAACTCTTGGGGATATCTCTTTCGGATGAGCAGGATAAGGCGATTTGGAGTTTAAATACCTCTGGTTCTTTTACTGTTAAATCTTTATATGTGGAGCTTATGCATGGGAATGTTAGATTTCTTCATAATTATTTGTGGAAGTTAAAAGTGCCTCTTAAGATTAAGATTTTTATGTGGTTCTTATCCAGGAAGGAATTGCTGACTAAAGACAATTTAGCCAAAAGAAAATGGGTTGGGTGTACGAAGTGTGTTTTTTGTGGTGCAGAGGAGTCCGTAGAACATCTTTTCATTTCTTGTGATTTTGCTAAAAAAAAATTGGCGTTTGGTTCATTTTACTTTTAGCATATCACCTCCAGTAGACATTATGAATATGTTTGGTAATTGGATTTTTGGGGTTGATAAAAGAACCAAAGCTTTCATACGCATAGGTGTATGTGCTTTGTTATGGGCAATTTGGAATTGTCGGAATGGAATAACTTTTAACAATGAGAAGCCTGGGAATTTTTTGCAGGTTGTTCATCTGGTTATGCATTGGATTCAGACTTGGGCTTGGCTCTTACCGGAGGACCAACGCGGACTTTTGGATTCCGGATGCACTCGTTTGATGGCGGTCATTCGGGCTATCTTCAGCACGGGTGGATGGTTGCTCACTAGGCGCCTCGGATATGTTTAACATTATCTTTTATCTATTTCAGCAAAACATTTTGGTTATGGCCTGCGTGCCTTTTTGCTATTTGTCTGTTTACTTGGTATTGTAAACCTGAACCTGAGGATTTACGTTCAATAAAAGACGTATGCATCACACAGATGCAGAGGTTGGGTTTTTCCTTTTCAAAAAAAAAACCCGAGGAAAGAGCAACCATGCAGCCGGCGGCAGGTCGCGTCTGACTGTGATGGCCACAATGGACACGAGGACCTCACCACGGGGGCTCATCAACTCACAATCCTCGACCTTGAGCGCTTAAGGGACCTCACCACGGAGGCTCAACTCACACTCTTCGACATTGAGCGCTTAAGAGCGTCCCGCCACTGGTAGAAAAATGGCCTTCGGTATGCCAGCATCAGTCCCCAAGCGTCGCGCCCCGTGACTAATGAGTCTTTATTCCCGGGTCGCCAGGAGACCCGCGACAGAAGGTCAGACGTCGCGGTTTGGGAAACGCGTTGCCGCGCGTGGAGGGAATTAATTCCGGTTGACCTCGCCGCCCGGGACTATTGGTCCTTTATTCCCCGTTCCCGTGGCCAACCGGGACCATTGGCTCTTTATTCCCCGTGCCCGTGGCCAACCGGGACTAAACATCGGCTTCTCGCCTTCCCGCGGCGGTTTTTATTTCGCGAAGAGGCAGAGGGCGCCATTTCCACTGCTCGCTCTCTTCTTCCTCTGTTCTTCCTCGTTCTTCCTCTGTTCTTCCTCTCTCGCCATTTCAAGCACACGCACGCAAAATGGCTGAATGGACGGAATACGATGGGAAGACACCATGCGGCAAGGATTTGGACGTGCTCTTCAGCAACAGTTGCGCGCGGCTGCCTGAAGCTCTAGGTCGTTTGGCCGATCTGTATTGGGCAGCTCCCGAAGAACACCGGTTCTTTGGGCTCGATCTGGAGTACACGGCGAATCAGCAGGATGTTGCCGTCATCCAGATTTCGTTCAAGGAGACGGTGTTGGTCTTCCAATGGTCAAGGTACGTAGAAGCTAGCACACGTCCACGTACAAATCTTGCATGCATGCATTTCGGGTTTTTTGGTTGCATGTGAAGATCATATGTGCTGCAACTAATCTAACGCATAGCCTATTTTTGTTGTTACAGTAGCTCAAGGCATTGCCCGGACCTTGTTGATTTTCTTGTCTACAATGGGTTCGACTTTTGCAGCGTTGACATCACGCAAGACCGCGTGAAGTTGGCGCGCATCGGTGTTGTGATACCTGAAGATCACTATATTGATCTTCAGAATCTTATCCAGTTCACCGGGCCAAAGACCGGGATGGCTGTCATGGCAAGCTACTTAATCGACCCCTGCTATCACCGGATGAAGACTGATTTCCCCCGGCAGAATCACAACTATTGGGAGGAGACCCCATTGCGCATGACGAACCTCAAGTATGCGGCCGTAGATGCATATGTGGCGTACGAGTTGTTCCGCATCTACTCGGCGGGGCCATAGATGATGTATGCGTTCGATATTGCGCATGTAATGGTTATCTATAATTAGTAGTATATATATGTAATGGATAACTTTTGTGATCGACTCTATATATATATGTTAATTATGAAATGTGATCGACTCTATGTTTGTGTTATGTGTGATCGACTCTATGCATGTAATTAATATTGTTTGTATTATTGTTCTTTATTTTTTATATATTTTTTCATTTTAAGATTTGAAAATGAATTAGTATTATTTTTCTTCATTTTTTGATATATTATTTGTATTTTTAAGATTTTAAAATGAATTTGTATTATTGTTCTTAATTTTTGATATACTATTTGTATTTTAAGATTTTAAAATTAATTAGTATTATTGTTCTTCATTTTTGATATATTATTTGTAATTTTAAGATTTTAAAATGAATTAGTTCTATTTTTCTCAATTTTTGGATATATTATTTGTATTTTTAGAAATAATACAAATTAAAAGTTAATGTTTATTTATTTATTCAAAATTATTAATTACATCATTACTTTTGTTTATTAAAAGATTTATTTGCAATTCAAACAATTAAGAAATGTGGCTTCGACTAACATGTTAATAAGATTGATATGATACTACTATCACATACATGCGTGAGAAACACTTGGATTCGGGACGGGATGGAACTCGGAAGTTAAGCGTGCTAGTGCTAGAGTAGTGGGAGGATGGGTGACCGAGCGGGAAGTATGACCATGAGTAAGTAATTTGACTAGGGATAATCTTAGTTAGACACTAAGGAAAGCAAATAATACAAATTGTGAAAAAAAGAAGGGAGTGAAAAAAAAAGGAGAGGGAGTGAAAAAAAAGGGAGTGAAAAAAGGTGAGAAAAATAATTAGAAACCAAATGAATTAAAAAAATTACGAAATAAATCTAGTCCCGGTTCATGTGGCCAACCGGGACTAAATGTCCTCCGACCCCAGGCTCCGCCACCCGCCCACGTGGACGGGCCTTTAGTTCCGGTCCGTAAGTAGCGGGACTATAGGGGGGGGCCTTTAGTCGCGCGTAGCTAGTCCCGGTTGCCTGGACGGGATTAATGGGCCTGGCGAACCGGGACTGTAGGCCTGTTTTCTACCAGTGCGCCGTATCCATCCCAGCGGCACGTCGGACTTGACACCTAAGGCTTGAGCGCCCAGCCGGGTAACACGATGGGCTTAGACAGCTTCGGAGGCTAGAGACGGCGCCGTACGACGGGCATCAGCATGGTTCGGCTGCGCTCGCGGCGGGCATCTGTTTGCATGTGGTTATAACTTGGTATCACCCGACGTGTAGAGCAAGATCGAGAGGATCAAGCCAGTATGGCGGTATCCGCTCGGCGGCCGGCTTCTTTTTTAGTAGTATTGCCATGATCGACTTTGTGCCGATCTTAGATTATAGAGAGCGACTCAATGTATGGCCGTCTAAGATTTTCGTGTCTAGAGCTACAAGATAAATGCCACCTATATATGGTTTGTACTTTACGTGCATGATAATATGGACACGCAATCATCCATTGAGTCCTATATATCGTTTGTGCATTACGTTCATGATAAGGATACCCAATCATCCATCGAGTCCTCCTTATGCATGAGATGTACGTTCACAAATCGAGTACCAATGTAGATAGAGCTCTACTGAGAGTTGAGATCGGACAATAATACATGACAAACCGACCAACCAAAATTCGTACCAAGGAAAAAAACGACGTACCAGCCAACCAACCAGAGAAGCCTTAATGCCTTTATTATTATTAGGTAAAGATTATTAGGTAAAGATTTGTTTACTTTCTTGTTACTGAACTTAGAATTTACCTGGTTTCGAGATCCCTCCTGAAACCCTCCCGAGCCGCCTCCCCCCTGGCGGCTCCGGGGTCGCCCCCAATCCTAGAACCTAGTAATTAAAGCCACCAATTGAAGGTCTCTGCCGCCGCTGCTGCCGGTCCCGGCGGCGGTGGCGGCGCCCAAACCGTTGAAGACAGCGGGCAGGGGAGGTGCCCCGTGGTGGCGGCTCATGGGGGTGATGGGACGCTGACGGCAAACACGGGGCGGCGCGGTCCGAGACTGGCGTATGAGTGCTCCCGACGGGGTGATGGTGTGGAGGCGCCACGACGGAGGGAAGGGGTCGGGGCGCTCTGGCCTCCCAGATCCCATCTGAATTTTGGTCGGGGGTCAGCCCCTTCCCAACCCACCATCAACCGGTTGCCGGGAGCCGGCCTGGCAGTGTGGGGGCTGCAGGCTCGAAGCTGAATAAAGGTGGTTGATCCTGCAATTCTTTGAAATCCATGTCGTCGATCTACCTCATACGAGCCTCCTTGATTGAGAAGCCGATGAGTTCCGGTCTTCCTCTCAGTGATTCCGTCGTTTGGCGCACGAAGCCACCGGATATCTAGATTGGAATCGATCCGGCCGTGCGCTTCCCTATTTCTGGCCAATTATGTCATGTGGCAGTGGCGCGAAGCTTCGCTTTCTTGACGGTGTTATGTGACATATCTTATTTAGATTCATGACATTGTCGGAGGTGAAGAAATTCATGGTGGATTCGACCGAAGGGTTGTGTTGGTGGAGAGGTGTATTGGTGGGATGAAGAATGGCGACACAGGGTTCTTCCTGTGTGTCGAGTGTTGGTCACTTGCAGCAGCGGCCTTGGCAAGAGGGGGCGACAACAGAGGTGGACTGCTTCGGGGACGATGCTCGTCGAGTATCGGGTCGCGGGTTCAAGCGTGAAAGCCAAGGTCTGGCCTTAATTGGTTGTGTCTGGCATGCAATGGTCTTACTAAAGACATTGTTTTGTGAACTCGGACTTTCTTCAGGGCGAAAACTCAAGATCTTTGATCATGCGACGACAACGCTTGCGCTTTGTTTCCTTCTTAGAGGCGTCGTCTTTGAATAATCTCATATGTGGTCCGGGTCTTATCTTCGGTGGTGGTTAGAGTGTTGATGTTGTGTGTGTTTCATCACTTCGACGGGGTCTTTTTTTTATATATTTCTCTCTCTTTTTTTCTTGGCTGTGTGTATCCTGGTTGTCTTTTTGACAACTTGTTGTTGCAGAGGCCGGGTGTAATTGGTGTCTTCGATATTAATATATTCCCTTTATAAAAATAATAATTTACCTGGTTTTGATTTTATTTTCTCTTTTGAGAATGATACCTTAGATTATTGAACATTTCCAATTTCTGGAACGTGAATACGGTCTACTTTGTGCAAAGTTTCAGTAGAAAAGATGTTTTATATCGGCCACAGAAAAACACCAAGTTTTTGGTTGTATAAAGTAGTAAAAATCATCTATTTTGTCCCGAATGTTTTCTTTTTTTGTGTAGCCTAAATATAATGTATTTTTCTCCCGCAAACAAAAATGTATTTTTAAACAAAACTTGGTGCATATGTATGGAATCTGTATATATATGTACACGTGTGCTTTTTGGCTGAATGTTTTGGGACAAAAAAGTGTGATTTTCGTAATTCTGAAAAACGGGCTCACTGGATTTATAAAAGTTTCAACCAACCAAATGATAACAAGATGCTTGGATTTTTTTTTAATACCTCTAAATTAACCGTTAGCCAGCAGGTCTGTAAGATCTTTGAGGCTCTCCGGCGGTGTGTTGTAGCTGCCGGGTGATCCGACTAGTCAAAAAAGCCTATGAAGGCTATTAGCGGCTATTATCCATTTAGCCTATGAAGGTTCTAGCCGTAGCCCCAAGTCTCTCGAAAGACTATAGACGGCTATTTAAAACTTTGGTCGTGACAAGGATAAGCATATGCAGCAAAACAAGCCTATATATCTCTACTCGGCGATTCAATTTATCTTATTTTTCACACCATGGTGCAAGGATTCACCTTTGCATATTGCAATTGGTTGCAACCAAACCAATTCAAGGTGAATTTCCCTGCTTCACATGACAAGGGATAGTTGGATTTTTTTTCTGAAAACATGTACCCGCTTATGGGATATTTGATGTCACTCTTACCGTCATACTAAAAGCTAGTGATGATTACATAATTGTTTTTCCGGCTGTTCTCAGTTTCTAAACCGTGGATTATGTTGGCAAGTGAAAATATTAGCAAAGTACGTACTATGATACAACAAGTACAAAAAAAGGAATCGACCTCATTTAGCAATTGAGGCAACAATATGAGAGCATTTAGAATACATGAAGATCCAATACTACAGACGTTATTTGGCAATTGAGGCCACAATATGAAGTTGCATGCCGTAGCTCCATCACTATTTTGTACGTAATTCACTGGTCGCTTAGTGCATTACTTACCTATTTCACTATCTCTAAGCTGGACTCCGGTGAAATAGCTATTTATGTTTGTGGCTTGCGTTGGAGAAAAAGTTGGTGCTTTGATTACATTTTTTTTAACGAACAGTAAGGTTTTCGAGAAATTAGTACTAAAACATAAGGGGGTCAGCTGAAATAAGTAAAACAAGACAGAATTTACTAAGACTGTTTCTTATTGATGATGAACCTATGTGATGTTTTCTTCTCTGAAATAAGTAAGACCCTTGTATGGCTGTACTCGTTAGCAGCCTGCATTTTGTCGCAGCAGTTTTGAGGAATAAAGCTTACATGTGCGCTATACGGCAGGTTGGCAGCACATGACACTGGTAGAAAATAGGCCTACAGTCCCGGTTCACCAGGACTATTAATCCCGTCCGGGCAACCGGGACTAGCTATGCGCGACTAAATGCCCCCCCTATAGTCCCGCCACTTACGGACCGGGACTAAAAGCCCGTCCACGTGGGCGCTAGGGGTCCGTTGCGGCGGAAGACCTTTAGTCCCGGGTCTTGTGGTTAACCGGGACTGAAAACCTGCGCAGGTTTAGGGTTTTAGGCCCCCTAAACCTGTTTCCTTTTTAATTTGTTTTGTTTTAATTTCAGTACACATATTCATGCATATATATATATATGAAATATCAAACGAGGAGAATTCAATAGGAATATATAATATATATTCAATATCGGGTGACCATATATACAACCTCGAACAAGTTTCCATATTACACAATTAAGATGGACGAGCATACACAAATTCGCACAAGTTTCAAAGTACTTAGGGCTTATACATGCTTATAAAAGTCATCGTCGGTGGACGCATGGAACTCTCCTTTTTTCTGGATGACATGCCTAAGGAAAAATCCTGCTATTTCCTCTTGAATTGGTCGGAAGCGAGCTTCTGGAGTAAGCGCCCTCCGCAAGTTATTGAGACCGTTCCGCGTTTTCTCGTCCTTCTTCCTCTCAGATATTTCTTTCCGTATGTTCTCACAGACATAGTATCCACATAGACCGGTCCCCGGTGGCTGCTTATCCACACCTTTGAGCACATTTTTAAATTTTAGCTCATCTTTGAATTCACCGACATGTTGATGTGAGAGCCGTCTCCAAACTCTACAATGCAAATAAAATTAAATGAACAAGGGAGTTATTAGCTTAGAAAATGAACAAAAGAGACCGATCGATATAGAGCGCAAATGATTGAAAAATAATTACTTTTGCATCATTTTTCTCATGTCGACCCAAAGATTTGTATTTGAATTCATAGAGTCAAGGATGAAAACTATGGCCTGGTGAAGATCAATTTTTAGCAGAATCCAGTGGTACCTGCGGACACATTAGATGCAGAGTCATGCATAATTTATCGATTGGACATACCATGCATGGAGTAAACAAAAGAGAATGGGAACATGAGAGAAACACTCACCCAAAATGGTAAGGAAATAGAATATATCTTTTGGATTCATGCTTTTTAAAAAAATTGTACAAGTCTTTCTCCACGTCTATGGGGTGACGTTCTAACATAGTTCCATTAATGATTTGTGGGTCAATGAACCCAATATCATGGATGAGTCTTACTTTGCATTCCCAAATCTTCAATCTGCATAATAGCGTACGGAACAATATAGTTAGGACAATATATATATATATATATAGTGTAGGCAAATGAAGAACGAGATGAGGTAGAAATAAATCACTTACAGAACGTAGCAACTCAGGATAGATTTGTCGAGCTCACGCATATTGAACAGTTGGAACAATTCACTCAACTCAACTGTTACAGAGTACTTTTTGGTGTGATGCTCCTCTGTATAATCCACATACACATATTCTTTGTCGGTAAAAGTTATGAAATCTTTGTACCAACGTAGAAGACTTTGCATTAGTGGTGGTAGATCCTTTTCCTTCGCAGGCTCGACGAGAGGCCCTTTCTTCACATATTTTAATGCTACATCAGCCACTGGCATATCGTCCATGTCTAAAAAGGCACGGAGAGACATACCGGCCTCGGACGCATTTTGCATGGCAGTAGCTACAGTCAATCCCATTGCTGTCACAGCATTTATGACCTCGGGGTCATGTTCCGGAGCGGCTTTCACTATGAGGGGGGATATCGATTGTTTACTCTGCATCCCGAGCTGGGCAACTTGTTTCCCGCTTTGTATCATTTTTGCTTTTTTTTTCTCCTCCTCCAATATTCCTGCTTGCTTACGAAGTTCAATATCATAGTCTTTAGGCAAATTCTTCACGGATTGGGACACTGTCGATAAAAAATCCGTAGCCCAATAGTCTACAATCGGAGGGAATACTTCCTTGGGCTCAGGCTCCTTTAGCGCCTTCAGTTTGCCCTTCCATTTCTCAACGTCAGCCTTCACGACCAATTTGGTTTCAGCATCACTAAGTTCCCAAGGCCTTGGGGTGAGAGGCTTCAGTGATGGCTCCGGTACCCGTGTGGTCTTAGGTACATAAGGGTCCGGGTTAATAGACCAAGAGCGTGTTCCCTTGCTGCCCGCCTGCTTCTGTTTCTTCGCTGGAGGAGGAATGGGGGGCGACGTCTGCTTATCCTCCGGAGGAGGAATGGGGGGCGACGTCCGCTTATCCTCCGGAGGAGGAATGGGGGGCGACGACGTCTGCTTTTCCTCCGGAGGAGGAATAGTGGGAGACGTCTGCTTTTCCTCCGGAGGAGGAATCGTGGGCGACGGCTGCTTAACCACCGGAGGAGGAAGATCGGGGGACGGCGTCGAATGGCGTGAAGGAGGCGTAGGTGAACCAGCACTAGCACCACCACCACCACCAGCACCTGCACCATCGTAGGGGGGTGGACTTGTTAGCCTTGGCGTCTCGCCTGGAAACACTATGTACTTCTTTTTCCATAGAATGAACTGGCGCTTGACATCTCCAAGTCTTCTCTCCCCTTCGGGTGTAGCTATGTCAATCTCCAGGTCCTCAAACGCTTGGACTATGTCTTCCACCGTGACACGAGCATAGCCATATGGAATGGGGTTGTTGTGATGGAGTGCTCCAGGTGTATAGGGTAAAGCACTGCCGGTAGCCACCTTCATGGAAATGTTCCCCACGGGATAATGCAGATCACATTCTTTCATCTCCTTTACGTCATCCACGGGGTAGTGAGGCTCCGGTGCACGACTCTCGATCATCGGTGCATTAGCACCTGCAGTCGGGGCCTCCGTGGAAGCCACGCTGCTTCTCCGCTGCTGGCTTCCGAGATCCGTTGCATGTTCTTGATGCGGCCCTGCAGCCGACGCTTTTTCTTTCTCAAGTATTCCCGCCACGACCTTCTTCAGGTCAGAAACTTCCATTGCAAGATTCGCCAGTTCATCTGCAGCCCGGTCCGTACCTCTCCTACGGCTTCTGTAACAGTACGGGTCACCCTCCTGGGAAAACCCTACTTTCCACGGCATTCTGCCTTTGCCTCGTATATGTCCTCCGTGTTCAGGATTTCCGAGGGCAACTGTCAGTTGGTCTCTCTCTCTGTTGAACGTGATCTTGCCCTGTTGAGCTCTGGTCATTGCGTCAACAAGATCTTTTGTGGGAGCAAACTTTTTCTGCCGGTGAACACACTCCCCTGTCTCCGGGTCTAGCGATCCCCCATGCCCGTACCACCACATTTTGGCTCTTTCGTCCCATCCCTCTGTACCTAGACGGATTCCTCTTGCCCTTAGGCCGTCCTCCATTGCCTGCCACTTAGGCGCCGAAACGCGGTATCCTCCTGGCCCCATAACATGATGGTACTGTTTCTTTTCCGCATTAGCCTTATTTTTTGCCGACATTACCTTGAAATGCTCCGATTTATGTTGCGTCACAAATTCTGTCCAATCATCTCTCAGTTTCTCATATTGTCCAGTGAAATTCGGAGTCTTGCCCTGGCTGACATATTCACGGAACAATTTTTTCTTGAAGTTCCGGAATGCTTCGGCCATCTTCTGAAGAGCGAACTCTTTGACTATCCTCCTCCTCTCACGTCCACCCGGAACGTCCTGACCGAATTCATCTTTTTTGTTGTATTCCGGAGGTAGAATGAAATGTGCAATAAGCTTTCTAAACATAATCTTTTTCGTTCTCTTGTCGACATAAGTGAAACCAACACGTGCTTTCTTTGGCTCCTTCCATTCCTGGACGGTGATCGGGACGACGTCTCTAACAATGACTCCGCATTGGTTGATAAACTTTGTGGTGTGCTGTAGGGGCTTGCCGATTTGACTGACTGATTCGATGGTATATATTTCGGAATCTTTCATCTCCTTGGATTTGCCACGCTTTGTCATACTAGATCCGACCGAGGGCTAAAATAAGAAAGAGAGTCGCGCGCGTTAGTCTTTGCAATTGGACCGAGGGCTAAAATAAGACCGAGGGCTAAAATATATACCTCGCCGGAGGTGGTTGTTCTTTGCAATTGGAGATCGTCGTTTGTCGACGGTTGACCTCCGTCATCAATGTCCATTCCTTCACCTCCTTGATCATCGACAATGTCTGTTCCTTCTTCACCTCCTTGATCATCGACAATGTCTGTTCCTCCTTCACCTTCTTGATCCTCAAGGTTCAGATAAGAAGAGATTACATCATCGTCAATGTCTGTTCCTCCTCCGGCTATGATATCTAATATATAACCTTCAGCCTCCTGTTCCGCCGTCAGGTCTCTATTGTCTGCCATATGTCACTCCTGCAGACATGCATGTAGTAAAAATTAATTAAGTATATAGGAGACTTAGCAAATATTGTCGTAGAAAGAGGGAAAACAGATTGGTAGGGTCTCTCAAATGACTTGGAGAACCCCAAAGCTAGGTTGCATTTGCTTTTCTGGTCATTTTGGTATATTATACTTAATATTCTGAATTTATTGAATTAAAACTTACTTTCATTATTTTAATGAATTTAACTCAAATTCAAATATGGTCTCATGATTTTGCATATTTTTCCATATTTTTTGGAATTATAAATTAAAAGTTATTTAATTTAGAAGATTTAATTATGTTCTGTAATTCCATATACAGTGGGCCCCACGTGTCATGATGACGTCATTAAAAAAACTCGTCAACACGTGGCCAGGTGACGTCATGATGACGTCACCCCTGGCGTCACACGGTGGCCGGCGGTGGCAGTTCAGGCTCTCGCGTCTCCGGCGATTCCGACGATTCCGGCCACGGGGGAGGGAACGGAGATGGGGAGGAGGCCACTGTGGTGCTCGCCACGGGGGAGGGGACGGAGATGGGGACGAGGCCACACGGCCACTGTTGTCTCGCCGGCGGCGAATCTGGCCGCGGTAGCGAGCGCGAGGGCGGCGCGTTCTCAGTTCGTGGTCGCCGTTCGAGGGCGGCGCGTTCGCGCGTGATTCGTGTTCTCGATCCGTTCGATGGCGTTCGCGCGTTGGATCTAGGGCGACGGCGACGGCCCGCGGGGAACCTACCGGAGAGACGGCGACGGGACGGGGGCGGAGCAGGGTGGAGGCGGTGGAGAGAAGGGCTCGACGACGGCGACGGCGACGGCGATGGAGACGGCGCGGTCCTCTGCGCGGGCGACGGCGACGGGGCAGAAAGACGAGCAGGCGCCGGCGCGAGGGAAGAAGAGGGTTTGTGACTTAGAAAATTTTGGGGCAGGAAGGCATCCACATATATAGTTCCAGCCTTTAGTCCTGGGTGGTGTCACGAACCGGGACTAAAGGTCCCCTGGGGTACCCTCCGCGGGCCTTTAGTCCCGGGTGGTGTCACGAACCGGGACTAATGGTGAAAATTTTCGCGGCTTTCTCGTTCCCGCGCAGAACGAGCCTTTAGTCCCGGTTCGTGACACGAACGGCGACTAAAGGTGGTTATTCGAATAGAAATAATAGATGCGTGCAACCTTAAAAATACAAATAATATATCAGAAAATTCAGAAAAATAAAACTAATTCTTTTTCCAATCTTAAAAATACAAATAATATATCAGAAAATTCAGAAAAATAGAACTAATTCTTTTTCCAATCTTAAAAATTCCCATAGATAAAAAAGGCAGTACATAATGGCAAGAGTGGATCTAAACCTAAACGGAGAGCATAGATGCATGCATGATCTGATATCTGCTGCTAGTCATACTCCTGCCTAGGCCTACGACATGAGAAAATTCAGAGCCCAGGACTGGGCCTGAGGGTAGCGCAGGCGGGGGTTATCGCCGGCCCTGATGTAGTCCATGACGCTCTGTAGAGTCCGGCCGGACCACCATAGCCGACGACCGGCCTCGTGAAAGTTCCCAGGAGGCAGGCCGTCCTCCTCATACCTGGCGAGCGCCCTCTCACGCCGATTGATGAAGAAGGCATCCCAAGTATGTTGGTTATCGGGATGCCAGCTGGGATCTCTCCGCTGCTCCGGCGTGAGCTCGTTGTAGTAATGGTTCGTGATGGCCGCCCGACGTGCCACACCTTGAGGAAGAGGAGGGACCGGCACTCCTCCGGCGCTCAGCATCCAACCGGCGGGAACACTGTAGCCGGGCGGGCAGGGGTAGTTCGAGGCGGAAAGTGCCTCGGCCTGGTTGAATGTTAGAGTGGGTACGGTAGAAGCCATGAGAGAGTGGTGAGTTTGTATGTGTTTATGCCAATGGTGTGGCAATGCACATATATATAGCGAGAAGAAAACATCCCTTTAGTCCCGGTTGGGGACACCAACCGG
Source organism: Alopecurus myosuroides (assembly GCA_028641055.1). Classification (NCBI taxonomy): domain Eukaryota; kingdom Viridiplantae; phylum Streptophyta; class Magnoliopsida; order Poales; family Poaceae; genus Alopecurus; species Alopecurus myosuroides. The sequence goes on from CM054057.1 coordinate 77,162,809, forward strand.
GACTAAATGGGTTAGGGTTTCGTTTGGACCAATCAGATAGAATCACACGGATCGTGTGTTTCTTTAAAGCGCTTCTGAGTCGTTGGATCCGGGGTGTGTTTCTTTTGAGCTGTTGTGAGCCGTTCGATCAGGGCTACGGTGTGTTTCTTTCGAGTTGTTGTGAGCCGTGGATGAGGTGGTTTCTTAACCGTTGGATCAAAACCCTAGCACCACTTTGTGAGCCAGAGGACCCTATATATAGCCCACCTTCATACACCGGTCAGTTCATCGAGCAAATACAAAACATCCGGATTTGCCATCATATATACGTCCTACCGGGCATTTGGTAGGGCTGTAATGTGCAACTATTTGCTTGGTTGTGTTAGGGTGGCGCGTGGCGCGGGAATTGTGACGCGTGGCGCGGGAGTTGCGACGCGTGGCGCGGTAGTTTGTGACGCGTGGCCAGGAGGGCGCGGTATAAACTGTCGCGCCTCGAGCGCGTCTTCTCCTCTCCACGCACCGTCGCGCTTCCACCATGCCTCCGAGGAGGAACAGCACCACCGGCTTCCGCGGCGTGCGAGCACGGCAGAACGGAATGTTCAGCGCAGATATCCGCTGGGGGGACGACCGCATCCCCCTCGGCACCTTTGCGACGGCGGCGGAGGCAGCCCGCGCCTGGGACGCGGCGGCCTGGCGCCTCAACCGCCCGCGGTCGCTGATGAACTTCAACGACTGCGACACCGTCTGGGAAGCGGAGGCCAGGGCGCCGAAGCCGCAGATCATCACTGCCGCCGACCACCTCCACCTCCGCCACCGCGCGTTTCAGGGCCTAGTCGACGCCAGGGAAGACCGCGTCGTCCGCGAGTATTACCGGAACAACCCGGGGGAGGAGAGCGCCGACGAGGAGCTCTGGCAGACCCGCGCGGGTCAGCGGGCGGAGCGCCGCCTCGAACGCCACCTCGCGTTAGATGCCGCTCGGGAGGCGAGGACGAGGGCGCTGCAGGAGCTTCGTCGGGCCGACCGCGCCGGCGAAGTCTGGGCCTCCGACGATCCGAGGTGGGGGCCTATCTCGGACATACCATCATGCACCTCCGACGACGACGAGGAGGTCACGGACGAGTTCGGCGACGATGATGACCCGGAGGAGGTCACCGACGAGTTCCCCGACGACGACGGCGAGGAGTAGCTAGTGTTCGTATGTTTTCTCTTTTTAATAAAAGAATTTGCATTCCGGCGACACTGCGGCGCGCTAGCGCGTCTGTTTTCTGTTTTTAGTAAAAGTTTGGTACAATAAATTAATTAGAGATAATATAATTCAAAATGATCCATTAAACATGATCCATTCAACAAAGTTTGGTACAATAAATTATTACACATCAATTCTTTCCTTGTGTCCCCGCTTTCTTACGATTTGGACGTATCCATGGAGCATCCTCATCATTTAACTTAATGCTTGGGTCAGAGTTCACTTTGAAGGGCGGAATTTCACCAAACATATTATAATCTTCTGACATGTCTGTCTTGTCCTCCACTCCCACGATGTTTCTTTTCCCTGAAAGAACAATGTGACGCTTTGGATCATCGCATGATGCACTGATCGTTTTCTTATCTTTCCGTTTCCTCGGTTTGCTACTCATGTCCTTCAAATAGAAAACCTGAGCGACATCTTTGGCTAGGACGAATGGTTCGTCAAGGTAACCAAGATTGTCGAAATCCACCATTGTCATTCCGTATTGCTCGTCCACCTTTACCCCACCTCCTGTTAGCTTGAACCATTTGCACCGGAACAAAGGGACCTTAAAATAGGGTCCGTAGTCAAGTTCCCATATCTCCTCTATGTAACCATAATATGTGACCTTTTGCCCAATCTCGGTTGCTGCATCAAAGCGGACACCACTGTTTTGGTTGGTGCTCTTTTTATCTTGGGAGATCGTGTAAAATGTATTCCCATTAATCTCGTACCCTTGGAAAGTCGTGATAGTCGAAGATGGTGTCTTGGCCAACATGTACAGCTGATCTTCAACATCATTGTCATTCATTAAATGTTTTCGCAACCAACTGCCGAAAGTCTCCATGTGGGCCTTTCTAATCCATGATTCAGGCTTCCCCGGGTTGTTCGAGCGTAAAATATTCTTGTGTTGCTCGAAGTACGGAGCCACCAAGCTCGAATTTTGCAGAACTGTGTAGTGTGCTTCAGTCATAGAATGACCGTCCATACATATCGTTGATTTCCTTCCGACCGTGCCTCTTCCACTTAGTCTCCCCTCGTGCCGCGATTGAGGAATACCAATCGGCTTAAGGTCAGGAACATAGTCAATACAGAACTCAATTACCTCCTCATTTCCATAGCCCTTTACGATGCTTCCTTCTGGCCTAGCACGATTACGAACATATTTCTTTAATACTCCCATAAACCTCTCGAAGGGGAACATATTGTGTAGAAATACAGGACCGAGAATGGAAATCTCTTCGACTAGGTGGACCAGGAGGTGCGTCATAATATCGAAGAAGGATGGTGGAAACAGCAACTCAAAACTGACAAGACATTGGACCACATCGTTCTGTAACCGTGGTAGATCTTCTGGACTGATTACCTTCTGAGAGATTGCATTGAGGAATGCACACAGCTTCACAATGGCTACTCGAACATTTTCCTGTAGGAGGCCCCTCAAAGCAATCGGAAGCAATTGCGTCATAATCACGTGGCAGTCGTGAGACTTCAGGTTTTGGAACTTTTTCTCCGCCATGTTTATTATTCCCTTTATATTCGACGAGAAGCCAGACGGGACCTTCATACTGCTCAGGCATTCAAAAAAAATGACCTTCTCTTCTTTCGTAAGAGCGTAGCTGGCACGACCTTGAAACCATTCCGGATGCCGGTCATCTGGGTCTTTCAAAAGTTGTTGATCCCGCCGTGCTTCCTTTGTATCCTTTGTCTTCCCATACACGCCCAAGAAGCTTAGCAGGTTCACGCAAACATTCTTCGTAACATGCATCACGTCGATTGCAGAGCGGACATCTAGGACTTTCCAATACTGTAGCTCCCAAAATATCGATTTCTTTTTCCACATGGGTACGTGCCCGTCAACTCCCTGCGGAACTGATTGTCCGCCAGGACCCTTTCCAAAGATGACATTCAAATCCTTGACCATATCAAATATCTCATCTCCAGTACGTTCCGCAGGCTTCGGCCGGTGATCTGCCTTGCCGTTGAAATGCTTGCCTTTCTTTCTTACGTTATGATTTCGGGGAAGAAATCGACGATGACCCAGGTACACGTTCTTCCTACAGTTATCCAAAAATACACTTTCAGTCTCATGTAAGCAGTGCGTGCATGCTTTGTATCCCTTATTTGACTGTCCAGAAAGGTTACTGAGAGCAGGCCAATCGTTGATGGTTACAAAAAGCAACGCTCGTAGGTTAAATTCCTCTTCTTTGTGCTCATCCCACACAGGTACACCAGGTTTGCCCCACAATTGTAAAAGTTCATCAACTAATGGCCTTAGGTACACATCGATGTCGTTGCCGGGTTGCTTCGGACCTTGGATGAGCACTGGCATCATAATGAACTTCCGCTTCATGCACAACCAAGGAGGAAGGTTGTAGATGCATAGAGTCACGGGCCAGGTGCTATGGCTGGAGCTCTGCTCGCCAAAAGGATTCATGCCATCAGTACTTAGACCAAATCTTATGTTCCTTGCGTCAGCTGCAAAATCTTTGAACTCTCTGTCGATCTTTCTCCATTGCGTTCCATCAGCGGGGTGTCTCAACTCCCCGTCGGACTTACGGTCCTCTTTGTGCCATCGCAACAACTTGGCATGATCTTTGTTCCTGAACAGGCGTTTCAACCGAGGTATTATAGGAGCATACCACATCACCTTGGCGGGAACCCTCTTCCTGGGTTTCTCGCCCTCAACATCGTCACCAGGGTCATCCCCTCTGATCTTATAACGCAATGCAGTGCATACAGGGCATTCATTCAAATCCTCGTATGCACCGCGGTAGAGGACGCAGTCGTTAATGCATGCATGTATCTTCAGAATCTCTAAACCTAGAGGGCACACAACCTTCTTTGCTTCGTACGTACTGGTGGGCAACTCGTTATTCTTCGGAAGCATATTCTTCAAAATTTTCAGCAAATTTTCAAATGATGAGTCAGCTACACCTTCCCGTGCCTTCCATTTCAGCAAATCCAGTGTGGAGCCCAGCTTTTTCAGACTATTGTCGCATCCTGGGTACAGTGACTTCGTGTGATCCTCTAACATGCGATCCAAATGCTCCCTCTCCTTGTCAGTTTCGCAGCGTCTCCGTGCATCAGCAATGGTCCGACCAAGATCATCAGCGGGCTCATCATGTGCCTCTTCTTCACCTTCACCAAACCCTTCCCCACCTTCAGCATCATCCTCCATGAAAGTATCACCGAAAAGGTCATGATAGTTGAAATCGATATCATCCTCTTCTTCATCTTCTTCCATTCTAACCCCTCTTTCTCCATGCTTGGTCCAACAATTATAGCTTGGCATGAAACCGTGCCGAAGCAGGTGCATGTGAACGACTCTTGAGGAGGAGTGACCCTTCTCATTCTTACATTCAGCACATGGACACATAATAAAACCTCGCTGTTTGTTCGCATTTGCCACTACGAGGAAATCTTTCAAACCCGTAGTGAACTCACCGGAGAGTCGGTTACCGTACATCCATTGCCGATTCATCTGCATTATTATTATATAAAGTATATAATTAACCATCATGCATCTGTTAAACTAACTAGCTAGCTGGAAATAATACAAATCATGAAAGGTTCAAGTTGCTAACCGCGATCACGGAGGTAAAATAAATGAAAACGCTCAAGTGTGTTTCATGCTATGGGGCATTTCATCGAACACCTTGTGTGCATAGTAGGAACCAAAAGCATACCCACCACCCCCTTGTGAATATTGTGAGCAAATGTGGCCAAGTGCAGCGAGGTGAGTCCTATATATAGGGATGGGCCTTTAGTCCCGGTTCACCTGGACAACCGCGGCTAAAGGCCGTGGGGCCGGCCCGAGGACCTATTAGTCCCCGTTGGTCTGGCCAACCGGGACTAAATCCCCTCCCCTCCGCCAGCTGTGGGCCGAGCGCGCTGGGCCCATACTATTGGTCGCGGGTCTCGTCCCGAACCGTGACTAAAGACCCCTATGGTCGCGGGTCCATTATTTTGGGGACTAATGGGGGCGTACCGAAGGCCTATTTTCTACCAGTGTGACTCGGATCGTTTCGAGAAGGTACGGAAATGACAGGCAGCTTGCTGCGGCAGTGTCACGCAATTCCGCATGCAGGCGACATGATCCAGAGCGCTGGAGATGGGGGAGACGCACACGAAGCCGGTTTGGTGGCTAGCTGACAGACTGGGAGATGGTAAAGAAGTCACCGATCTGCACGACTACACGGCTTTGCTCACACGGAAAAGGACGTCCGGGATACGGAGTCTTGTTCCATACTGTACTTCCTTTCGCAGCGACGCAGAGGCCACGTCACACATAGGGCCGGCTATGTTTTGCCTCGTGAACAAGACTCTCTACTCGGCGGGAACGCGAAGGTGACAGCTGAGCCTGAGCCTGAGCTGGGTCCGGCCGGAACTCCGGGTGCGCGCTCTTGTTGCTCTAGTCCGCGTAGTTAGGTTTAATTACTCGATTTGTCAGCCACCCAATTGAGGTGTGTGTGCCTACGTATGCTACGTCGTCCAGGCTCCTGCTCGTGGGCTGCCGATTAAAGTTGGTCAACGCTGGCTAGCTAGCTAGCGCGTGATTCTTGTTTACTCGTCGTGCATGCGAGCCGCACAGCTAGCGTAGCCCTACCGGCCTGGCTCGATGCTTCAAATATAGATTCACGTCGGAAGAGCATTTCCAGGAGATGACCTAAGAGCAGATGTCCTAAAATACGGCACCAAAATATGATTTTAGGGGTAAAAAATGTTGGTTTCTTAGACAATATAGGGCTAGCAATTTTTTCCTGCCATATGAGATGCCTTAAAATAGGCCACTAGAAAATTTCTGGCGCAATAGATGCGCCGAAATAGCGCACCCAAAACTTTTATTTATATGATGTAATTGTATTGTATGCTCCCTCCGTCCCAAATTAATTGTCACAAAAATGGATGTATCTAGACATAATTTAATATTAGATACATCCATTTTTGTCCAACTTTGTGATAACTGATTGAAGACGGAGGGAGTATTCAAATAAATAATTGAAAACTCATATATATTAAATGTATCAAAAACAAATAATTTCATGGTGAGAATTTCTCGGTTATTAAAACTTTCATGGGAGTATATCCTTGGTGAGAAATTGACTTGACACAAGACATGCAACAAACACCTCATATAAAATGGTTAATTTGGGAAAGCAGACACATAACCAATGCGTAAGCAGCTTAGTTAGTATGATATTCTATTTTCTGTGGTAAGTTCTCGGGGTTTTATGGATACCTAGGTAACTACACATTTCCATATTTGTTTCATGCAAAACATTTTGTTTCTTAAAGTTGCAGGGACCTATGTACACCACATTATAGCCGCTAAATTGCATAACAACATATCAAATAATAAAATTTAAATATGCAAACCTATTAGTATCCACACCATTTTATTGGCATAGGCGATTACTCCAAGCAATGTTATTTCAATGCCGGCGTAAAAAGTTTGCGCACTTTGTTAAAATTTTACTTGCTTGACAATTTTGACCACGAAAAACTAGTAAACAATAATATTATTGGTCATTTTATACTCTAAAAGTTTATATAAATATGTTTTAATTAATCTTACACTATAAACTGCTATTGAGATATTTTTAAATCGTATTATTTAAAGACCATATATACATATAAACTTCATACATTAGATTTTTGAAAAAAATGTTACATAATAGATATTTGTTACAAAATGAAGCTTTATAATACCTCCGTTCCAAATCCGTTACACTCAATTTGGAAAGGACAAAGTATCTTTTTGTGATATTCAGTACAAATAGAAAACACATCAACTAGTATTTAGTAACATTGCCAAATATGTGGCTAAATTATGTAAAAAAAGAAAATATAATTATAATATTGCAAAACGCTAAAAATAATAACTAAATAAGTATAATAGTTTTGTACAAATTATATTTTGTTGGGGGTACTTGACATGTAAAGTTGGAATCAATTTTGGCAACCATAGGTTTTATTGTTTTTTTATTGCCAATGGCTTATGATTATGCTATTATAGTCCTAAATTCAGTGAATACATTGTTCGAATCAGGTTGTAAAGTTTGGAGAAAAAAATTAGAGCCAGTTGCCTAATAGCGGGAAAAATAGTTGATGCAAAGTGTGGCAAAATATGCTTAGGGGAAGTTTCCAAGGAGCGGAAAAGTTTCCAAATTGCGGAAAAAAAATGGTTCGAGATTCCGAAGAAGCGCAAAAATGGTTAGATCAGTTTTAAAAATGGTTAGATCAGTTTTAAAATGGTTAGATCAGTTTCCAAAAGTGCGGCAAAAAATAAAATTTGGGAGCCACTTCTTTTTTCAAACTGTGGCAAATATTTTTAGCAACATGATTAATTTTACACTTTTTAAAGTGATCCTAAAAATATTTAGGGGCACTGCACTGATTTTAGGGGCATTTCTAAGTGGCACTAAAATGAGATCGTGACGTAGTGATCCTCATTCTTTTCTAAAAATAACTCATAGATCCGCATATATTACGGTAAAAATAAATAATTTCTAGATTGATAATTGTGTGTTCTGTCGGTATAATACACACCATAGATCCTTCGGTTCAAGGTTTGAGCACTGAGCAAAATTTAACAAAGTACAATCAATCAATAAGACCAGCGAGAGTACGTGTGTCAGAAAAAATGATTTAATACATCGAATGGTTTGGTTCAATATAGTGTAGGCATCTATGTTAGTTTGTCGAAGAAAAGAAGTGACACATATACTTGGTTCGACTCAAAGGGGCTCAGACCTTTTAATGGGCCCTTTTATTTATAGGGTAGGAAAACCGAAGGGGAAATACAAAGGAATAGAATGCCATGCCCAATCCAATCCTATGGGCACAGGAACCCACCAAAGGATTTTTTTCATGAGGTTGGAGCTAATCTATTTTTTTCCTATGAAAACAGACTACCGAGCTCCTCGTGTATGATATTTTTTTCCTACATGGTAGAATCCCATAAATCAGACGTGTTCAAAACGAAAAAGTACACAAGAACTGAATCCTATAAAAACCTTGAGAAAATCCTTTGAATAATCAAAGGAGGCCTAAATAGAATTATTTTAACAACACGGTGAGAGCAACCAAGGCTAAACTTCATGCATAGAGAATAAAGAAATTAGTATGTTATAACAGCTGGGTCGCATGTATAGTGTTCATACCGATATCGGTTCGATCTTTTCTTTAATTGCACCACCTTTTTTTTTTCTTGAATGAAAGGGATTTATCCCAGATTTCCCTTAAAAGAAACAAGTAGCTAAACCATCTGTCTGAACACAAACAACCCCAACTGCCAAAACGTGACCAAATTTTCAACCGTGACCAACTCAACCGAATAGAGAAAGAAAACTACAAAAGGAACTCCGCGACAATAAGAAGCTCCACTAGCAAGTCTCAAGCCTCCCATTCCAGGTCTCCAAGTCGCCCAACCACTCGTTGTCCTGAAAACTTCATCCGCGATTCGAACCAGCACCTTTGCGCCCACCTCTAGCTCCAGACTTGCATCATCCGATCCTTCTAAATTTTCCCATAAATCAATCCAGTAAGAAACCTTATGAATAACCCCAGAAAATAGAAGCAATCCCAATAAAAAACATTTTCTTTTGAGTTTTGTAAAGACTATTCAACCAATCTAGTAGACATTGCTGAACATTTACAAACTGAAATTTAATTCCAGCGGCCACAGTAACAATGTTCCAGACGTATCTGGCTAAAGGACATTTTAGGAGGCCTATTCTACAGTACCTTTTACTACTCGCAAAAAATGACTAGTATGAATTAAAATCTGACCGTTGATCGAGAGAGACGATTAAGGCTTTTAATTAGGAAATCATTTATTGAGCACACATCAAACCAAATACTCCATTATTTTAGCCTAAAATCGTGGTATCTAAATCCAGTTTTTTTTATTTTATGATCTATACCATTTGCTTTAGTCTACCTTCACGTGCCCATGGCGGCCGGCCGGCTGGCCGGAAAGGTGTTATATGTATGCATGCCGGCCAGCCTGCTTTGCAGCATGGACGATGGCAAAGCGTTGTAACAACTCGGATGAAGTTCAGGTAACGTAGGCGGTCGGCCAGCTTGGTACGAAAAAAAAGATTTAGACCATGCACGAAATATTTCATGTCCACGGTGAAGTAGAAAATTTGACCTCCATTACATCTTGAAGCAGACGCCATGGCTGGTGTGCACATAGTTGTAGGAGGAATTACGGGGCCTTCCTTTTTTGAACGGGAATTCTGATTTTCTTATAAATCAATATCCGACTATCCTTACTATTCCTTATTTAACAGACCTTCCTTTTTTAACTAGAGACTAGTATGTTTTATACTAGTCAGTTTTTACGCACTAGTATGATTTGATACAAGCCATTAGATATACGAAAATAGACGGTCTATATTTATTTGGGGGTACCATAGAAGAGCTCTTTTAGGAAGAGGTGATCTATACTTTCAACTTGTCCATAGAAGAGACAATTTTTACCACAGACCCCGCCTCTTTTAAGAAATACATCTCTCCTAAGAATGATTATTCTTAATGTCTTCTCAGTTGCTTGCATTGCCATATAGAAGGATCTTACCGAGAATTGTTTTGAAGAGGATAAAAGCCAGATTAGCCTATCACCCCCCCTCGGTTAAAACCACATTATTACAGGCATCAACTAATGTCTCCCCCATTCCTCTCGTTTTGTCCCAGCTAACGACCTTCTGATAGATAAAACATTAATCCCTAAGCTGTTCATCGGAAATATTATGATCATTTGTAACCACGTAAAGCCTTGGGAATTTTAAAGCAAAGCAAATATCCGTGAGCCATAAGTCCTCCCAGAATGTTGTTTTCCTGCCATTTGCAACCTCAAACTTGCAGCAAAAAAGGTATAAAGGTTTAACCTCCATCATATCCCTGCCAAAAATGGAAATGTTGAACCACTGGTGTGGCTGGTCTAATTGCCCTAGTTGTGGCGCTTTATAATTTACTACCCATGTGTATAGAACGCTCCCCAACAAGTAGTGGTATTTTTATCTAAAGAATTGGTAACATATACACACGCGTATTGGTAATCTGTACGAAAAAACAATGCACATTGACGAGCGCGTGGGGGCATGCGAAGAATGTTCATCACATTTGATTGTGGAATGGACAACAGGAGCAAGCCAAAAACGGAAATTAATGTTGAACTTCTTCGGGCGGAAGACGGAGCTAACCGACACGACAAACCATGAATGGTTCATCTGTAACACGAGACAAAGACAAGAACCGGCCAATAGTGTAGCAGCAAATCAACCGGAAAGTCATTTGTGGTCCCGAACTCCGGCGCTCCCTTGGTTTTTAAAAATTCTTAAAACTTATTTACAAGTTTCAAAAAACTCGGGAAAAAATATGGATATAATACATGATGTAGATTACAAACGTGCAAGCATTTGAATTTTATATGGATATAGTACATGACGTAGATTACGACGTCAACCCCGACGTGGTCTGCACGTGACGCAAAATCACAATGTGAAATACTATATATTTATATATTATGGGCTACATAATCGTGTAACTCAAAATATAAAGTATTTAAAATTTAAAATTTTGCAGGCTTGTAGAATATATTATTGAGAACATCCCTGATTTTTTTCCCTCACGGTGCTGTGGACCCCACCGCGCTAAAAAGTGTTACTCCCTCCGTCCACTTTTATAAGACCCACTTCTTAGCATTTCAATAGTAAGAAGTGAGTCTTATAAAAGTGGACGGAGGGAGTAATTTCTTTAACTAGCACCATGAGAGACAGTACGTATTGTTCCGTCCCATTTCGTGGGCACTTCCGTGCGACGGAGACAGCGCCCACACAGCTCTATCCATGAATGGAAAGCGCGTGGTCCAGGTCCCAGGCTGCCTTGCGGGCAAGTAAACAGAAAGAAGGGTCTGCCCTTTTCAAAAGCGCCGATCGCGACGACGTCAACCCCGACGTGGTCTACACGTGTGACGTGAGATCACACCTGCTTGCCGGCTTAATCTCCCCCCGCCAATTCCCACCCGTAGTAGTACTGTACTACAGTATATAAAAGGCCAGCCATGGCCATGGCCATGCACTCACCCAGGACCCAGTCTCATCACTGTTAGATGATGTAATAGGTTCAGGTTTCGGTAGTGTTTGTACCTGACACGGATTGTGTGTCACGTACCCTCCCTGTATCCTCCCCTCTGTACCTCTCTCTATCCTGTACGCTACTAGCCAATATTGGCCCCATATAAACATGGAACCGAGGGGAGACGACCCACCTTGTTACAATCCCAAAATCCAACATGGTATCAGAGCAGGCCTTTTCCTAGACCTAGCTGCCATTGCCGCCGCCGCCACACTGCTGTCGATCAGCCATTGCCGCCGCCGCCGCCTACAAACACATCTACAACCGTGCCGCCGTCACAGCACCACTGTCGCCGCCGCATCTACAACCAACAACCAACAGCCAATACATCTACGCCGCCCCGCTCATCGAGCTGCCGCGGAACAGCACAACACATCCAACAACAAAACCTAGATCGCCATGAGCTTCTCGGGATCAAGCTCCGTCCTCGCTGCTGCCTTGGGATCACCTCCAGCGCAGCAGTTGACTCGCGGCAACTTCCTGATATGGAAGGCCTTGGTCCTTCCCGCACTGCGTGGTGCCAATGTCATGTCTCTGCTAGATGGGTCGGATCCGGCCCCCGCCAAAACTGTTGAAGGAAAAGATTCTGAGAACAAACCTATTCAGGTGGAGAATCCTGCTTATGTTGCCTGGGTCGCAAGGGATCAGCAGGTGCTTCGGTTTCTCCTCAATACTCTGTCGCCAGACATCTTGTCGCACCTCCTTGATGTTAGCTCTACCTCTGAGGCTTGGTCTGCCATTAACGGCATGTTCAAGACGGCTTCTAGAACCAAGGCCCAACACTTGCGTGAGCAGCTCAATGACACCAAGAAAAATACTATAACGGCAGATCAATACTTCACGAAGATGAAAAGCTTCGCTTCAGAACTATCTGCACTCGGCAAACCCGTTGAAGGTGATGAATTCCTTGGATATTTGCTTCACGGTTTGTGCAAGATTGAGTATAATGCCCTTATCACTTCTGTTAATGGAAACTCTAATATTACTATTGATGAGTTCTATGATCAATTGTGTGCATATGATATGCGTAACGGCATTGAAGAGAATGAAGTGTTTGTTTCATCTGCAAATTTGGCACGACGTGGATACCGTGGCCGTACACCCCCTCCTCGTGGCCGTACACCTCCACCTCGAGGCCGCACATCCCCACCTCGAGGTCGCAGCCCTGACCGTGGATCTTACCGTGGAGGAGGTTCTGCTGGTTACCGCGATGATGATCGCGGGAATCGGCGTGATGATGGAAATTGGCGACGTGATGATACCCGAGGTGACCGAAGAGATGATAGACGTACATGGCGCCGTGATGATGGAGGCAATGACCGTTACCGTCGCTCTGATAGCGGTGGTGGACGTAGACCAGACCGTATCCCTACTCCCTATGTCAATACCGACTGTCAAATCTGCAAGAAACACGGTCACCCCGCGAATGAATTAATGCTGGTGGCGCTATGAGCAAGACAAGAGGGATACTAGTGAGAAGGGTGAGAAGGGAGCACATCTTGCATATTATGGTGTTGACACTAATTGGTACACTGACACGGGCGCCACCGACCACATTACTAGTGAGCTGAATAAACTCCTTATTGCAAACAAGTATCATGGGCAAGATCGAGTGCGCACTGCAGAAGGAACAGGTATGGACATTAGTCACATTGGCAATTCAATTTTACGCACTCCTCATGGTTCCTTTGATCTCAATAATATCCTTCATGTTCCTAGTGCTTCCAAAAATTTGTTATCTGTTCATAAATTTACACTTGACAATCATGTTTTCATTGAGTTTCATCCTTTCTTCTTTTTAATCAAGGACCAAGCCACACGACGAGTTCTGTTTAGAGGCCCCTGCTGGGGTGGTCTCTATCCCTTGGTGCCCATGTTCCATGAGACCGCCAAGCATGCCTTCCTATCAATAAAGCCATCATCATCCACGTGGCATCGCCGTTTAGGACATCCTTCATCATTTGTGGTTCAACAAGTTCTTAGAAGAAATAAAATAGCTTACACCCCAGAAAGCACTCCATATGTGTGTGACTCTTGCCAGTTGGCCAAAAGTCATCAGTTACCATATTCTATATCTTCTAGTGTGTCTACTGCTCCTTTAGAGCAAGTTTTTTCTGATGTATGGGGCCCTGCCCCTCTTTCTGTGGGAAAACATGCATATTATGTAAGCTTTATCGATGATTTTAGCAAATTCACATGAATCTATTTGTTAAAGAAACGTTCTGATGTTTATCAAGTTTTTCTAAACTTTCAACAATATGTTGAGCGCAAGTTTGCTAAGAAAATAATTACTATGCAAACTGACTGGGGAGGTGAATATGAGAAACTCAATGGATTTTTTCAATCAGTGGGCATTACACATCATGTTTCTTGTCCTCATGCCCATCAACAAAATGGCTCCGCTGAAAGAAAACATCGTCACATAGTTGAAGTTGGCTTAGCTCTTCTTGCTAATTCTTCTATGCCCTTAAAGTTTTGGGATGAAGCGTTTCTCACTGCCACATATCTCATAAACTTACTCCCTAGTAAGGTCCTTGATTTTGCATCTCCCACAGAACGTCTTCTTAGTGTCACACCCAATTATGATGCTCTCAGGATTTTTGGTTGTGCATGTTGGCCAAATTTACGTCCTTATAACAAACGAAAACTTGCTTTTCGTTCTACACGATGTGTCTTTCTTGGTTATAGTCCTCTCCACAAAGGTGTTAAATGCCTTGATATATCTACAGGACGTGTCTATGTTTCTCGAGATGTTGTTTTCGATGAAAATGTCTTTCCTTTCGCCTCCCTACATCCCAATGCCGGTGCACGTCTTCAGAAAGAAATATTACTTCTCTCTTCATCCACATCCACTTCTCATGAGAGTGCTAAAAATTGCAATGATCCAATTGTGCCTATTGTTACTGTTTCTAACATTCAGCAGGTAGATGGAGCAGCTGACGAAAATTCAGCTGAAATTGGTGAAGAAAATATTGAAATTGATGCAGGAAATGCCACAGATCAAAACAGTACAGAAAATGACGAACTTGACGCTGAGCACGAGGCTGATTCTGCCAATCATTCTCTGTCCCTGACGGATCCCGAGGCCACTGACTTCGAGGCAGATTCGCCCGTCTCGTCCCCATGCAGGCGGTCCCCCCAGCTGTCGGAGACAGCGACCACGCGCGGCGAAAATTCCCCCCGCGGGTCCTCTCCGCATGCGACCCCTCCGACGACGCCACTTGGCACTCCTGCACGGGACGGGGCGCTGTCCCCTGGTGCGACCGGATCTCCTGCTGGCGGATCTTCTGTGGCATCCGCTGGTGGGGCGAAAATGCTACCAGCTCAGAAAATGAGTCTGAAAGTGATGCACCTACTCCACCGCCACCTGTACCCTCTGGTGTTCGTACACGTCTGTCCAAAGGTATTCGACATCCTAAAAAATTCACTGATGGTACTGTGAGATATGGTATGTTGTCTTCTACAGGTGGACAACATACATTGTCAGAAGCACTTAATAATCCGAGTTGGCGTCAAGCAATGGAAGAGGAGTACAATGCATTGATTGATAACAAGACCTGGCACTTAGTTCCACCTAGCAGCAACAAAAATTTAATTGATTGCAAATGGGTCTATCGTATCAAGAAGAAAGCAGATGGTACTATTGACAGGTATAAAGCACGGTTGGTTGCAAAAGTTTTTAAGCAACGGTATGGTATTGATTATGAGGATACTTTTAGTCCTGTAGTTAAAATTGCCACTATCAGAATTGTTCTATCTCTCTCTGTCTCTCGTGGATGGAGTTTACAGCAGCTAGATGTCAAGAACGCGTTTCTTCATGGTGTTCTGGAAGAGGAAGTATACATGAAACAACCCCCAGGTTTTGAGGATACCCACCTTCCGCATCACATTTGCAAACTTGACAAAGCTCTATATGGACTGACACAAGCACCTAGAGCCTGGTATTCTAGACTGAGTTCAAAATTGTGTGAGCTTGGATTTATACCATCAAAAGCAGACACTTCACTTTTTCTCTTCAACAAGTCAGGTATCACTATGTTTGTTCTGATTTATGTTGATGATATCATAGTCACTGGATCATGTGATTATGCCATTACTGCTCTTCTTCGAGATCTGAATGAAAATTTTGCTATCAAAGATCTGGGTGATTTACATTACTTTCTTGGTATTGAGGTAAAAACAACATCAAATGGTTTGCTTTTGACACAAGAGAAATATGCTACAGATATTCTTGATAGAGCTGGTATGCAAAATTGTAAGCCATCTCCTACACCTCTGTCTTCTTCAGAACAGTTGTCTCTTACACAAGGTACACCTCTTGGTTCTGAAGATAGTACTCAATATAGGAGTCTTGTTGGAGCACTGCAGTATCTTACCTTGACACGCCCTGATTTGTCATTCTCTGTGAACAAGGTTTGTCAGTATTTACATGCCCCAACTACAGAACACTGGACAGCTGCAAAACGTATTCTAAGATATGTGAAGGGTACATTAAATCTTGGAATTACCTTTATAAAGTCCTTCTCTACTTTCTTAAGTGTTTTCTCAGATGCAGATTGGGCAGGCTGCCTAGAGGATAGACGCTCCACAGGTGGTTTTGCTATATTTGTTGGACCAAATTTGGTCTCCTGGAGTGCCAGAAAACAAGCTACAGTATCTCGCTCTAGTACTGAAGCTGAGTATAAATCTCTTGCTAATGCCACTGCTGAATTGATTTGGGTTGAAGCTCTTCTCATTGAACTTGGAGTAAAATTGCAAGAGAAACCAAGTCTTTGGTGTGATAATCTAGGAGCAACATACTTGTCTGCAAATCCAGTGTTTCATGCACGCACCAAGCATATTGAAATTGATTTTCATTTTGTTAGAGAAAGAGTTGCAAACAACAGTCTGGCTATACGGTTTGTATCAAGCAAAGATCAGATAGCAGATGGTTTTACAAAGGCACTTCCAGTCAAGAAACTTGATGAATTCAAACGTAATCTCAACCTTTCAAAAGGTTTAGATTAAGGGAGGGTGTTAGATGATGTAATAGGTTCAGGTTTCGGTAGTGTTTGTACCTGACACGGATTGTGTGTCACGTACCCTCCCTGTATCCTCCCCTCTGTACCTCTCTCTATCCTGTACGCTACTCGCCAATATTGGCCCCATATAAACATGGAACCGAGGGGAGACGACCCACCTTGTTACAATCCCAAAATCCAACAATCACAGCATCCACTTCAGTTTTCTCCTAAACCCAGTCTCATCTCGTCCATCGGCGTACCTACTCTACTTCAGCTCATACCGCAACCTCGCGCGCCGATGGTTGCGTCTATGAAGCACTGCAGAGACCAAGCCGAGGTACCCTTGTCCCTCTCGCTCTCCCTCGGCGCCGTGGTCGACCGCAAGAAGAAGCTGGGCCGGCGCGCCACGGCCAGCGGAGGGGAGGGCGATGGAGAGTTCGTGTGCAAGACGTGCGGCCGCTCGTTCCCGACGTTCCAGGCGCTGGGCGGGCACCGGACCAGCCACCTGCGGGGTCGACACGGGCTCGCCCTCGCCCTCGCCGGAGATTACTACTCCGGCAAGCCCAAGAAGACCACATCCACCGATGATCAGAGGCCGGCAGCAGTGCACCAGTGCCACCACTAGTGGAAACAGGGCCTTTTGTCCCGGGTCGTAAGGGCCATTTGTCCCGGTTGCGCAACCGGGATGGGCTAGCCGGGACAAATGGCCCTCCCCATTGGTCCCGGTTGTGCCAGCACCCGGGATGGTAAGGCTGGCCCACGTGGCGACTCTGGGCCAGGGACCGCGAGGGAGTTCGTCCCGGTTCGTTTTAGGGACCGGGATGGATGCCTTCTTAAAAAAAGAATAAAGTCCGCCCATTTTCCCTGCCGCGGCAGGTTTTTTTTGTTCGTTTTTTTTTTCTGCTGCCTCGCAATCGCCAACCGGCCTCCCCTTCCCCAACCGCTCCAGGCCCACGTCTTTAATTAAGCCCACTGACACATTTTTTTAGTCAAAAAGGCCCACTGGCCCGCGTCTTTTATTTATGGACAGTCAACGGTTAGTATGGCCAGTCAACAGGGGCCACTGGCCAGCGGCCTGGTGGCTGGTTCGCCTGGTCCATTAAACTAAGACCGAAGGACGGTCAAAGGGCCGCTGTCCGCCTCGTCTTCCCGCCCCGCCTCGTCTTCCCGCCCCGCCTCGTCTTCCCACGCCCCCACTCCCCACGCGCCACGCCTCGGCTCCCCGCATTCATGGCCGCCTGCAACCGCCGCCACGTCCAGGCCGCCGGTTGGCATGCCAGGCCACCCCGGGTCCTTTATAAAGGACCCCCGCCGCCCGTACAACCCACCCACCCCGGCCGCGCCCAAGGCAGAGCAACCCTAGCCGCCACCATGTCCCGCTGGTTCGGCAGCGGCTCCGGCAGCGGCTCCGGCAAGCGCCCAAGGAACGACGACGGAGGCTCGTCGAGCGGCGCCGGCCGCATCCCGCCCCCACCGGCGGAGGCCTTCGGCTACGGCCCGGGAGGTGTCCGCCTCGGCGGGGTGCCGCGCGTCCCCGCGCCACCACCGGCTGCACGCCCGCCGCCCCGCGCCGCGCCCCCGGGCAAGCGGTTCCGCAGGTACGTCCGGGTGGACGAGGCGGAGTGGCACTGGAACAATGCCACTCCGGTCTTCTACAACGACGTGCACCTCCCGGACGGTTGGCACCTGAATCCCCAGCGGATCCCAGTGCCGCCGGCCCCGACCGGCGCGGCGCTGCTCGAGGAGATCGAGCGCCGCCGCGAGCTCCTGCCGGCCCCCGTCCGCAGGGAGCGGATCTACGCGCGCAGCTCCCCCTACTGGGCCGCCTGGCTCGAGCAGGAGCACGAGCAGCGCCGCCGCTCCTTCATCCCCGCCCCTAATGCAAGTACGGCCGGCCGCCTGTGGCCGCGCCGCCCCTATGTAAGCAAAGGCCCCTGGCCCTATTTTAATATAAGTTGTGTTCCCCTAACCTACTGTGCCCCTTGTCCATCCCCGCCGGCGAACCGCCGGCGAATCTGTCCACTCGTTCCCGCCTCCGGCAGGGCTTCGCCCAGCCATATCCACTCGTGCCCGCCCCTGGGGTAGTGTCCGCTCGGCCTGGAGAGAGGGCCGCGCTTTTTTATACACTTGGGCCTTTAGTCCCGGCCCGTGCCACCAACCGGGACTAGAGCCCTTTGGTCCCGGTTGGTACCACGGCCCGGGACCAAAAACAAATTTCGAATTTCGGTGGCACCTCTGCGCGCCCAAAATTTTTTAGCGCCAAAATTTGAAAAGTGTTAAGTTTGCACATTAACAACTTTTATATACTTCCAAATTTGACAAAAATTCCAACATGAAAAATGCTAGAATTTGCAAAACTAATTTAAATCCATTTTTCGTTTAACTAAATAATTATTCTAACTATTGAAACTATTAATTATTTTTTCATTTGTATATAATTTGAATATAAATTACGGAAATTTATATTCAAATTATAAAGCGGCTCTGTGTCATACAAATTTCTGGAAATTTCCACCCATACACTTTTTTGAGCTAGGGCCTCATTTTCATAGTAGAAGTAGGGTGGCTTGTTCATCCTCTAGAGTCGATGTCAGTCCTGACTGCTTGTCCATCCTCTACAGTCTGCTCTGCTCTGCTCTACTGCTCCTTGCGGCTCAGGTTGGTAACGGTCCATGCTTGCGTATGCTTTGTGAACTTATGGTTTGATTTGAGAATTTCAAAACTTTGATTTGATAATCTTTTGGCCGGAAGCACCTAGCAATATCTTTTAAACCTTGTTTCTCTCCCTATGCTATTTGTACTTCTCATCGGCCCTAATGTTTCTCTACCTAATTCTACTTCTCCTCTGCCTAGTTTACAGATGTTTGCTCTTTTCTGTAGATGTTTCTACACTGTAAAATGGGCATGTCCCAGTAGTGGTGATCAGCGCCTTGTCTGCATGTTTCGCAGGACATGTCCATTTTACAGTGTAGAAACATCTACAGAAAAGAGCAAACATCTGTAAACTAGGCAGAGGAGAAGTAGAATCAGGTAGAGAAACATTACAGCCGATGAGAAGTACAAATAGCATATGGAGAGAAACAAGGTTTAAAAGATATTGCTAGGTGCTTCCGGCCAAAAGATTATCAAATCAAAGTTTTGAAATTCTCAAATCAAACCATAAGTTCACAAAGCATACGCAAACATGGACCGTTACCAACCTGAGCCGCAACGAGCAGTAGAGCAGAGCAGAGCAGACTCTAGAGGATGAACAAGCAGCCAGGACTGACGTTGACAGATATATATCCGAGCGGTGGACAGTCCCTGGCCAAGCAGAAGCAACTGCATCCCCTATCGATGTAAAGCAGTCAGTCAAAACTTTTTTGGGTTGTTTATGGTGATTAACTCCAATGAATAACAATAGAGGCCTGCCAGAATCACTTGTTCTATACCGTGTGTCAACACATACTACATCTCGAAAGTAGTTATAATCCTGCAATATCTGTCTCGGCAATCTCAATTAAAGTGCCAGTTTGTGTCTGATCCCACCAACCCCTCAAAATCCTCCTATTAACTTCACCTATCTCAACTGAAATCACTGTCTTCATGTGGATGCCAAGCCTGTGCAAAGCTATCTCTCCTCCTCCAATACCGGAGAATAAGGACACCACATTAACACCATTGGGAAACATGTTCTTCAACACCGACAAGTGGCAACCCACAGTATCAATTTGGAATGAATTGCATTCCGTGTACGCTATCATTAGTGAGAGACTTCACGTCGGCAATCTCAATTAAAGTGCCAGTTTGTGTCTGATCCCACCAACTCCTCAAAATCCTCCTATTAACTTCACCTATCTCAACTGAAATCACTGTCTTCATGTGGATGCCAAGCCTGTGCAAAGCTATCTCTCCTCCTCCAATACCGGAGAATAAGAACACCACATTAACACCATTGGGAAACATGTTCTTCAACACCGACAAGTGGCAACCCACAGTATCAATTTGGAATGAATTGCATTCCGTGTACGCTATCATTAGTGAGAGACTTCACGTCGGCAATCTCAATTAAAGTGCCAGTTTGTGTCTGATCCCACCAACTCCTCAAAATCCTCCTATTAACTTCACCTATCTCAACTGAAATCACTGTCTTCATGTGGATGCCAAGCCTGTGCAAAGCTATCTCTCCTCCTCCAATACCGGAGAATAAGGACACCACATTAACACCATTGGGAAACATGTTCTTCAACACCGACAAGTGGCAACCCACAGTATCAATTTGGAATGAATTGCATTCCGTGTACGCTATCATTAGTGAGAGACTTCACGTCGGCAATCTCAATTAAAGTGCCAGTTTGTGTCTGATCCCACCAACTCCTCAAAATCCTCCTATTAACTTCACCTATCTCAACTGAAATCACTGTCTTCATGTGGATGCCAAGCCTGTGCAAAGCTATCTCTCCTCCTCCAATACCGGAGAATAAGGACACCACATTAACACCATTGGGAAACATGTTCTTCAACACCGATCAATACAAATTATTGGTCAAACTTGCACCTACTCCATTCATAATCACATAATATGTATAAATATCATTTTGGTTAACAAAATCTCGTTCATACTACGTTATAAGAACTATGATCATGTATTCCACGTTTATTATTACACATCACCAACAACATCCCTATCTAGTCTTCTGAATTTTCTTCGTGTCCCTTGCTTATGATCGCTTCGGCCGTAACCATGGAGCATCTTCATTATTTAACGGGATGGTAGGGTCAGATTTCACTGTACATATACTCGGAGGTGCGTCGGTCACCGTACATCCATCGCTGCCGTGCATCCATCTGCATCATATAATTAAGTTTATCAAAATACATATTAATACAGAGATAACCACAGTACATCGACAAATAATACTTTTTTATGTATCAGTTACAGATGAAAAAGATAATTTGTTAACCTCGGTCGAAGAAACCATTTTCAGTGAGCTTGTGTGCGTCTCGGGAATTTCGTCGAACACCTCGTGTGCATAGTAAAAAAAAAACAGCAACACCACACTCTCTCACACCTCCAAGCAAAAAAAAAGATGGAAGGAGGGGGGGGGGGCTGGGGCAGTATATATATAGGGGAAGGGGGCATTGGTCCCGGTTCGTGGACTGAACCGGGACAACAGGTCATGCGCGTGCCACGTGGCCTGTGGCTAGGCATTGGTCCCGGTCCGTGGCACGAGCCGGGACGGATATGCCCCCACGAACCGGGACCAATGCGCCCAGGCGATTCCTGTTGCCCCGGGCGCACGAACCGGGACCAATGCATGGCATTTGTCCCGGATTTGGTTGCAACCGGGACAGCTGCCCCCCGGCCCCCTGGACGAGAGGGGTTGTTTCCACTAGTGCACGTCTGCGGTCTCGGTTTCGAGACGGGCCAGGCGCTCGGTGGGCACATGCGCAGGCACCGCGAGGAAGCCGGTGCGGTGGCGCAGGCGCCGCCTGTTCTGCTCCAGCTTTTCGTCTAGGCCTAGCTCAGTCGGTTCTGTCCATATAGCTCGATCCAGAGAGTTTCTGTTCCAGCAGGTTGACCCGTACGCGCGTATAGCCCTGAGTAGTGCCATCCGTTTGTGGCTTTGTGCGCTCCTCCACACTCGTAGTACTAGGTGTACACAATTCACTAGCTAGGACTTGTTCGTTCATTCGTTACACAGATTATACATTGATTCCTTCGTTTCATTTGTTTCAATGGAAATTGCCAACAGCGCGCTTTCGCCGTTGAAACTGAATAACTTCTCTTTATCTTTTTTTTTCTCTGACCAAACGAGCTCCCTTTGTTGATTTCATATAAGAAAATCTGTCACAGTAACTTCTCTATACTTGATATGTCAATGGGGTGCTTCCCCTCCCCCCCCCACCCCACTACGGGAGAGCTGGGATACGCCGACGGCCAGGTGATACGCCGACGGGAAATTATCGGGGCCGTCGGCGTATCGGGGGGAATACGGTAGCCTCCGCGGCGGCCGTCGGCGTACCAAAGGCCGTCAGTGTATGCACGTCTACACCGACGGTGCCGTCGGCATATCCAGTTTTTTTTCCGTTAATAAACAGTGTTTATATTATATTTTTATTTTCATATATATTTTCCATGTAGGTATAGTTTTAAATATATTGGAATGGTTAGCACATTTGAATTTCGATATCCTCCCTCCCGCATAAAATAACGACGTGAATCTAGAACGGGACCCTACACCATAAAATATAAAATAAATAAAACATAAATATATAATACACATATAGAACATAAATATGTAGCTTAATTTTTACATACCCCGAAGTTTCAAAACCCCTCTCTCAGAAAAACACTATTAACGTGTGCATGCGTCATGTACACCCCTAGACGAACATCGAAAGGGGGTAGAACAGTAGAACCTCAACTTGTTTTATGTTCCTACGGGCTACCCGAACACAACCAAGAAACTGGTTCCACATTGCTACCCCCATTAGACGGCGTTACCGCGTGTATCCGTATAAGTCCGGTATTTCTCCAGCGGGTCTAGGCTTTCACCGGAAGGGGGCTACGGAGCGTCCGGCTCCCCACACAAGTTAGGGGGTGCCATACCATGTTATTATAGGTGTGTTTTGGTCTTTGAATGGTAAATATTGCACTCCGGGGTGTGACCCGCTTCACCGGCGTCCGCTTCTCTCTCGCGAGTTTACACTCGGAAAATAGAAAATGTTTTTGCTTCAATGAAAAGGAAAACTTCCTCCGTCAACATTGTCCGTGCTTCCAAGATGCATGTTTGTGTGTAACATGGGAACATTTGAACAAACTATGCCAAGGATATGACCATAACAGTCGTCATTTGGCCCGAAACCCTGGAATGTTCGGAGGAGATAGCTAATTTTTGTGAACACATTTTTAACACAACTGTCGTATTCCAAATTTAGTATTTTTGGTGTATACGAGGACCTATATAATGACACCACGCGAAGGTCTCGCATCATTTTGTTTTTTTTTGAATTTTTTGGAATTTTCTAACCCCGTTTGAGGAAAAAGTCAAGGCGGCGGGCATGACTGTTCGTAGCTAGGGGTTGAATATTGAAAAACTCTTGGTGTATCTATGTTGAAATAGGTACTTGTGTACCCAAAAATGATTTTTGCCAAATATCATGAGCAAACTATGAGGTACCTGTAGTTCAAATTTGACTAGTTTCCAGCGGAATCGGCAGAAACTTGTGTTCTTCAAAAGAGGTGGACGGAAACCTTTTCATATGAAACAAATTGGTTATTTGTGCATCTAACATGGTCTAGTATTTTCAAAAATTATAGCTCTCAAGTTTTGCAACATATTTATGGTAGGCCCTTCACAAAAAAAACCATTTTTTTACCCTCGAAACATAAAAAATGTTTTTTTTTGCTTCAATGAAAAGGAAAAATTCCTCCGTCAACATTGTCCGTGCTTCTAAGATGCATGTTTGTGTGTAATATGGGAACATTTGAACAAACTATGCCAAGGATATGACCATAACAGTCGTCATTTGGCCCGAAACCCTGGAATGTTCAGAGGAGATAGCTAATTTTTGTGAACACATTTTATACACAACTGTCGTATTCCAAGTTTATTATTTTTGGTGTATATTAGGACCTATATAATGACACCACGCGAAGGTCTCGCATCATTTTGGTTTTTTTTTGAATTTTTTGGATTTTTCTAACCCCGTTTGAGGAAAAAGTCAAGGCGGCGGGCATGACTGTTCGTTGCTAGGGGTTGAATATTGAGAAACTCTTGGTGTATCTATGTTGAAATAGGTACTTGTGTACCTAAAATGATTTTTGCCAAAAATCATGAGCAAACTATGAGGTACATGTAGTTCCAATTTGACCAGTTTCCAGCGGAATCGGCAGAAACTTGTGTTTTTCAAAAGAGGTGGATGGAAACCTTTTCATATGAAACAAATTGGTTATTTATGCATCTAACATGGTCTAGTATTTGCAACATATTTATGGTAGGTCCTTCACAAAAACCCCTTTTTTACACTAGGAAAATAGAAAATGGTTTTTTGCTTCAGTGAAAAGAAAAGAAAATTCTTATGTATGATGGAAAATATTATACGGATGTCATATTTGAATTTTCTCATTTTTCTAATCGATATAGACATATTTTTTGTCAAATTTTAATTTACGGATTTATAGATATGAATTATTCAAGATTAAATAGAAAAAGCGAACATGTTAATAATTATTTAAATTCAAGATTATTTGAATGCAAATTTATTATTAGTTATTATATTTCATTTAAATAGTTGTTTGAATTCACAAAATAAAAGAGTGTGACATGATGGTCCAAGGGTTAAGGTTAACAAGATTGATTGGATAATATTATCAACAACACATCCGTTGTTTCTAGTTAGATCACTGCGAAGGAACTACGAAGTTAAGCGTGCTGGGCCTGGAGCAATCTCATGATGGGTGACCGGCTGGAAAGTGTTAGTAGAAACGAGTAATTTAGATTAGAATTAAAAATAGTTAAAGATAAAAACAAATATGACTATAGTGTGATTAAGTGGTTAAACAAGTGAAATAAAAAATATGCAGAAAAAAAAAATGGATTTTTTTCAAATAATTTCGTCCCTATACGTCGACGGGAATCCCCGTCGGCCTATACGGGATACGCTGACGATGACATATACGCCGACGGGAAGATGTATACGCCGACAGGCCTATACGCCGACGGCACTACGCCGACGGTCCCCGTCGGCCTATAAGTACGCCGGCGTATCGCCTGCGTCCCGTACTGCCCCCCCCCCCCCCGGCAGCTCTCAATCCAAATAAAAAATAGAAGAAATAATAGCAAAATGTCAATTTCACTCAAATAGTTGGGATACAAAGTGGCAAATATGGAATTTAAACTTGCACTAAATCTATTTCATTGAAAACTACACTAAATCTGACGCCTCTTTTTTGGAGGTGCTAGATTGTGGTCGGGGGTCGGACGCCGTTCCCTTGATGCGGGCCTTAAAGGCATCCATGACAGCTTGATGGCGGCCTCTTTTCCCCGATAGGCCAGTAGTAGCATCGTGGTCTCCAGATAGGCTGCAACTGGGTGGCAGGGCCGTCAACCAAGGGGAATTGGTGGAGCAGCGACAACGGAGCGCTCGGGCGGCGGAATCAACTATGGGGACACCGATTATATATCGGCAGCTGTGTCGGATAAAGGCCGACTCGGGTGGCTGGGGCAATTCCGCTGATCAAGAGGTGCGAGATAAACATGCGGTGGAGGAGCAGTAGCTACCACCGATCGATTTATGGCCGACGGCGGGGGGAGGGGGGGGGACGAGCGGAAAGTGGTGCGATGGAAGTGGAAATGAAGTTTTAGCTTTGCAGTTGGGCTGCACGCGCAGGGTGACTTTTGCGGTAGCGCATGTCGTGCCGCAAATATACATTAGTAGGGTTGAAAATATACAAAAGTTGTATATCTTTTTTAGGGCATCTGCTGTAGATAGTGGCAGCCTTTGCCCAAATTGCATTAGCAGTTCATGGCAATTTACGGAGAGCATTAGCAGTTCATGGCAATCTCTCTTCGGTGTCAAATAATTTAGTTTTAATACGGAGAGCATGTGTTTGAAATGCTCTAACTTGACCAAATTGCATTAGCAGTTCATGGCACTTTACGGAGAGCATTAGCAGTTCATGGCAATCTCTCCTTGGTGCCCAATAATTTAGTTTTAATACGGAGAGCATGTGTTTGAAATGCTCTAACTTGCCCAAATTGCATTAGCAGTTCATGGCAATTTACTACCTGTAATGTCCCAGCGTTTAGGAACTCACGGGGGGTAGAATATAATTTGTGCATTTGCATGCATTTATTTGAAAAACCTGAATAAATTTTTCGCAAAGTTAAAACCCCGGAGTGACTGAGGTTCTACCCAGTAAATGGTGCTTTGGTAACAGATGTTACTATTAGCAGATGGGACTTTGGTATAACCTCTGGGTAATAATTGAATTTGAAACATTAGGGTTTAAATATTTAAATGATTTGAATAATTTGAATTGAGCTCAATTTGGAATTGAGTTTGAATTTAAATCAAATATAAATCAAATATAAAGGATAAGTTTATATCTTAACTTTAACTCATTTGATTACAATGAATAAATCAAACAGGAGTTATTTCCACATATTTACAAGCATAATAAAAAGAAAAAAAAACCATATGCTTTATTACTAAGAATATAGATATTACAAAGTTCTTACAAGGGAACCCAAAAGAAAATAAAAGATTACAATTGCATTACAGGAATTTAAACCTAAAGCTAAACTTAACTACTCCAGAATAGCTAATTCTCCAAAACCTGCAAAAACAAACATGAAACAAAAATACAAAGTGTTAGTGGGGGGGGGGGGGGGGGTTAGTACCCTCAGAATTCAGTGAGGTGCACTGATTAATCATCATAGGGTTTTAAATCCAACAAGTAGTATCTGTTCTGAATTATTTGCCTCAGACCAACATCACAGGCATACTCCTGGAATTACACTTGGCAACATCAAATTTAAATCACCAGGCGAGGGATAAGGACAGTGAGTAACCAGTGCGGCAAGGGGATGAGACCAACCAGGTCAGGGAAAATATCCACACCATAGGTGGCAGCACATAACTTACTGCCGCAGCAATAAGCAGCTTAGTCATTCACAAGCACACAGCACACTCAGACCACCACTTTGGTGCTGTCAACACACCACCTGGAGTATAAAACCTCCAGCAACCGTAGGGGATGAGATCACACCTCATAGTACCTGCTCAAGCACCAAATACCAGGAAAGGATAACATCCACACAAGCAAGCCATCAGTCACTGGAGCAAGTGTTTGCAAGATTGCAAGCAATCAAACAAGGCCAAGGTACCAGGGAGCACAAGGAGGAAAACAAGCAATCCACAAGCACCAAAATCCACCAACCACTTGATCTATAGCCAAGGTGAATCCCTAAGTACCCTCTAAGCCAAATCTTTGGCTAAGTTGCACATAGGAATGGTTGGGGAGCTAAACCCTCAGGTTGGCATAGTGTTGCTATGCTAATCTCATCACTGGGTATTAATTTTCAAGCAAAGTATCTGTTCTCAGATTAATTAGGGCCTCAGACTATGCATCATGGGCTTGGGGGCAAAAGAAACAAATAGTAATATCTGTTCTTAATTCATGAGGAGTAAAGAAGCAAAAGAAATAAGTAATAGTATCTGTTCTTACTCATGAGGATCAAAGAAGAAAAAGAAAGCATGGATAGTATCTGTTCTTATCAGGGGATCTTAGGAAATAAGATAAAGAGATAGATGGCAACAGAAATATGTGACTAAAGCACAACCAGAAGCACTGGAAGTGTCACACACACACACCTGGTTGCTGGGCATCAGATCAAAGGATCTGACAGCCCAGAACCAAAGGGATTTTATGAAAGGAAAGTAATATGTGGGATACAATCATTGAGGGCATATCCTCTGAACAAAAGTTCAGAGTAACACCTCCCAAGTTAATTTGCACACCCACAAACCATTAGGAAAATTGTATACACCATGTTATTCCATACACAGACACAAGCAATTGTCACTGGGAGCAAACCCTAAGGGGATCAGTACCCAGAGCAGCATGGGATTAACCCAAATGAATTTCCAAGCAATAAATTCATCACCATATCCATCTCATAGCACAAGCCAGCAGAGAAATAAATTAGGGCATAATATAAATTTCCATCCAACACAGGGCATGACTAGGAATTCAACCAGCACGCATCCAGTAGGCATTTGGAAACAATCCAAGGCTACTAATTCCACACTAGTGCACAGGAGGCGTCACAAGCACGCACAAGCACGAATCAGCTCGATGGCTGATTCCAGAGCAAGAAGAAGATAGCAACTGTGAGTGGGAGAGGAAGAGTAGAGGGAAGAGAGAGGGGAGATCACTTACAGATGGACACCATAGTGGTGCCCATATCCGGTAGGAGAGGAAAGCACGGCGGCGGAGCCGCGGTTGCCCGTAGACCATCCCGGCGGCAGCGTCCACGGGAAGTCGTCGCAGCAGCAGCACAACATCTCCCGCGACCAGGAGATGGCACCACGGCCACCAGGGCGGAGAAGAAGCGTCCAAGACCTAACCCTAGGGTTAGGGTTTGGAGATCTCCACGGGAGCACCACGGGAAGAAGAACGGATCGAGGAGGTAGATGAGGGAACAAGCAAGGAGGGGCGAGGAAGGCTCTAGGTCACTGCGGTGGAGGAACACGGGGAAGGCCAGGGGAATCGCCGGAGGCGATGGCGCGTCGCCATCTGCGTCGCCTTCCTCGTCGCCTCGCGCGGAAGCGGAGGGGATAAGGTGCGGGGCGGGGCAGATGCGGTGCGGCTGGTCTGGTCCAGCCTGACCAGACCAGGGGGTTGGGCTTAACCCTAACCCCGGGGTCCACCTGTCAGCCCTAGGGGCAGACAGGTAATTTGACTAAATTTTAATAAAAATTAGGAAATTAAATAAAATAAAATATAAACATATCTAAATTTCTAATTTAAAGTACTAAACAAACCAGTATAACTTTAATTTAAACACCAAATCAAATAGGACATTACTAGTTGATTATTTGAAAATAATAATATATTCTAACAATTGCTAGAACCAAATAAATCAACTGATGGGCATATTATTTAAACTTCCTTCGATTGTAACTTTAAAAGAAATAAGTTATTACCATGTTTATGAGTAAGATAATAAGAAACCAGTCAGCTAAAAGTTAAAGTAATAAGAATTTAGTAAATTCAACTAGAAGCACTACTTATAAAGAACTGGGTGATTAAGCAAAACAATTTGAACTAAAGAATTAATATGGTCTTTCCAAAATTGCATACATCTCATCGTTATGCATAATAGCATCATTTGCTTCTTTAAACATTGTCTTTACCGGACAATGATCGAATTTTGTAGAACAAGGAAGTCAAGATCCACCTCAAGCTTCAGACTTCATTACTTATCCATATCCAGGCAAGTTCATCACTTGCTCATGTCCATTGAATTATGTCATAACAACTATTTTCAAAACCTTATCGTATTACCACCTACTCCAAAAAGAATGCATGATCCTATTTTTATAATAATATGACTAAATGAATGACTACCCGAGGGGTAGTGTTCTGTTTGGTGGGCGGATGGAACCATGGTAAGATGAATAGGTCAAGGAAGGTTCCATCTGCATGGGAAAGTATTACCTAGGAAATAACAACAAATGCCGTCAGGATTCTTGCGCCGTAAATTCGCGTTGACCATGGATCTTCTATGGGGGAAGTAAGTCAGCCGTGATACTTTTCTCGTTCGCATGTCAACGGGCTGCCAGAGACGTATGCTGTACTCTCGCGTAGGTAGTGCGGGACTACATGCACATGGGTGGGATCCCTTAATTCCCACGGACTCTGCGGGTCTATGATGGTCTGCCAGGGGCGCGTAGGTATCCATCGTGAGGGGTGGAATCAGGCGTTCAACCTGCTGGCAGAAATGGGTGGGCATGCGTTGTGCGGAGAAGCACGGTTTGGCTTGGACCAACAACCGGGCCCCACACCTAAGTGGGAGTGGACAGGATTGCGCGCCTGGTTGTGCAACATGGTCTTGGTCGTCCATGGGTAAAGTAACGCACCTCTGCAGAGTGTAAAAGGATGTGGCATGTTACCCCTTGTTCCGGGAAGGAGCTGCGAACGCCGCAGGAAAGGCAACTCCATGAAAGTTCTAATCCTGTGAAGAATGGCGGGCATAGTTTTCATTATTAAAAGCAATCTCTTGAAGAAAGATTTGCCAAAACTTGCATCTGCTAGACTCCTTAGAGTCGAGGACCATAGTTAGTGCATACATTACTTCTGTACTTACAGGAACTTGCTGAGTAACGCTCGTTACTCATTCAATCCCATTTAACCCCTGCTTAGGTTATGAGAACCTAGAAGAAGCATCATTCAACATACTTGGAGGCCAGGAGGATATCTTCTACGAAGAACCGACCTCTCCGGTGGAGTAGAAAGGAGTTGACTATCTCATCCAGTACGGAGCAGACCCCAACGGGGAGGAGTCCGACTAGGTTTAGCCTAGTCTAAATAACTACTGAGTCACGGTTGAATCGAGCAGTCATAAACTCTTTTATGGACTGTTGAGTTCCCGTGATAGCAACTGTTTACTTTTCGGTGACCATTTCAACTTCAATAATGGATGACCTCCATGTGAGCTTATTCTGTTGTCAGTACTCTATGTTTGTAATATATTTGGTGTATGTTAATCAGACCCGCAATGTTTCTGCTGTACCACCCTGAGGGATGTAATATTTGCGGAACGGTGTTCTGTGAGTGTTATATCAACGACTGGCGTACTACAACATGCAGTGGTATGCCGGGTCACCACAGCTGGTATCAGAGCAATTGCTTTGACCTTAGGTTGGAAACCTAGTAAAGGGATATACCCTGTCGGGTTTTAGAACGTACCAATAAAGAATTCACTGGAAATATGATAGGTATTCACTTGAGAATATTCTGGTTATATCTCCAGTATGTCGAATCTTTATGTGGATCTAATAATAATATTTATGTTATTTGTGATCAGTGATCATGAACGGCGGAAGTTCCGGAAGAACGGTGGGGGTGAACCATGAGAGCCTGGACCAATACAATGGAGAGTTGACCGAGCAACTCCGAGCCTTGCTTCGAGCGTTCGGATGCGACACCAACATTAAAGTTAACACGTATACGTTTAAAGATGGGGAAGTAGTCTTGAAGTATAGGGTATTAATTTTAATACCTAGAGAGTTAACCCCACATGTGACCACACCTAGTGGTGAAGCTAGGAATCAGATGGCAGCTTACCAGCAAGCCTTAGTGGAAGCTTTAGCTACCATCCGAGAGTTTTAAGGCTAACCAGTTATCAGGCACTAGTCTCACAGCTATTCCACACGACCACATAAGCACAGAGTTGGCACTTGATCATTCTGTGCTAATTAAAACCAAGCCTAAGCTAGCCACAAGTCTTTTAGATCGTTACAGGAAATTGGTGGGATCCTTCTATAAAACACATAAGGTCATCGTTGATGACAAGGATGGGATGTTGAAGGATTTAGCCAAGCCGTCTAGTCATGAGCAGAAGGGGAAACAGAAGGCTCAGGAGAGCAGTGAACCTTATTATACCCCAGGACCTGAGGCAGCTAGGAAATCCCAGTATGACAGACCGTCCAGGTATTCTACCACACCAGAACACATACACTACCCTGTTATACCACCTAGTGAGCAAGAGCCATATGATCCGTTCGATATATCGGATACACCCAGGGATATTAACCCAAACACTTTTGGTGGGGTCCCAGACTCAGATTCTTTTATGGAGAATTCTGATGGCTGGAGGTATGACTGGTATCCTGGTACCAGCCAGCATCCAATTCCCTGTGACAACATGTCCGAGGAGGAGCAGCAGGATAGTGTGGAGATTGTGGAACCCGAGGAGGCGGAGATAGTCGCCATAAATATCTCATCTGACGAGGAGGAGCCGGAGGAAGTCCAGCCGATGCAGGAGGAACCGTTTGACCACAGCCACTGCACGAGTACCACATGTTTTGCAGAAGGTGAAGCTTCACAGGACACTAGTAACCACGAGTTTGTGTCCTATCTTGACAACTATCTGGATAATGACTGGCTCTCTTTGAGCGATAAACAGTCCATGGATACATCTGACACGGATTACGTGCCAACTGGGAGGTCATACTATCCGGAGGCGGTGCGCAGGACTCCACGTTACACCGGGTGGACTCCTGGTATGTACTCCGAGTAGTACAAAGATGTTCAAGGAGAGGTTGTGAGGGCTCGAATTACATAGTAGCTTGGAGTTTCGAGCCATGTACATAAATAGGGGTCGGAATGTTTAAGTGACCCAGTGGTGTTTCGTACGGTTGTACTCTCAGTATTCACTGCGGTGAAGGTTTGTATCAACTTATAAGTATATGTAATATATGTGTAGTATGTTGTTTGTATCTGGATTTGGATTTTGCTTTTCTTGTGTGATTAGTGTTGCATGTGAAGTGAGGCTCAGAAAGCATAAGCATGGTGTAATTATGAGTTTTTTTCGCTTCATATTGCAGGACTAAAGGGTTATGGAAAGTGGCGAGCCCAGTGTGGCTGACGCTCAGCGTCAGGAGAGAGAGAACAAGGCTAAAGCTGATGAAGATGCCGCAAGAGTCGAGTTACCACCACCACCACCACTCAGGCCACTGGCGGAGCAAAGCTTCATGGAGTACATGCGATTTGTACAGGAAAACCAAAACAAGTTCATGCAGGAAATGCTCAACCAGGTGGGACCTGGGCGAGCAGCGGAACCTAGGACCCTCACACTATCAGACTTCCTTAAAACCAAACCAGCACCGTTCGCTACGGCCAAGGACCCCATGGAAGCTGAAGACTGGTTGGTTGACACAGAGAGGAATCTGAAGGCTATTAAGGCCAGTGATGAAGAGAAGGTGCGTTTCGCTACACATCTTCTGAATGGTCCCGCAGCAGCTTGGTGGGATAATCAAATCATTATGAAGCCACCAGGGAGGGAATTTACCTGGAATGAGTTCAAGGAGAAGTTCAGGGAATATCATGTCCCTGATAGCGTCATGGAAATTATGCGGAGGCAATTTGAGGATCTGCAGCAGGGGACGCACCAGATGATATGGTACGTCAATGAATTCAGCAGACTGTCTCGCTATGCTGCGGATGAAGTGGATACAGATAAAAAGAGAATCAAGAGATTTCTGAGAGGGATGGATCCTTATGCAGCCATGCAATTAAGGACTTCCAAACCAGCGAACTTTCAAGAGCTGATGAACTCTGCTGTCACTTGGGAGAATGACTACAAGTTGGTTCAGTTGAACCGACAGAAGAAGGCCAAGTTTGAGCCTAAGAAGTTCCAACCCAGTAGACCCACGACCAACTTGAGCTTCAAGCCAAGAATAAAGTCGGGAGGAGCTCCAACTAATCGTGGACCATTCAACCCGAGGAATAAGGTTATCTGCCATAATTGTGGACTTCCGGGACATTTCAAGAATGAGTGTAAACAACCTAGAGTTGTATGCTTTGGGTGTGGAAAGGAGGGACACATAAAGCCAGATTGCCCTAACCAGGCAACTAAAGGAGGGTTCAACAAGAGTGGAGCAAAGCCTGGAGGAGCCAGCGGATTTTCTGCTGGAAGTGGTAGCAGCGGGAAGAACAATAATGGTAAAAGAGCTAGAACCTTCGGGAAACTGAACTGCACATCTCTGGAGGAGGCTGACAACTCAGATACTGCCGTACTAGGTACGCTCAGTCTTCTTACCCAATATGGCAAAGTTTTATTTGATACCGGTGCCACCACATCATTCATCTCTAGTTATTTTGTGGATAAGTATGGGGTAAGGTGTTCACGTTTAGAATGTCCTCTTACCGTTATGACGGCGGGAGGTACGCTCGTAGTTACGCGTGCTAGACCAGATCAAGTCATCATGATCTGTGGTTGCACGTACTATGCGGATCTATTCGTTATTCCTTTGAAGAACATTGATGCTGTTCTGGGAATGGACTGGATGACGGAGAACAGAGCTTTGATTGATTGTGAGGAGAAGACAGTTTCTCTTAGGAGACCTGGAGGAGGAAGAGTCACATATCAAGCAGACAAACATACTCATGTAGAGGCAGAACTCCAACTCAACTCACTCAATGAAGCTAAATTAGAAGATATACCAGTAGTCAATGAGTTTCCAGATGTTTTTCCAGCAGAATTGCCGGGAATGCCACCAGATAGGGAGATAGAGTTTACCATTGACTTGATACCAGGTACATCACCCATTGCTCAGGCACCATACAAGATGGGTCCTAAGGAGTTAAAAGAACTTAAGGAACAGTTAGATGAGCTGGAAAGTAAGGGATTCATCAGAGAGAGTGTTTCACCATGGGGATCACCCGTGATATTTGTGGGCAAGAGAGATGGAGGCAGAAGAATGTGTGGTGATTTCAGAAATCTGAACAATGTCACTATCAAGAACAAGTATCCATTACCAAGAATACAAGATCTATTTGATCAAGTTTACGGAGCTGGAGTGTTCTCCAAGATTGATCTCAGATCAGGGTATCACCAAATCAAGATCAAACCAGAAGATGTACCCAAAACAGCTTTTGTTTCAAGGTACGGACATCATGAATATTTGGTTGTTCCTTTTGGGCTGACCAATGCACCTGCTATTTTCATGAATTTGATGAACAAGATCTTCATGCCATACTTGGATAAGTTCGTGATTGTGTTCATCGATGATATCTTGATATATTCAAAGAACAAAGAAGATCATGCCAAGCATTTAAGAATAGCGTTACAAGTTCTGAGGGAACATCAACTCTATGCAAAATTCAGCAAGTGTGAGTTCTGGTTAGACCAAGTGGAATTTCTTGGACATGTTATCAGCAAAGAAGGTATTGCAGTAAATCCTGACAAAGTACAGTCAGTCTTAGACTGGAAGGCACCAACCACTGTGAAGGAAGTTCGAGGATTCCTTGGAATGGCCGGGTATTACAGAAGATTCATTGAGGGATTCTCTAAAATAGCTGGGCCGATGACCAATTTGTTAAGGAAGAACACTCCTTTCATATGGTCAGATAAGTGTGAAGCCAGTTTTCAAGAGTTAAAGAAACGGCTAACAACAGCTCCAATCTTAGCAGTACCAGAACCGGGCAAGGATTATACTGTTTATTGTGATGCATCCAAGAATGGATTGGGATGTGTGCTCATGCAAGATCGTAAGGTAATAGCTTATGGTTCAAGACAGCTCAAACCACATGAAGTTAATTACCCAACACATGACTTAGAATTGGCAGCGGTGGTGTTTGCTCTGAAGAGGTGGAGGTCATTTCTCTATGGATCAAAGTGCGAACTTTACACAGACCACAAGAGTCTCAAATATTTCTTCACTCAGAAAGAGTTAAACATGAGGCAGAGGAGATGGTTAGAATTGATCAAAGACTACGATCTTACTATCAATTATACCCCAGGGAAAGCCAATGTGGTAGCCGATGTTTTAAGTCGGAAGAGTACTGACAGTCCACCAATTCAATATGAGTTACCAAAAGAGTTGCAAAGAGAAATTGAACAAGCAGAGATTGAGGTACTAGAGGTACAATCTTTGGGAGGCTTGTATACCATGCAGGTCATGGAAGAAAGAACAAGTGATCTTAGAAATGAGATAATCCGGCGGCAAGACGAAGATCCATTCATAAAAGAAGAACTCCAGAGAATTGGGGAAGGAAGACCTTCTGAATTTCATTTAGGAGAACATGGTTCGTTATGGTTCAACAAGAGGCTTTGTGTACCTGACATTCCGGAGATTAAGAAATTGATACTTCGGGAGGCACATGAAACGCCGTACTCTATTCATCCTGGAAGTGCCAAGATGTATATGGATCTCAGAGATATATTTTGGTGGAACAACATGAAAAGAGAGATTGCCAAGTATGTTTCTGAATGTCACACATGTCAGAGAGTAAAGGCTGAACATCAAAGTCCGGCAGGACCATTACAACCTTTGGAGATTCCTGAATGGAAGTGGGAGGAAATTGGTATGGATTTCATTACAGGATTACCAATGACTAAAACCCAAAAGGACATGATATGGGTTATTGTAGACAGGTTGACCAAAAGTGCTCATTTCTTAGCAGTCAATCAAAAGGATCATGCCGAGAAACTGGTAAATATATATGTCAAGGAAATAGTCAGCAAACATGGAGTACCAAAAAGAATAGTTTCAGATCGAGGATCTGTGTTTACTTCGATATTCTGGAGAAAACTTCAGGAAGCTCTAGGATCTCAACTAGATTTCAGTACTGCTTATCATCCTCAAACCGGAGGGCAAACTGAAAGAACTAATCAGATTCTGGAAGACATGCTTCGGGCATGTGTCCTTGATTTTGGAGGATCATGGGATGAACATTTACCATTAGCGGAATTCTCCTACAACAATAGTTATCAAAGCAGCCTTAAGGCAGCACCTTTTGAAGTACTGTATGGCCGAAAGTGTAGGTCACCAATTTGTTGGTTCGAAACCGGAGAAAAGTCTGAATTTGAACCAGATTACATCAAAGATCAGCAACGAGTTGTTGATATCATTCGAGACCGTTTGAAAATAGCTCAAAGCCGTCAAAAGAGTTATGCAGATCAGAAGAGAAGGACTTGGGAACCGGAAGTCGGGGATCTGGTATATCTCCGAGTTAGTCCAATGAAAGGGCTTATGAGGTTCGGTGTTAAAGGAAAACTAAGTCCTCGGTATATAGGACCTTATAAGATCCTAGCTCAGAACCGGAATGTAGCCTATACCCTACAGCTACCTGATCGGTTAAAACAAGTTCACAATGTTTTCCACGTATCCCAACTCCGAAAGTGTTTGAAGGAGCCGGAAGACTCGATTAATCAAGAGGAATTAGAATTGGAATCAGACCTCACATATGTCGAGGAACCAGAAAAGATTCTAGCCGAAGATTGGAAAAGACTCCGAAACCGAGCAATCAAGTACTGCAAGGTACAGTGGAAACATCATCCTGAACGAGAAGCTACCTGGGAGAAAGAAGAAGAACTACGACAGAACTACCCCGAGCTATTCAGGTATTATAGTTACAACTTCGGGACGAAGTTCTCATTAAGGAGGGAAGACTGTAATGTCCCAGCGTTTAGGAACTCACGGGGGGTAGAATATAATTTGTGCATTTGCATGCATTTATTTGAAAAACCTGAATAAATTTTTCGCAAAGTTAAAACCCCGGAGTGACTGAGGTTCTACCCAGTAAATGGTGCTTTGGTAACAGATGTTACTATTAGCAGATGGGACTTTGGTATAACCTCTGGGTAATAATTGAATTTGAAACATTAGGGTTTAAATATTTAAATGATTTGAATAATTTGAATTGAGCTCAATTTGGAATTGAGTTTGAATTTAAATCAAATATAAATCAAATATAAAGGATAAGTTTATATCTTAACTTTAACTCATTTGATTACAATGAATAAATCAAACAGGAGTTATTTCCACATATTTACAAGCATAATAAAAAGAAAAAAAAACCATATGCTTTATTACTAAGAATATAGATATTACAAAGTTCTTACAAGGGAACCCAAAAGAAAATAAAAGATTACAATTGCATTACAGGAATTTAAACCTAAAGCTAAACTTAACTACTCCAGAATAGCTAATTCTCCAAAACCTGCAAAAACAAACATGAAACAAAAATACAAAGTGTTAGTGGGGGGGGTTAGTACCCTCAGAATTCAGTGAGGTGCACTGATTAATCATCATAGGGTTTTAAATCCAACAAGTAGTATCTGTTCTGAATTATTTGCCTCAGACCAACATCACAGGCATACTCCTGGAATTACACTTGGCAACATCAAATTTAAATCACCAGGCGAGGGATAAGGACAGTGAGTAACCAGTGCGGCAAGGGGATGAGACCAACCAGGTCAGGGAAAATATCCACACCATAGGTGGCAGCACATAACTTACTGCCGCAGCAATAAGCAGCTTAGTCATTCACAAGCACACAGCACACTCAGACCACCACTTTGGTGCTGTCAACACACCACCTGGAGTATAAAACCTCCAGCAACCGTAGGGGATGAGGTCACACCTCATAGTACCTGCTCAAGCACCAAATACCAGGAAAGGATAACATCCACACAAGCAAGCCATCAGTCACTGGAGCAAGTGTTTGCAAGATTGCAAGCAATCAAACAAGGCCAAGGTACCAGGGAGCACAAGGAGGAAAACAAGCAATCCACAAGCACCAAAATCCACCAACCACTTGATCTATAGCCAAGGTGAATCCCTAAGTACCCTCTAAGCCAAATCTTTGGCTAAGTTGCACATAGGAATGGTTGGGGAGCTAAACCCTCAGGTTGGCATAGTGTTGCTATGCTAATCTCATCACTGGGTATTAATTTTCAAGCAAAGTATCTGTTCTCAGATTAATTAGGGCCTCAGACTATGCATCATGGGCTTGGGGGCAAAAGAAACAAATAGTAATATCTGTTCTTAATTCATGAGGAGTAAAGAAGCAAAAGAAATAAGTAATAGTATCTGTTCTTACTCATGAGGATCAAAGAAGAAAAAGAAAGCATGGATAGTATCTGTTCTTATCAGGGGATCTTAGGAAATAAGATAAAGAGATAGATGGCAACAGAAATATGTGACTAAAGCACAACCAGAAGCACTGGAAGTGTCACACACACACACCTGGTTGCTGGGCATCAGATCAAAGGATCTGACAGCCCAGAACCAAAGGGATTTTATGAAAGGAAAGTAATATGTGGGATACAATCATTGAGGGCATATCCTCTGAACAAAAGTTCAGAGTAACACCTCCCAAGTTAATTTGCACACCCACAAACCATTAGGAAAATTGTATACACCATGTTATTCCATACACAGACACAAGCAATTGTCACTGGGAGCAAACCCTAAGGGGATCAGTACCCAGAGCAGCATGGGATTAACCCAAATGAATTTCCAAGCAATAAATTCATCACCATATCCATCTCATAGCACAAGCCAGCAGAGAAATAAATTAGGGCATAATATAAATTTCCATCCAACACAGGGCATGACTAGGAATTCAACCAGCACGCATCCAGTAGGCATTTGGAAACAATCCAAGGCTACTAATTCCACACTAGTGCACAGGAGGCGTCACAAGCACGCACAAGCACGAATCAGCTCGATGGCTGATTCCAGAGCAAGAAGAAGATAGCAACTGTGAGTGGGAGAGGAAGAGTAGAGGGAAGAGAGAGGGGAGATCACTTACAGATGGACACCATAGTGGTGCCCATATCCGGTAGGAGAGGAAAGCACGGCGGCGGAGCCGCGGTTGCCCGTAGACCATCCCGGCGGCAGCGTCCACGGGAAGTCGTCGCAGCAGCAGCACAACATCTCCCGCGACCAGGAGATGGCACCACGGCCACCAGGGCGGAGAAGAAGCGTCCAAGACCTAACCCTAGGGTTAGGGTTTGGAGATCTCCACGGGAGCACCACGGGAAGAAGAACGGATCGAGGAGGTAGATGAGGGAACAAGCAAGGAGGGGCGAGGAAGGCTCTAGGTCACTGCGGTGGAGGAACACGGGGAAGGCCAGGGGAATCGCCGGAGGCGATGGCGCGTCGCCATCTGCGTCGCCTTCCTCGTCGCCTCGCGCGGAAGCGGAGGGGATAAGGTGCGGGGCGGGGCAGATGCGGTGCGGCTGGTCTGGTCCAGCCTGACCAGACCAGGGGGTTGGGCTTAACCCTAACCCCGGGGTCCACCTGTCAGCCCTAGGGGCAGACAGGTAATTTGACTAAATTTTAATAAAAATTAGGAAATTAAATAAAATAAAATATAAACATATCTAAATTTCTAATTTAAAGTACTAAACAAACCAGTATAACTTTAATTTAAACACCAAATCAAATAGGACATTACTAGTTGATTATTTGAAAATAATAATATATTCTAACAATTGCTAGAACCAAATAAATCAACTGATGGGCATATTATTTAAACTTCCTTCGATTGTAACTTTAAAAGAAATAAGTTATTACCATGTTTATGAGTAAGATAATAAGAAACCAGTCAGCTAAAAGTTAAAGTAATAAGAATTTAGTAAATTCAACTAGAAGCACTACTTATAAAGAACTGGGTGATTAAGCAAAACAATTTGAACTAAAGAATTAATATGGTCTTTCCAAAATTGCATACATCTCATCGTTATGC
This sequence comes from Alopecurus myosuroides, assembly GCA_028641055.1. Taxonomy (NCBI): domain Eukaryota; kingdom Viridiplantae; phylum Streptophyta; class Magnoliopsida; order Poales; family Poaceae; genus Alopecurus; species Alopecurus myosuroides. Next base: position 77,202,920 of record CM054057.1, read on the forward strand.
ATAATAGCATCATTTGCTTCTTTAAACATTGTCTTTACCGGACAATGATCGAATTTTGTAGAACAAGGAAGTCAAGATCCACCTCAAGCTTCAGACTTCATTACTTATCCATATCCAGGCAAGTTCATCACTTGCTCATGTCCATTGAATTATGTCATAACAACTATTTTCAAAACCTTATCGTATTACCACCTACTCCAAAAAGAATGCATGATCCTATTTTTATAATAATATGACTAAATGAATGACTACCCGAGGGGTAGTGTTCTGTTTGGTGGGCGGATGGAACCATGGTAAGATGAATAGGTCAAGGAAGGTTCCATCTGCATGGGAAAGTATTACCTAGGAAATAACAACAAATGCCGTCAGGATTCTTGCGCCGTAAATTCGCGTTGACCATGGATCTTCTATGGGGGAAGTAAGTCAGCCGTGATACTTTTCTCGTTCGCATGTCAACGGGCTGCCAGAGACGTATGCTGTACTCTCGCGTAGGTAGTGCGGGACTACATGCACATGGGTGGGATCCCTTAATTCCCACGGACTCTGCGGGTCTATGATGGTCTGCCAGGGGCGCGTAGGTATCCATCGTGAGGGGTGGAATCAGGCGTTCAACCTGCTGGCAGAAATGGGTGGGCATGCGTTGTGCGGAGAAGCACGGTTTTGCTTGGACCAACAACCGGGCCTCACACCTAAGTGGGAGTGGACAGGATTGCGCGCCTGGTTGTGCAACATGGTCTTGGTCGTCCATGGGTAAAGTAACGCACCTCTGCAGAGTGTAAAAGGATGTGGCATGTTACCCCTTGTTCCGGGAAGGAGCTGCGAACGCCGCAGGAAAGGCAACTCCATGAAAGTTCTAATCCTGTGAAGAATGGCGGGCATAGTTTTCATTATTAAAAGCAATCTCTTGAAGAAAGATTTGACAAAACTTGCATCTGTCTAGACTCCTTAGAGTCGAGGACCATAGTTAGTGCATACATTACTTCTGTACTTACAGGAACTTGCTGAGTAACGCTCGTTACTCATTCAATCCCATTTAACCCCTGCTTAGGTTATGAGAACCTAGAAGAAGCATCATTCAACATACTTGGAGGCCAGGAGGATATCTTCTACGAAGAACCGGACCTCTCCGGTGGAGTAGAAGGAGTTGACTATCTCATCCAGTACGGAGCAGACCCCAACGGGGAGGAGTCCGACTAGGTTTAGCCTAGTCTAAATAACTACTGAGTCACGGTTGAATCGAGCAGTCATAAACTCTTTTATGGACTGTTGAGTTCCCGTGATAGCAACTGTTTACTTTTCGGTGACCATTTCAACTTCAATAATGGATGACCTCCATGTGAGCTTATTCTGTTGTCAGTACTCTATGTTTGTAATATATTTGGTGTATGTTAATCAGACCCGCAATGTTTCTGCTGTACCACCCTGAGGGATGTAATATTTGCGGAACGGTGTTCTGTGAGTGTTATATCAACGACTGGCGTACTACAACATGCAGTGGTATGCCGGGTCACCACACTACCCGTGTACGAAATTCTTTCCTTTTTTTTTGTAATGTAATACGTTCTCATTTATAAGATAAAAATCTGGTTACAAAACACGTAAACACCGACGTTACAGTACTAAAAGGATAAAATAATCCTACACAAAAACCCAGCGCCTGTCCCTTTCCTTCGGAACCATCAAAGCGACCACCAAGAAAGAGTAGCCAGATCACCTCTTCACCCGAGCTCGACGCGGCTCAATCGCTGATCTGCAGCTTTACGGACCTCCAAAATGGTTTGCCAGAAGTAAAACCATTGTTGTTGAACGAATAAGATCGGGGAAACGTGGCCCCGGACACACCATCAAGCTACGGACCTAGCATCCCCGCATAATTACAACGTCGGAGAAGGACACCAGAGCTGCCAACCTCCAACCACAAATACAGCACCTGATGCACCATTTTCCAGCTGTCAGCTGCGCAGATAGCCGTTTGCGCGTACCCCGAACGACAAATCCTCTCTGCTCCACCATGACGTCGGAGACAACACCGCATCAACGGGGACAGAGCAGAAGTAGAGACACACCTGATGTGATCGCCGCCACCACCTCGCCGACACCATCCATGAACCGTAACGCGACCGATCTTAAAGATCGGCAAACACACGATACCATCAACTCCGAGACATCGCCATGAAGGACGACGTCGGTGTGGGAATAGAGTTGAGACAGATTTATTCGTCGTGGCGCCACTCCCACCACCAACGACCTACAAAACCAAAACCTAATTACAGAACGGAGGAACGGTCCCCCCTCCCGCTGCCACCAGATCAACAGTCGGAGGGAGAGGGGATCAACGCTCCGGCCGGTGAATATCGGTGGTAGACGTCCGTCTCCCTAGTCGCCGCTCCAGGCGGCTTTACTACCCCGTATATGAAGCTCTTCCCTAACGAGTAAGAACATACACGCGTGTGTTTTGTACCCGTGTGTGAAAGGGGTCGTATAGTAGTGGTATTTTAGCAAGAACATACACGCGTGTTGGTAATTGGTACCAGTAAAATGATCTACCAAAAATCAGTGACCGTTGACGACCCGCGTGCCGAGAAATTTCAGCACTATCTAGTCTAGGTAAAAAAGCAGAAGCTCTTTTGACCTTCCAGTAGAGGAGCAGAGCCAAAACGGGAAAATGTTGGACCGGTCTGCGGTCTCATTCTACGGGCGCAAGACTGGTCTGGGTGACCGATCCGTCAAACCAGGCTTCACCTGAGCCAATGACAACGACCGACCGAATAAAAAACGCCGTGATAGAGAGACACTTGCAGGGTTCCGTCCCATTTCGCGGGCCCTTCCTGTCCACCTGATACGTGTGTGGAAGCGCGTGTGCCGGTCACGGATCAAGTCCAGGCTCCCTGCCCAGCAAGTAAACACAAAGAGAAGCTTCTGTCCGCCGGATCGCGACGTCAACCCCGACGTGGTTTACACGTGAGCCATGACCACCTGCTGGCCCCCCCTTGATCGTCACAGATGGTTTCATCGGCAGGGAACTACAGAGACCAGCCCTCGTCCCTATCACTCGCCCTGTCCCTCGGCGCCGTGGCCGAGCGTAAGAAGAAGATGGGCCGGCGCGCCGCGGCCGCCAGGGGCGGCGATGACGCCGGGGAGTTCGCCTGCAAGACCTGCGGCCGCTCGTTCCCGACGTTCCAGGCGCTCGGAGGGCATCGGACCAGCCACCTCCGAGCCCGCCACGGCCTCGCGCTCGCCCTCGCCGGGGATCACTACTCCGGCAAGCCCAAGAAGACTACTTCGACAGATGATGAGAAGGCGGCAGCAGTACACCAGTGCCACGTCTGCGGCCTCGGCTTCGAGACGGGGCAGGCGCTCGGCGGCCACATGCGCAGGCACCGCGAGGAGACCGCCCCAACAGCGCAGGCGCCGCCCGTTCTGCTCCAGCTGTTCGTTTAGATAGCCAGATCGACTGGTTGGTTGATTCTCTCTAGCTAGCTCGATTTAGTGCAGTCGTGCAGAGTTCCTGTTCAGTACTCGTAGTCGTAGGAGGTTCATTCGTTCCTATTTGTACATACTCCGTACATCGCTAGGAATTGTTCATTCATTCTTTATACAGCCCGATTATATATATACATTGATTCGTTCGTTCCAATGAATTTGACTCCCATTTCCGGCACCTGAAAATTAATTCAGTTATTGACTAGATCACAGCCTAGCATCGATCGTGTGCTGTTTTCTTGGATTTAATCCAAGCATGTGGTAAGTTAGAACTTAGAACACACACTTAGCGATCAATGAACTATGATCCAACAAATATATTTTCAACATTCCGTACTTTTATACTATTCCTGGTGGCGATTGCAACTTGAGTTACAATAGCACACGATGCATAATGCAGACATATTTCTTTCTCTACAACATATTTTTCAATCTTCTACATCTTCAACCTCGCTGCACCTAAATTCATTTTACGAGCATGAACAACATGAGGCAAATGCAGTTCCAGCTGCATCTTTCCTTCGGTACACAGTTTCCTTTATTGCTTTTCTTCATCTTATTGTTTGCCTCATGTGTGTGCCCTCCCCACTTTCTTTCTTTATCAGACTTGTTCATCTCCTCGAGTGTAATGCTTTAATCTTCAAATGTGCGTCTTATCTTCAGCGAACAACTTAAAAATCTGAATGCATACCGCGGTATAACGGAAAATCGAAGAAAATAAGCAAAATGGTCAAATCGGCCTTTAAAAAAAAAACCCTGATCGACCAACCCATAAAAAATTTAACTCGTTGGATGAGTTGATGTTGTTCCCGGTAGCGGCCAGGAGCTCGATATCCTTATTCACCATCTAAAACCCCATAGTAGGCGCCTATATGTACATACGTCGTAGGAGGTTCATTGATGCGTTCCTATATGTACATACGTCGGTAGGAATTATTCATTCATTCTTTATACAGATTATATATACATACGGCGTATCCTGCAGGATGATGTAGGGTTGTGGCTCCAACTCATCAAAGCAAAATACCTGAGAGGATGCCCCCTATTATCCTGTGAACGCCGGGAGGGATCCCAGTTCTGGAGATCTATCCAATCCCTCAAGTTTGATATTCGGGAGGGCACGATTTTTGCAGTAGGGGATGGTCGCTCCACCCTGTTCTGGGTGGATGCGTGGCTCGGGGACCGGCCCCTCCATCTTGTCCATCCGTGTTTGTTTGCGATTTGCTCAGACCTCATGCTCCTGGTTGCTGATGCCGCGCCAAATGGAATTTGGAACATCTCATTCCGAAGGACGTTTGGAGCGGCAGAAGCGGCTGCATGGCTGAGCTTAGGGCCACGTTACCGGGTGCCTTAGATGGAGGCCCAGATAGGGTGTCGTGGCGGCTAACGCCTTCAGGGTCCTTCTCGGTTAAGTCTGCCTACCGTAGTCTCTTTCACGGTCAGGGGCAGGAGTGGGTCTCCAAGCTCTGGAAAGCACCCCTCCCCCTGAAGATTAGGATTTTTGTTTGGCAATTGCTGCGTAACCGCCTCCCGTCGGGGGTGGAGGTGCGGAAGCGACATGGGCCCGGGGATGGTATGTGTCCACTTTGTGGGGTCCCAGAGACGGAAACCCATATTTTGTTCACATGCACTGCGGCTCGGTTCCTATGGAACTTCGTCTTTGAAGGTTTGGAGCCGGAATGGCGGGCATCAGACCTTGGCGAATTCCTGGAACTCCAGGCAAGGAGAACCGGGAGGGGGCGACGCCTCTTCTGGGTTGTCTTTGCCGGGATGACGTGGACCCTCTGGACGATTAGAAATAAGATGGTGATAGAACGAGTCTTCCTTAGACGAGTTGCTGACTCGGTGTTCAAACGTCTTGCTTTTTTGCAGCAGTGGCACCCGTTGTGTGGACAGCGGGACATGGCTCAGCTGGACGATACCATGGACCGTTTGGTGGTGTCCACGCGGCGGATCTCCAACCCTTCTTCGGGCTGAGCTCTGTGAGCGGAGGGGCCCTCACCTTCTTCAGCCCCACCTCGTCCTCTTTTCTCTTCATGTTTTTCTTGCTGCTATTTGCAACTTTGGGCTTATTTGTGTTGTTGCCCCACCGAACCTTATTCTCTTCTCGCCCCTCTCTTTGTTGTATCGGTTGTATGAACTCGATGTGGTGGTTGCTTTATTTATAAAGCTGGGCGTAAAGCCTTTTTCGGCATTATATATACATTGATTCGTTCGTTCAAATGAATTTGGCTCCCATTTCCGGCACCTAAAAATTAATTGATTTATTTACTAGATCAGAGCCAAGCATCGATCGTGTGATGTTTTCTTCGATTTAGTCCAAGCATGTGGTAAGTTAGAACTTAGAACACACACTTAGCGATCAATGAACTATGATCCAACAAATATGTTCTCAACATTCTGTACTCTTATACTATTACTGGTGGCGATTGTGTCAAGAATATAATGCATTGCCTAACCCTTTCTATCCGTTCAGACTTTTGGGATAATTGGCTAGTGCAGCAATTCAGTATGGTATCTGAGCCAGAGGTCTCATGTTCAAATCCTGGTCAACGCAGTATTTAATTAAATACTTGCGGGCACCCTAAAATCCACGCGCTAGACGCGTGAAGTCAAATCCACGTCCTCAGCCCGTGAAGAAAAAGTCCACCGACCTAGACGTGAGGGTGAGTGTCAAGAATATAATGCATGGCCTGGCCCTTTCCATCAGTTCGGACTTTTGGGATAATTGGCTAGTGCAGCAATTCAATAGATTGCAACCGCGATTTAAATTACAATAGCACACGATGCATAATGCAGACATATTTCTTTCTCCAGAACATATTTTTCAGTCTTGTACATCTTCAACCTCGATGCATCTAAATTAATCTTGCGAGCGTGAACAACACGAGGCAAATGCAGTTCCAGCTGCATCTTTCATTCAGTACTGTTATTTTCTTTCTCACTTTTCTTTATTACTTTCTTCATCTTATTGTTTGCCTCATGTGCGAGCCCTGCCCACTTTCTTCCTTTATCAGACTTGTTCATCTCCTCAATTGTAATGCTTTAATCTTCTGATGGATATACGGAAACGACACCGGTCAGTACTGCCCCCCGCGTCGTCCTCCTCTGGCGGCTCGGGGGAAACCCTAAACCGCCGCCGCCCGCCTCCCCTGCTTCGTTGCTGCCGGATGGGACGCCGGCAAAGGCCGCGCGCGCCCCTGTGAAGGTGGCGGCAGGGCTCTTCGCTCGGGGCATCACATCTCGGGCCAGGGGCTCCTCTCGGTGCGGTTGGTGCTCGATGCGGTAGGTGGGCAGGCCGGCGCCTGCCGGTGGCCGTGAGGCGGTGGTGCAACGCGGCCGGAAGGTGCAAGGTGTGGAGTAGGAGCGCCGTTCGAGCGGGCCCGGGCGGCTCGGTCTGACGGTAGGGGGCGGCCGTGTGGCGGCAGGTGGGCGGGCCGGCGAGGGCGGCGCCTGCCGGGGGCGCGGCAGCGGCTAGAGGCCGATGGTGGAGGTCCCGGCGTTGGGGTGGGATGCCATCCGGGCGGGCCCGATCTAGCCATGGACGGGGTGGAGGTATGCTGCAGTTTGGGCAGCAGTGCGGGCGTGGGGATGATGTGGCAGAGCTTATTGGTGGTGGCCGGGGTTTGGCAGTGCTAGAGCTCCTGCCGGCATGGTGCTGGGAGGCGTCGTCCTCTCCGACCAGTGCCTCCGCGCGGTGTGGTGCTCCGGCCGTGGGATGGACGGTATCCGGACCACAGCTCTGGTGGGTCGTGGTGTGGGTATCGGTGGTGCTCGTTGGGGAGGAGGAAGCCGGGGCGGCGGCCCTGGATATGCGGATGTGGAACCTGGTCCCGCTTCCGTCGTTTTTCTCGGGTGAACTCTCCTCGCTCCTCGACGGTACGGAGCGCCTTTCGATCCTGGGCGAGGGACATGGGGTCCCTTCAAGTGGCGAGGACGGCGGTTTGCGGGTCTAGGTGTTCAGGCTTTGAAGACGGCGCTCTCCGGCGGTGTCTCCCTCTTGGCCGTTGGTGCCTTGGTGTTCTTGTTAGCTTAGTCGGTTTCTAGCTTAGGCTCCTCAAGATTTGCTTGTGGTGGCTTGTGCTTGTTAGCTGTGTTTCAGTGTGTTGTCTTTGCCGTTGTAATATGTGAACCTCGGGGCTTTGTTAAGTCAAAGTCGGGCAATAAAGTTTGCCTTTTATCTAAAAAAAAAAGTACCGAGTTTTGTAGGCTTTAAAACCACAACCACTATGGATCCGTTGTTCTACATCAGGTCTGCTCACATTGCGAGGATTTTTGCAGTGATTATGGCTTTCCCCTTGGAGAAAAAACCAAACCAACACATTAGAGTAGGCTTACATGGTCCTTTTACCTCGAGAAGTTCATCAGAGGCCAAGTTACTAGCTTTACCGTGACCACCGAACTTCTTTTAGTTTTCTTTCCTGGAAAGCCATTAGAGCCTTGATCAATTTGGTCGTGGAACCATGATACATATACGTACAAATACTTTAAAAAATTATAAACTAATAGAAAACATATAGGAATCTCCTCTTACATGTACATGGAGCTCCAAGGTTACGCCTCGACCTCATCCCGTGGAGACTATTTGCACATCATCATTAGATTGTAGATGATTGTACTCGAGCAAGAAAATCAACACTAGAGGAGTTTGTAATTTTAACCTAGTAGATAAGATTAGTTTATTTATGACAGGTGAAGCTTAGCTATCCACCCTGTCTTAACCTGAAAACTAAATTATAGCTACGATAAAATTATGAGTGTTTAAACCATACTATTAGGCCAAGATGTTTAGATCAACACTATCATGAGCAAAGAGAATTAGTTATCTAGCTTTTACTCTAAGTCTACTAGCTAACACTTGTCTTCCAGGAACACATGGGAGATTCATAATGAATATATTTCTTAAGAATGTGAGAACATGTCAACAAAAGCAGAGCATTAGAAAATTCTCAACGCCGTTCATATCATCTAGTCAGGACTTTCTAGCTGGTGGTCCATTTTTGTTTTGTTTCTGAAACTCCGGTTATAAGTAATAAGACCTTGCCAATGAAGTGTGTACGTGAAAGTCAGTTGTGGAGGCAAGTTTGAAGTATCCGGTACTTTTAAGTTGTAACCAAGATCCCACTAGTGGCTGATCTGTTATATTCCTCTCCAGTTTTGATCGCTTATATGTTAGAGGACTGTTCAAGTTTTCTTACAATGAAACAAAAGACCGAGTTAATTATAATATATTAACCATCACAAAATTACTAATATAGAAGCTTAATCAACCTACAGACGAATTTTGAGATTTCTCCCATGTATATCGTTCTATGGCCAACAGAGTTGTCGATTTCCAAAAGAACACGCCAATGGTAGAGATACATGTAAAAAAATATCCCTTTGACCACAATGCAAGTATTGGCATGTACAATCTCACTGCCTCAAAAAATCGGTTCCATTGGACAACATGTTCTTCAAGAAACATCAAGACTATCAAGGAAACTCATTTTTTTTTCTTCTAAACCTCTTTTTTCTTCAGACATGCAGCCGTCACCAATTCATTTGATGCTTTGTGGAGTTATGAAATGCACTCTCCATCGAAATATAACATTCTTCGGAGTTTACTGGTAGAGTGGCTAAGTTATACCAGATGACGTCCTCCAACTTTGTGGACTTTGAACTAGAGTCCTTTCCACAAAAATCTTAGATATGGGGCTATACCATGCTTCTTTTGCACATTGATTCACATTATAGTGTGACAACAACAACAACTTGATATTCGCTAAATAAAAACTTTCATAACATGACCACACAACATTCTTATTCTCTTAATTAGTGACCACAATTACACGATGTCTTGTATTAGTTTTATTCACCAATAACTTGTGTTCTTCTCCAAAAGTGAAAGTTTCCCATCGGCAAGACTTCAATTTTAGTCGTGTATTCATCACATGCAATTAGTATATCCGAAAAGGTTGTCATTGATCTCCCATATTTCTTTGTAAAATCTTCAAATACAATAGGAGTTAAAGATTTAAAAGATTGAATGCAACATACAAACAAAATAATTTATACTCACCCTATGTTCCAAAAGTAGACTCGAAGGTTATGAAGTCAACCAAGATGATCATATTCTATAATAATTTGATTTATAACAGAACATACTTGTTATTATTTCATCACGATCCAATTATAAACATATTGAAATGAATGTGATTCCCCACTTATTTGTAGAAAAAGAGTCTCTACATAGGAAAACAACACTCTAACATCCGACTTTTTTTCGTAAATCTAAGTCTCAAACCATAGCCTATCTTAATGTGTAACCTAATAAACCAACATTCATTTCAAACCTATTTTTCATTGTAAATTGTCTAGGACAAATATGTATGTTATGCCATAGTACAACCTATTGACTATCATCAGATCGAACATTTGAAGTCGCACACATTCAGACACATGCACGTTTAATGGTAAATCGTGTGTCTTATGTCCTTGATGCCGTGAAGCAGACACAGATCTATCATGTGGAAATCTTAGATTTAATTAAGTGACATCTACTCTGGATCTAGTGTGTGTTTCTTTGGACCACACGAGCTTCCACGTGTAAGTTAGGTTATTGATGTTCATCTTTGTAATCTCAAAAGAAAATTTAATTATTTACTTTTTCAATTTTATTTTACAATCAGATCTTAAATCAGGGTCGGAAAAAATCAGCTCCTAAATTTGTATCTGGCATATAGGGGATATAGACAATTTATACAGTTTTAGCGAGCCGAGAGGGATAATTTCTACGTATAGGTTGCCCAAAATTTATACCTCGTAAAGCTCCTAAAAAGGTTGAAAAATCATGTCGCCAAATATCCATCAACAAAGACCAGAAAGTTCCGGCACTAGGTTGTTCAAGAACCTCGATGACAGCTGCTAGCTAGCCCTGAATCCGTCCCTCGCTCCTGCGCGGTGGAAGAGCTGACGCGCCGTGGAAGTATTTTGAGCCGCTGCACAACATCCACCGCAAGTAAACTCGGAGCAGTACCGTGTGGTCACCATCGATCGATGCTAATTCCCACAATCCTCATCGTCTGAATATTGAGCGCAGGAGAGTGTGTCACACCGGCGTGCGCAATGGAGCTTGGACTGTGACGGTTTTCCGAGCAGATCACACACACACCCTGATGAAGCAAGTGGGGCGGCGCAGGTTCTACCGTTCACACAGGAAGGTGCCGGAAGAGGACTATCAGTTCATACAAAGCTTGCATAACCAGAACATAACCACAACACAACTGATGGGAGCTCTTGGCAGTGTGCACGGTGTGTTGGGAATATGCCCTAGAGGCAATCATGTATGATGTAATTCCCACTGTATTCATAAAGTTATTAAGTTGTCCTTGTTTTGAACATCTGATACATGTCATTGAATATGTGATTCGATTGTGGAACCATGTATTCATGTTGTTCATACTAGATTGTCCTTGGTCTTTTAGGTTGTGCTGGACACACACCCTAGACTAATGTAAGTGTTGGCTGATGACACAGTTCCACTTGTCATGGGCATGGTGATGCCATTCCAACGTTCACGGACTTGGCTAAAGAGTTTAGCAAGTCGGACTGACCCACATTGAGATGCAACGATCAAGTCGTCATTTGCACGTCTCAATCAATGTAATCCTTAGACCTGAGGTTGTCGCACAATCCGAGTTGTGGATCACCGACTTAGGTTCTGTCAAACGTTGTTCTGTGACAAGGCAACTATAAAGGCAGAGTTCGGGTCGAATGAGAAGCAAGCTGCGTGATGTGGATAATCAAGATGGGATTTTGCCCCTCCGAATGGAGAGATATTCTCTGGGCCCTCTCGAGTGATATGATTCAGGAAGCATGGCCATGCGCAACTCAGTTAAGTGTTAACTGTGTCTATTGACTAAAGAGTTAGTCAGATGAATCACATATCACGGATCGAGAAGAGAGTTGAGCTATTTAAGGGATGACGATAAATCGCCTATAGCTCGACAAGGTATATCGTGAGGCAAAAGGGACTAAGATGAATATCGCATTGAAAGGTATGTCGTCATGACTCAATGGGACTTGGGAGTCGGCACGTTCTGCTAGGAGCCGCTACCGATTGATCGATTGAGAGTCGGACTCCAATCGTGTCCAAGTCGCCATGAGCCTGCAGGGTCGCACACTTAAGAGCGGGAGCAAATATTGGTTGGGTTGGACCCGAACCGGAAATGGACTAAATTAGTGAGTCGGACTCACAGAGGGAATGGGCCACAAGTGTTGTGCAGCCCATTACCATACGCTATATAAAGAGGGGCGCAGGTTGCCCAGCGGGCACGTTAGTCCACTCTCCCATGCGTTGGGAACCCTAGCCCCACTCAGTCCAGCCGCCGCACCGGACCTAGCAGTCCGCCGTCGGAGCTCCTCCTCGTACGTGTGGATACCGGCAGAGGTGCTGTACGTTCAGCACTTCGACGTTCGAGGGATTGGATCGGCCGGACCGGATCGTGGGACTGCACTGCCCCGACCAGACGCGCTACATCGATAATCCGCACCTGCGCGTCTAGTGGTAATACTCGTGGCCTTCTACCTCGGCTAGATCTTGGGAGTACCGCGTAGGAAAAGTTTTTCGTTTATCTATACGCGCCCCAACAGTGGTATCAGAGCGGTAGCTTCTGGTATTAGGCCCGAGATCCGTACATATGTGATATGTAGTTAGCGTTAGATGTGATCTAATTGCTGTTTTGGTGGTCGGTCTATGAGATAGATCGGTTTTGTACAAGGTTGATTGGATCAATCGTACTCGGGGTTAATGGATGATCTGGTTTCCGTGATCATACTGCTAAGGTCGTGGAACAACTTACCCCTACCGGTCGGTTTCCGCCATCGGGGTATACCGTGACACATAAATCCAGTTGCGGTGATCGAAGATCAAAGAGTTTGGTCGAATCGGAATACGGATCAGATTCGGGTAAAATCGTTTTATCCGATGAAGAAATCCATGATCGGAATGCAGATGAGATCTGCGTTTTCCGAAATCAACGGGCGCTGCCCGCACCCGCCTTAGATGTCGTTGCGAATTTCACAACGCCGGTAGATATCGTATCTATGCATAACTTGTTTTTGCAGGAAGTTGTGAATGGTATGGCTTATGTGCATGTGATGTGTGTAATCCATACATGATTTGCGTATCATGTTTTTGTCAGCCGGCTGGAGCCTAGGTGCTGTCATTTTATTGTATACCGGCCTGCGTGTCGGATTCTCTATGTAAATTTCATTTACTTAGCTAGTGTAGCTTGTTGGAGAACCCGGAAGGCATGCAAGTCGATGTACAAGTCGACTACATGGAGTAAGATGGCACGTGACAAGAGTTGGCACGAGTCGAATTACAAGCTTCGTGGCGATGGAGATCACCATGAAGAGAGCCATACCATTTCACATTATAATTGCTTTATTTGTGTTATTGTTATGCCTCTATTTATCTCTATTTAGATAGTTGGTAGATTCTTTAATCCCTCAAAGAAGGTCTAGTCGGTCGCCCCGCCAGTGCTGCACCATCACAAGTCGGACATTCTTGGTAGTGGGCTCATAAAATTGAGGTGCTACCAATTCTTTCCGGTTAGGTGGGTTTGAGTCGGACTCTTACAAGCAGAAGCACTTGGTAATCTAGACGAGCCCATCACAACGGTTGTGGGGCTCGGGGCGAGGTAGGTTGGGAGCCGGGGCATGTGATGTCACCCAACTAACAGGAGTCGTATAGAGATACGATTGGCAAGATGTTGCCTACCTAGATCACTTGATGGCTAGCGGTGATGCTAAAGCTCACTAGTCGGCTTGCTTATTTAGGATCTTGAATCACTTAGCAACCATCGGAGGGATGTTGGTTCTAGTGGGAGCATAAGTATTAAAGCGTTTAATATGCCTGCTCTTTTATGAATACATGTCTTAAGTGTTTTTGCGTATTTTCTGTTGTAGATCAATGGCACCTAGCAACCTTCCTCAGTTGTCCACTTTTGCGTTGAGGTCAATCCTAGAGAAAGATAAGCTTAATGGAATTAATTTCACCAACTGATATCGTAATCTGAGGATAGTCCTCAAGCATGACAAGAAAGAACATGTTCTAGAAACTCCACTTCCAGATGAGCCTGATGACGATGCGACTGTCGCTGTCATGAATGCCTACCGTAAGGCTAGAGATGAGTCTACGGAAATTAGCTGTCTTATGCTTGCACACATGGAACCGGACTTGCAGCAGCAGTTCGAAAATGTTGAGGCCTACGATATGATCGAAAGCCTCAAAAGTATGTTCCAGGCTCAAGCAAGGACTGAGAGGTATCAAGTCTCTCAAGCTTTGCTTGGCTGTAAGCTGAAAGACGGCGATCCACTGAGTCCGCATGTAATCAAGATGATTGGTTACATACAGTCTTTGGATCGCTTGGGCTTCTCAATTAAAGAAGAGATCGCCACTGATATAATTCTGAACTCTCTTCCTAGTGCGTATGGTCCGTTCATCTCGAACTACCATATGCATGGTATGGATAAGAGTATCACTGAATTACATGGGATGCTCAAAACGGCAGAGGCTGATATCAAGAAAGGCGCCAGTCAAGTGTTGATGGTGCAGAATAAGGCTAAGTTCAAGAAGAGTTCTTGGACTAAGAAGAAGAAGGATAAGTCAGGAGGTAGCGCCCATGGCCCTGTCCAGAGTGCTTCCTCAAAGACTAAGCCTTCTCCTACAGCCGGAGCCAATTGCTTCTATTGCAAGCAGGATGGCCACTGGAAGAGGAACTGCACCAAGTATTTGGCTGACAAGGCCAAGAGTGGAGGTATGACTTCCGACTCAGGTACACTTGTGTGTAATGTTATAGACATTTATCTTGCTGATGCACCTAATAGTTCTTGGGTATATGATACCGGATCAGTCATTCACATTTGCAACTCGTTGCAGGGGCTGGTAAGAACTAGGAGCGTGGCAAGAGGAGAGGTTGATATTCGGGTCGGCAACAAGGCGAGAGTCGCTGCGTTGGAAGTCGGCACGATGCAACTTCATTTACCTTCAGGATTTATTTTGGAACTGAATAATTGTTATTATGTTCCAGCACTTAGTCGAAACATTATTTCCGCCTCATGTTTGATGAGACAAGGTTATGAGTCGAATATTAAGAATAATGGTTGTTCTTTATATTTGAAAGATATGTTTCATGGCTTTGCACCCGTTCAGAACGGGTTATTTATTTTAAATCTTGATAGTGAATCGGTCTATAACATAAATGTTAAAAGGTTGAAACCAAATGATCTGAATATGACTTACTTTTGGCACTGTCGGCTTGGTCATATAAGTTGGAAGCGCATGAAGAAGCTCCATGATGATGGACTTCTAACTTCGTTTGACTTAGAGTCATTCGAGACATGCGAATCATGCCTACTAGGCAAGATGACCAAGACACCTTTTGCAAGGAGTTGTGAAAGGGCGTCCGACTTGTTGGAACTAATACATAGTGATGTATGTGGACCAATGAGCACGACAGCCAGAGGTGGTTATGAGTACTTCATTACCTTCACTGATGATTTGAGTAGGTATGGATATATCTATTTAATGAAACACAAGTCGGAAGCCTTTGAAAAGTTCAAGGAATTCCAGAGTGAGGTACAGAATCAGCTCGGCAAGAAAATAAAGTTTCTACGGTCGGACCGTGGAGGCGAGTACATGAGCCATGAGTTTGATGACCATCTAAAGAGTTGTGGAATAGTTCCTCAACTCACTCCGCCGGGTACACCGCAGAGAAACGGTGTATCGGAACGGAGAAATCGGACCCTGTTGGACATGGTACGATCAATGATGAGTCGGACAGATCTACCTTTATCATTTTGGGGTTATTGTCTAGAAACTGCAGCTTTCACACTAAACAGAGTACCATCAAAGTCAGTAGAGAAGACACCACATGAGATGTGGACGGGCAAAAAGCCAAGTTTGTCTTTTCTTAAGATTTGGGGTTGTGAAGCATTTGTCAAGCGACTTCAGTCAGACAAGCTCACGCCCAAGTCGGATAAGTGTATTTTCGTGGGGTATCCGAGGGAAACCTTGGGGTACTACTTCTACAACCGGGAAGAGGGCAAAGTGTTTGTCGCTCGGAATGGTGTCTTCCTTGAGAAAGAGTTTCTCAGTCGGGAAGTCAGTGGGAGCACAGTGCAACTCGAAGAAATTCGAGAGGAACCGGCTAGGGGCGAGTCGGCGAACGCCTTGGAGGCTGAGCCGGTCGTGGTACCTACACCGGTAACAGCACCTGAACCACGGAGATCTGCCAGATTACAGAGTGCTCGAGATGTTTTACTGTTAGACAGTAATGAGCCGGCAACTTATTCGGAAGCGATGGTGGGATCTGATTCCGAGTCATGGCTTGGAGCCATGAGATCCGAGTTAAAGTCCATGGATGAAAACCAAGTTTGGAATTTGGTTGATCTTCCTGACGGTGCAAGACCCGTCGAGTGCAAATGGGTCTTTAAGAAGAAAATTGATATGGATGGAAATATTTCCGTCTATAAAGCACGACTTGTCGCGAAGGGGTTCCGACAGGTTCAAGGAGTTGACTATGACGAGACATTCTCGCCTGTAGCGATGC
Organism: Alopecurus myosuroides; assembly: GCA_028641055.1. Lineage (NCBI taxonomy): Eukaryota > Viridiplantae > Streptophyta > Magnoliopsida > Poales > Poaceae > Alopecurus > Alopecurus myosuroides. The sequence continues at coordinate 77,219,002 of CM054057.1, forward strand.
TTAAATCAATTCGGATCATGTTAGCCATAGCAGCCTATTTCGACTATGAGATATGGCAGATGGATGTCAAGACGGCTTTCCTTAATGGAAATTTAACTGAGGACGTGTATATGATACAGCCCGAAGGTTTTGTCGATCCAGCTAATGCTGACAAGGTATGCAAACTTCAGAAATCCATTTATGGGTTGAAGCAAGCATCTCGGAGTTGGAACATTCGCTTTGATGAGGTAGTCAAATCGTTTGGCTTCATCAAGAGCGATCATGATTCTTGTTTATACAAGAAGTTTAGTGGGAGCAAAGTAAACTTTCTAATCTTATATGTGGATGACATATTGCTGATTGGAAATGATGTCATGATGTTGCAAGAAACCAAAGAGTCATTGGAAAGGAGTTTCTCAATGAAGGATTTGGGTGAGGCAACTTACATATTAGGAATCAGGATCTATAGAGATAGATCCAGGCGGCTCATTGGATTGAGTCAGAGTACTTATCTGGACAAGGTTTTGAAGAAATTCAAAATGGAAGAGTCCAAGAAGGGATTCTTACCGATGTCCCATGGCATAAAACTTAGCAAGACTCAGTGTCCTTCAACAACTGATGAGCGAAGACGGATGAGTGTGATCCCGTATGCTTCGGCAATCGGATCCATCATGTATGCCATGATTTGTACTAGGCCAGATGTTTCCTATGCTCTAAGTGTTACGAGCAGATACCAGGCTGACCCTGGCGAAGCCCACTGGGCAGCGGTTAAAAACATCCTTAAGTATTTGAGAAATACTAAGGAAATGTTCCTGGTTTATGGAGGTGATGAGGAATTCAGTGTAAAGGGTTACACGGATGCGAGTTATCTCACCGACTCAGATGATTCTCGTTCGCAATCGGGATACGTGTTCGTAATGAACGGAGGAGCTGTGAGCTGGAAGAGTTCCAAGCAAGATACGGTGTCTGCATCTACAACAGAGGCTGAGTATATTGCTGCCTCAGAGGCGGCAAAGGAAGCTGTTTGGATCAGGAACCTCCTGATTGATCTTGGTGTGGTTCAGGGCGCGTCCAATCCATTGGACGTATATTGTGACAACAATGGTGCTATCGCACAAGCCAAGGAACCTAGACAACACCAGAAGAACAAACATATACTCATGCGGTACCACCTCATTCGCCAGTTTGTCGAACAAGGTGATATCAAGTTATGCAAAGTACACACGGATGCAAACATTGCAGATCCGTTGACAAAGGCGCTACCACAGCCTAAGCATGAGGCGCACACGAGAGGTATGGGCATTAGATGCCTAGGCATATGATGCCAGGATGATTGACTCTAGTGCAAGTGGGAGACTGTTGGGAATATGCCCTAGAGGCAATCATGTATGATGTAATTCCCACTGTATTCATAAAGTTATTAAGTTGTCCTTGTTTTGAACATCTGATACATGTCATTGAATATGTGATTCGATTGTGGAACCATGTATTCATGTTGTTCATACTAGATTGTCCTTGGTCTTTTAGGTTGTGCTGGACACACACCCTAGACTAATGTAAGTGTTGGCTGATGACACAGTTCCACTTGTCATGGGCATGGTGATGCCATTCCAACGTTCACGGACTTGGCTAAAGAGTTTAGCAAGTCGGACTGACCCACATTGAGATGCAACGATCAAGTCGTCATTTGCACGTCTCAATCAATGTAATCCTTAGACCTGAGGTTGTCGCACAATCCGAGTTGTGGATCACCGACTTAGGTTCTGTCAAACGTTGTTCTGTGACAAGGCAACTATAAAGGCAGAGTTCGGGTCGAATGAGAAGCAAGCTGCGTGATGTGGATAATCAAGATGGGATTTTGCCCCTCCGAATGGAGAGATATTCTCTGGGCCCTCTCGAGTGATATGATTCAGGAAGCATGGCCATGCGCAACTCAGTTAAGTGTTAACTGTGTCTATTGACTAAAGAGTTAGTCAGATGAATCACATATCACGGATCGAGAAGAGAGTTGAGCTATTTAAGGGATGACGATAAATCGCCTATAGCTCGACAAGGTATATCGTGAGGCAAAAGGGACTAAGATGAATATCGCATTGAAAGGTATGTCGTCATGACTCAATGGGACTTGGGAGTCGGCACGTTCTGCTAGGAGCCGCTACCGATTGATCGATTGAGAGTCGGACTCCAATCGTGTCCAAGTCGCCATGAGCCTGCAGGGTCGCACACTTAAGAGCGGGAGCAAATATTGGTTGGGTTGGACCCGAACCGGAAATGGACTAAATTAGTGAGTCGGACTCACAGAGGGAATGGGCCACAAGTGTTGTGCAGCCCATTACCATACGCTATATAAAGAGGGGCGCAGGTTGCCCAGCGGGCACGTTAGTCCACTCTCCCATGCGTTGGGAACCCTAGCCCCACTCAGTCCAGCCGCCGCACCGGACCTAGCAGTCCGCCGTCGGAGCTCCTCCTCGTACGTGTGGATACCGGCAGAGGTGCTGTACGTTCAGCACTTCGACGTTCGAGGGATTGGATCGGCCGGACCGGATCGTGGGACTGCACTGCCCCGACCAGACGCGCTACATCGATAATCCGCACCTGCGCGTCTAGTGGTAATACTCGTGGCCTTCTACCTCGGCTAGATCTTGGGAGTACCGCGTAGGAAAAGTTTTTCGTTTATCTATACGCGCCCCAACACGGTGGTGACCCAAGATGCTTGGGGTATGTTAAAAGGGATGTTTCAAACATCCAAACAATGCTCCCCAATGAGGTTACATTAAGAGACATGGAAATGACATTGGAGTATTTCAAGCAACGGCAAGATGAGAACAACAGACTCTTTTATGCTACGCGGGTTTTGCTTCTTACTTATTTCTGTTTGCTACTTTACTTAGATGTGGTTGCTACTTTAGTTAATTCTGCTTGCTACTTTACTTAATTCTGCTTGCTACGCAGGTTGATAAAGATGGTGCTGTGAGGGCCTTATTCTGGGTGGATGGTCGAACAAGGTCATTGTATCAAAAGTACAAGGATTGTGTGTTCTTTGACACAACTTTCTGTACAAATAGATACAACATGCCTTTTGCTCCCATAGTCGGAATAAATAACCACTCACACACGATTGTGCTAGGCTGTGCTCTATTAGCAGATGAGAAGATAGAAACATTCAAGTGGGTGTTCGAACAGTGGATGCTTGCAATGGATGGCGTCCATCCGGATAACATAATGACAGACCAAGATCAAGCAATGGCAGAAGCAATACGTCAAGTTTTCCCAAACTCGGTACACAGGTGCTGTCTCTACCATATCCTGCATCTTGCGAGGAAGAAGTTGGGACCAAACTTGGCGGAAGGTAATCCTTTTAGTGATGCTTTCTATGGGTGCATCTATGGGACCGACACGGTGAAGCAATTTGAGGATTGCTGGGAGCATATGCTCACCGAGTTTGGCATGTCTGAAAACACTCATCTGCAAAACATGTGAAAGTCTAGAACAACATGGGCCCCTGTTTATTTCAGAAAAAGGTTCTTCCCTTTCACGAGCACTACTGGAAGGTCTGAAGGGCTGAATTCGTACTTCAAAAACACTGATACGGCCAGGGGACTCGGTGTACAATTTTGTCCAACAGTATGAGCTTTGCCAGACATTGATGCTTGACCGGGAGGATAACGCAGGTTTTGCAATGGAGACAACAAGAAGATCTCTTTGGGGAAGGTAAGCAAAAAAAGCAGCATTTCTGAAAATATAGCAACCATTGTAGCACACCAAAACATACTGTAGTGGGTAGCAACTAGTGCAAAAAAAGCTCTACCTGCTGTGTATGTGTAGCATCCCATATCAGTTAAAGTAGCAACCAAAACATACTATTGTAGCAATTATTTTCATCTAATGGTGCAAAAACTTGTTTTGCAGTTATGCAATTGAAAAGCAAGGACAAGAATTCTACACAGCAGAAATCTTTGAAAGGTACCAGAAGCATGTTGCTGCATCAACAAAGTTCTATCCAGTACGGCCAGATGTAGAGGGCATTTGTTTTGATCTACTTCTAAACCCTGGGCTAGATGTGAGAACATACCGGGTTCAAGTTGAGTTTGAGGAGGGGCTGTACTCATGCGGCTGCAACGGGTTTGAAATGTGTGGACTGATATGTGCACACATCATCAGGGTCATGGTCCACCTAAATGTCCAGAAAATTCCAGAAAGGTACTTGCTCTACAGATGGTCCTCGGTAGCAACAACACCAGCACCTGATCCTGGGGACAACGGGCTCAGATTTGGTGTCCCACCAACCAATACACTGAAATACAACTCACTATGCAGAAAAATGAATCAGCTTGCCTCTGATGCTTGTTTTGTGGATGAAGCTTATGAGGTTGTTTCAGGAATGGTGGGTGAGGTTAGCAAAAAGGTTGCTGCAATCTTGAGAGCAAAAAGAAATGTTGTTGAAGGAGGTGAAGAAGAGGATGCAGGATTGGATGAAGAGCAACAAAATGGACCATGGCAAGATGAACCAACAACAATGGTTGGTGACAGCGGGCAATTTGCTACCGGCGGGCAAACACTGAAAAATCCTAAACGGGTAAAACCTAAAGGACGTCCCACGATGAAAGAACAGAGGCAGAAGACTTTGGTTGAGCTACGCGATGAAGAAACTTTGAAGAGGCGCAAGCAAGCTAACGATGCCAAAGCAACAAACAAGACACCGGTGAAGAAGCCCAAGCAACCTAGAAAGAAGAGAGTAATGAAGTGTCCATGGTGTCATGAGGAGGGACATGCGGTGAAAGATTGTGTTGCTAAACAGGTGGAGGATGAAAGAATAGCTGCTGGGGCTGAGCTAAGGCTGTAGCTGTTTTGTGATGATGTTTTTGAAAACAATTGCTACGAATAAGTTGTTAGGGTGGAAGTTTTACTTGTACATGGCGTTGGTACTATTGGTATAGAACGATTTAAAACATAGTTACCTTGCAATGGAGCAAAAAATTATTCTGTGGATAACTTGTATTCTTGCGTTGGAGCAAATATAAAAATGTGGTCAGCTATGTGAAACGTAAAATTATCTACTTTTGTTTGTGGAAAAAATGTTGGTAGCAACATTTTATTGCATTTGAAGCATTGCAAATCTGTTATTGAAGCAAATGATTTACTCTACGAGAGCAAAAACCAGTTCTTGGCCAGGGGTTTCAGAAAATCTCTGTATGATACAAAATAAAAAGGTGTTCTGTAGCAACCAGATTTCACTATTGTAGCATTGGAAAATACCTATTGAAGCAAAACTATACACCTAATGAAGCAAAAACATGGTCACCTCCAGGAAAAACAGAAACCCACAAAAAAAGGTGCCAGGAAAATACACAGAATTCATTTGATGTGAACTAGTAGATAAAAACCAAGCAGGTGAAAAACTACATTCATTCCCATGGTTAAAAATACACCGTCAACTCTTTGTCATTGATAGCCACAGTAATTTGTTCGACAAACTGACACAATCCGTGGACCAGTAGATACCAGCGGGGATAAACAATATGAAAACACATATAGAAAGGTTGTTTCATCCATCCAAGGCTACACGAAACTAGATGAGGCAAAAGCGAATGTACATGTGGTGATTGTCACTCCAGACTACATGAAACTACAAATGTCTACACCCCCGGCCGAGGCTCCAAGGCAGCCTCCATGATGTCGACAATGTTGCCTTTGTTCTCTCTTTCCTCGATGAGCTTCGCTGCGACAGCCATGCGAACTAAAAGAATGTCATCCTTGGAGAAAGGCAACATGGTTTTAGCATCGAAGTGATGAATGAAGAGCATTGTGAAGAAGCCACAGTCATAGCTGTAAAAAGGAGAAAAGAAAACAAATGAACGTAGTTAGCAGCAAACTCGAAAGCAATGTGCAATGAATGGTTACATGAAGGTAGCAATTAGTTGAACCTATTGTAGCAACCATAAACTTCTAAAAGAGCATATAAACCTAAGTATGGGAGCAATCCTGCCCCAAAAACATAAACTTGTACATTTGCATCAAAAAGAAGAAAACAATCTTACAGAGTCTTCTGTTGTGGGTGTGCGGGTGTGGAAAGTGTGTAGCGGTCGATGTCTATGTGGTTTGACACTCCAGAAGCTATGCAAAGTGTAGCAAAGTTAATAAACTGGAAAATAGCAAAAATTTAGACATTAGTGTGATAGAAAAAGACAACAAAAATGTAATACTTGTAGACAGTTCTAACAACAAACCAGGTTCTTTGCTGCTTCCTCGAGAAAGCTCTTGTCCTTGTGGTTCTTTGAGTCAAACACGTGGAACTGGTCATGGATCAAATTGACAGTGCAAACCATCCAGTGGTTGTCTTTGACCACAGGGAAGTATAGCTAGAAATGAAGCGGAACAAAATGAAAGACAAATTAGAAAATGTATAATCACTGGATATATGAATGTAGCAATTATTTGAAACTAATGTAGCAAGCAAAAACTTCTAAAAGAGCATAAAAATTTAAGTATGGGAGCAATTCTGTCCAAGAACAAAGAAAGTTATACAATTGTCCACAAAAAACTGGTTCGTAAAATAAATACCAATGTAATTACAACGTAGCGAAAACAATGTAGTAAGAGGGAAAGCATAGCTCACAAGGTCTTTCTTCATGATCTTGAACTTCACATTTTGCATTTTGAACTCTCTCGCAAGTGCAGCTGGGTTGAACTTCGCTGGGTCGACTATGAGCTTTTGCTACTCATGACGAAACAGGAAAAGAGCAAAAGTTGTATTAGATCTTAGGACAAAACTGAGGCATGTAGCTAACAAAGTCTTAGGACAAAACTAACCGTTTAGTAGCAATTGAAAACATATCTTTTCAAAGCGGTTCTGATGTTTTCCTCTTCTCTTTTAGCATCCTTATTGAAGCTCTCAGACCAAACGCACATGACCTGAGTGTCTAGACACTTCCTCGGGCCTAGGGAATTGTGGAAACTCCTGTAGTCACAGTGAGACCCCCCAATCATAATGAAAGGAGGCCTGGAAAAGAAAAACAATAAAACATAATCAGAGGTGTCCCGGTTGCTACAATGACCAAAAGTAAAAAGCAAAAAAGGAGTAGCTAGTAGCAAAACAAAGAATGTCACGTAATTACAGAACTGTGGTAAAAAAGGCCAGAAAAAAAAGACTCACGTGTCATCTTTCCCCTTCTTTTGAGTCTTGAGATAGCGCGCATGGCGCACAAACTTGTCGTACAATGCAACCATATCTGCAGAGGGCTTCTTCACCTTTTCGCCACCGGAGCCTTGGCATCATCTTTCATAGCCCTTTTGTGCCTAGTCCTCCTTTGAAAAGTTACCACGCCAGTGCTGGCATCCTTCTTCTCTTCAACACCTGAGCTGCCCCCAATGTCTAGGAAAACCAACAAAAAATAAGCTAGTGGTTAAGGTTCCCAAAAGGAAAAAGAGCTCTGTAGCAAGAAAGAAAAATGTGATAATGAAGAAAACAGAATTATGTAAAATTAGCAAACCAGAAATATCTAACGAAATCAAACAGAATTATGTAAAAAGAAGCAACAAGAAAAAATATTTAAATGGTAGCAACCATAAGTATCTAAAGTAGCAAGCAGAATGAGATAAAGTAGCAAGCAGAATTAAGTAAAGTAGCAACCAGAAATATGTAAAGTAGCAAACAGAATTATCTAAAGAAGCAAAACCATAACACTAAGATATTATTTTTTTAAAAGCCAGCAGAAAGAACAGCGAGGCACACATGGGAGAAAAAAGGCAAACCTGTATTGTCACCATGATCCGGTGTTGCAGCTTCTGGAATCTCCTCCAAATTTTCCGGTATGGGGGCGTCAAGGCAAGGTTTGGGAGCTACACAACAAAAAAGGTCAATCAGAAAAGAAATACTTTGAAAAATCTTGTTTTGGCGGGCAGTGCACACAAAACCAAGATGAAAAATGTAAAATGTAACAAAATAGAGAAAAGGGGGAAGGAGAACATACACGTGGGAGCAACCTTGTCTCCAACTATCGGAGCAGCAACATCATCCACCTTTTTCGCACACACAACGACGTTCTGGTCAGGGGCTTGGGAAGAATCATTGTCTTGGCTCCACAGATTAAATTTCGGACAGTCATCCCAGTATCCCGTTGGTATGTTGCGCCGAGGTGAGGGAGAAGCCGACATAGGAATGAAAGTACTATCCGCAACCGCTCTAGGTGGGCTAAGGGCAGTGGGCATGGGTGGAATCACCGCAGCAGGACTGGATGGACTACCAACAGCAGCCACTTTGTCTGGACTACCAACAACAGCAACTTCATATGGACAACCAACATCACCTCTAACCGGACTACCATCAGCAACTTTTTCTAGGCTACCAACAGCACCTCTAATCGGACTACTAACAGCACCCTGTTCCTCACCATCAGCGTCCGTCTGAGAGGACCCTACAACAACTGCTGGTTGTGGGACATCATTGAGCTCCGTAGCATTGGTTTGTTCATTCTCTGCTGCACCAGCATTGCCTTCTTCGCAAACATGAGAATCACAGTCCGTAGGATCCACATCAACCATATCCTCATCAATATCAAGATCATCGGCGTCAGAATCAGACTTCTCACCATCCATTTTGCCCTGCCCGTCCAGTCCTACCCCAGAAGCTGGAAACACAACACTCGGGCCATCGTCTTCCTTCAGGGCAGCTTCAACATCATTCAATAGCAAGGCCATTTGCTTGGACTGCATTGATTTTAAGCCTACAGCGAGGCTCTTGAGAGTAGCATCAACGTTTGAAGCGAAACTAACCCTGTGCTTGTCATATATGTTCTTGAAGCGAGATGGTACCTGTGGTGAAAAAGAAACATGGATTACATTCAAAAAAGAAGCAAAAAAACAGCAAAACTGAGGCAACTACATTGACAGAACAAAACAAAACAACTGATGGTGCAAAATAAATTTATTATAGTAGCAGACATGTAAAAACAACTAAAAACAGAAAAAGAACACACGATATAAAACAATGGAGCAAAAGAAAATAACTACAACAGCATTGCTTAAACACTACTGGAGCAAAATGAAATAAGTAAAGTAGCATATTGTTGAAAAGAAAACACCTTGCTACACACGCAGAAAAAAATTCTATATGAACAGACAAAATGACCTACAAAACCATCACATTAGAAAACTATACAAACCTCCATTTGCTCGATGGTGGGGGAAAACAAGCCATTCATTGAGCGATGCGGATGGATTTACATCAACGTCTTCGGGCATCGAACTGTCCACGAGACTCGGTGCATACACTGTTTTGGATAATGGAAGGAACTGCACAACCAACAAACCAATCAAAGTTGAGTTCAAAAAAAATGAAACGTGGCAGGGGAACGCAAACAACGAAAAAGGCAAAAAGAAAAACAACAAAGAGAGTCTACTCACAGGACGCCTCCCAAAGACAGTCTTGTTACGTAGGATTTTATTGTCGCGGTCGACCTTGACAATGAAACTGAAATCCTCACTGGTCACAAAGCAATCTCTAGGAATCCCACTGTTTATGAAGTGCTCATTCTTTGGGATGAGCAAGTGGTCCATGTACACCAGCTATATATGCAAAAAAAAACACACAAGAATCAATCCTGCAGCTGATTGGAGCAACAGAAACTAACTAAAGCAACAAAAATATGAAACTATTATAGCAAAAAAAAAAACTATGTAAAGTAGCAAGCTCTGGAAAAAATGGAAAGAAACTACAGCTAGAACATAAACAGAAACAAATACACACAGAAATAAAACAAAATGGAGCAACATAAAATAACTAAAGTAACAACAATTTAAGTCTATTAGAGGTAACAAAAGTATGTAAAGTAGCAAGATGTGAAAAGGTAAAAACTTAAAGCTAGAACATAAAAACAGAAACAATACACAAAAATAAAACAATGTAGCAACAGAAACTAACTAAAGCAACAATAAATTAAATCTAATGGAGCAAACAAAACTATGTAAAGTAGCAAGCTGTGAGAAAAAAGGTAAAAACTTACAGCAAGAACAGGCAGTGGGCCGGACATCCAGAATTCGAACATGTTCTTGACCTTCTTCTTCTTCGATGGACCGGGTGCTTCCTCAGACTCAACCTAATGCTTGCCCTTCCGAAGATTAACGCCATCAAGCTCGAGCGGTTGCTCCTTCTTCTTCTGAATTTTTTCAATGTAATGCATGAGCAACTCCAAGATGTGCTCCTCCCAATCATACTCATGGGTCCTCTTTGGGTCACTCATGGACCCTATGTACTCTAAGCACATCATGTTGTTGGTGGAAGGATTCAGAATAGTCACAAAGCACAAGAGCTCCCATGTCCTGATAATGGCATCCTCATCACCGTCATCAAGCTCCTTCAACATCTTTGCTGCATTCTCTATGGGAAGCCTCGACAACGTGCCTTTGTATGCCTCTCTGATTTTTGAATGTACACTCTTGGTCAGCAACTCGACTGGCTTCGATCCTGAGCGTAGACCAAACACCTTCTTGATAATGTCTCTTGTGAAAACTATCCGTTTAGATCCACAGTGAAACTCGCGAAGCTCAACCACAGTGTTGACGGCGACATAATCAATGAGCTCGTTAGGGACATTGAAAGGAGATATGTTGAGAAGCGAGGAAAAAAGCGCTGTGTTGCTCGATAATTTCTCGCTTCCGCGGTGATAGATCATTTGCGCATTTGAGCAAACGCTTCGCAGCGAATCGGTCCTTGTTGCACCAATATTGCCCCTGCTCAGCAAAAAAACAGAACACTATGAACAAAAAAAGGAAACAAAAGAAGCACACAAAATGTACAACAGAAGCAAAAACATTGCAGTAATAGAACAAACCTCCATTGCGCTGCTGAATATAGATTGCTAGCTATATACTAGGAGGCCCAGTAAGAACACCAAATGCCTGCAAAAAGAATAGTTGAAATTCAGAAATACAGCTACTTGCACATACGGTTCGAACTGAAAAGGAAAATTGCGGCAAAAACGGTTATGTGTACACGGGGTGTGGAATGCGGTTGAGCAACTAAAAATATGCTCAAAAAGTCTAAAATCTGCTACACTAATTTGCAATTTGCTCAAAAAACAACTAACAAATAGGAGGTGGACTGCCAACAGGGAATATGCATGTGGGAGGTGGAGTGCAGTGGAGCAATTTGCTCCAAACAATTGCTACAACAATCAGAAAACTAGCCCCTGAAAATTGATAAAAAAACCTAAAACTCCGCACACCGGGGTATATGCACGAGAGGTGGCTGCATTGGAGCAAAGTTTGAACCAATTAATTGCTACTAAAGCAGAGCAGGAACAACTATTGGAGCAAAATTAAGGGCAAAAGTTGCTCAGAACCAACGATTCTGGAGCAACAATGGTGGTCGAGGGCAGGGGGTCGCCTGAGAGAACGATTGGGCGCGGCAGGGGGGCGCCGGAGTCCGCGCAGACCTGCGACAGCGCCGCCGCTCGCCTCCGCTGCGTAACCCTAGCCACCGGCGATGATGCAAAATAACGGCGAAATTGGTCACGGCGGGGGGGGGGGGGGGGGGGGCGCCTGACCAGCACGATTGTGCTCGGGCAGGGGGGCGCCGGAGTGCGCACAGACCCGCGACTGCTCCGCCACTCGCCGCCGCTCGCGATTGCTACCCTAACTACGTGAGGTCGCCGATGATGAAGAGGGGGGCCTAGCCGGAGAGGAGGAGGGGAGCGAAAGGAATAGCACCTGAGAAACGCGCGGGATCTAACCGGAGGGCGACGTCGTCGACGGCGTCGCCTCTCGTCGCCGCCCGCGAAGCCTCTCGTCGCCGCCCGCGTCGCTCACCTCGCCTTCGTCGCCGCCTCCGCGCCGCGCGAGTGGAAACGTAACGCTACGGGGCGAAATGGGAAACAGGGCACGAACCAAAACCGTGCCTGTCCTAATCGAGGCGAAAACGGCGGGGACGTGGGACTAATCTAACCGCTCGACTCGCGCGGATCCAACGGACAGCGACCCGGGGGACGGAACGCAACGTTCCCCCGGGTGATAACCAGCGTTTTCCATCTAAATATATTTAAAAACTAGATGCATCCAATTTAACATCACTTATCTTAAAAAATATCGTGCATACAAGATTAATTATTTGCTACCAAATGATGGAGCGTATAATTAAATTTGATAAGCCATGTGGTTTCATCTAGTCTTAAGAAACAATATCTTGTCGACAATGTTGTAGAACTCCACCTTAATTGTGCTTAGATATTTCCTCTTACCAGCCAGGATTTTTATCGCAAACTTTTTCTCGCTGTGCATAGGCTTTTGAATCTTCCATTGATTTGACTTGCCACAACATATGGATCAACCGTGCACACATTATCATTTTATTATCTTGCATAATCCAGTCCACAAAATCACAACCCAAGTTCTCAAGACCGCACATACAAGAAACTTCATATCGTGAACCACATAGCGACAAAGTCGTATACCGCAGTTGCAAATCTGGTTTGTTTGCCAGGCGGGACCATTCCAAACCTGCCATTGCTATCCCTTGGTATCTAGGGTTGCACTTCATAAGAAAAAAAAAACATGTGTGAGATCGAACAATCTCCACCCCGTGTGCAATCGAGATATCCACAAATGTGAAAACCTAGATCTCGCAATCGTATGCAGAATTTTAGAAATGTGAGTGATGAAATTGAAATAACCCCAAATTTACACATAATACATCTCGGAATCGAGCTCTCTGTTATGTTGTGCGGCATAGCTCTGGTTTCATGTCCAGAGACCTACAAAAGCTTTCATACAAACAGATAATATAGAGAAAGTGAAGAGATGGGATAGTAGGGAGGTGGGACCAATGTTAAAAAAAAAACGCCCTACCAATGTTTTGAATTTGGTGGGGCTCTACACCTTTGATCCAGATTTTGATTGCGGCATAGCTCTTCGTCCCTGTTAGAACATAGGTTATCGAACCAGGAAGTAATGTTTAAGGAATTTGAGGTTATTAAGTTCTTGTATCTATAGGTGCTTTTGTAACAAAAAAAAGTGATGTCTACTACACGCTTATATTCTTGCAAACTCTGTTGGGACTCCAAGTACAGAGTTTGAAAACGCTTGGCCCCCGCGTCGTCCGCCAGGGCGACTCGGGTGGCGACTAGGGTTCCGCGCGCCGCCACCCCTCCCCACTCCCCTCCCCTCCCTCATCGCCACCCGAGTAGGCCGCTGGGCAAGCCTGCGCGGTCACCCGTGACGGTGGCGGCGAGGATCTCGCCGTTCCGTGCTCTCTCGCAGTGGGCTCTGGCGTCTGGGCGGCAGGCGCCGGGTCGCAGACGCTGATGCCCGGCATGCTTGGTCGTGGGGGCGACGAGGCGCCGGCGGGCGGTGGTTGCGGCGCCTGCTCCACCACTTCTCCGGCTCCAGATCTGACAGGTACGTCTGCTCCCCCCTCCGTTTTAGCCCTCTCCTCCCGTCCTTGGTGCAGCACGGTGGCCCTGGTTGCTGTTGCTCGAGTGGACGTCTTGTTGGTGGTGTAGGTGAGGGGCCGGGGGAAACCTCTGGCCGGCCAGCCCGGCCGCAGCGACGGCGACGCCAAAGGCCGCCGCTTTCCTCCCTGGGGCGCAGCTGTGGCCCCTCCCTCCCATCCCCGGACCCCCTCCCGAGCGAAAGCTCAAAATCAGCGCTGGATTGGACGACGGCGGCGCTGCGCGCGTCGTGCTCTCCTTGGAGACGCCGTCTGGGGAGGTGCGGTCCTGGGTGAGTGGTAGCTTTGGTGCGGAGGTGCGGGGCGGCTCTGTCGTTTCGGCGTCGCGGGAGTGTTGAGCAGCGCGCAAGGATGGTGTTGTGGCGGATGCTTGTTCGGCGTCCACCTCTCTTCGTGTCCTGGTGGATTCTTTGCTGCTCTGTTGTCTCTGTTCGCCATGGGTCGGCGCCCTCGAGCCTGGGTGAGAGGGGATGGGGTTCCCCTCTTCGGCAACAGTGACATTTTTGGGTGGCGGGGTTCAAGCCATGGTGGCCCTGTCCAACCACGGTGATGTGGGCGCCATCTCTCGCCGTTCCTTCTTCATTGCAACCTCGTCCGGCGGCTTGGATCCGATGTCGCTAGTAAGCCTTTGGCGGTGTTGGTCGATCGGTGGACCTCCCGAAGATCTGCTCTCTTCTGCTCCGGCAACCTTGGTCCCCGCTTCCGTCGTTTTTCTCGGGTGAACTCTCCTCGCTCCTCGACGGTACGGAGCGCCTTTCGATCCTGGGCGAGGGACATGGGGTCCCTTCAAGTGGCGAGGACGGCGGTTTGCGGGTCTAGGTGTTCAGGCTTTGAAGACGGCGCTCTCCGGCGGTGTCTCCCTCTTGGCCGTTGGTGCCTTGGTGTTCTTGTTAGCTTAGTCGGTTTCTAGCTTAGGCTCCTCAAGATTTGCTTGTGGTGGCTTGTGCTTGTTAGCTGTGTTTCAGTGTGTTGTCTTTGCCGTTGTAATATGTGAACCTCGGGGCTTTGTTAAGTCAAAGTCGGGCAATAAAGTTTGCCTTTTATCTAAAAAAAAAAGTACCGAGTTTTGTAGGCTTTAAAACCACAACCACTATGGATCCGTTGTTCTACATCAGGTCTGCTCACATTGCGAGGATTTTTGCAGTGATTATGGCTTTCCCCTTGGAGAAAAAACCAAACCAACACATTAGAGTAGGCTTACATGGTCCTTTTACCTCGAGAAGTTCATCAGAGGCCAAGTTACTAGCTTTACCGTGACCACCGAACTTCTTTTAGTTTTCTTTCCTGGAAAGCCATTAGAGCCTTGATCAATTTGGTCGTGGAACCATGATACATATACGTACAAATACTTTAAAAAATTATAAACTAATAGAAAACATATAGGAATCTCCTCTTACATGTACATGGAGCTCCAAGGTTACGCCTCGACCTCATCCCGTGGAGACTATTTGCACATCATCATTAGATTGTAGATGATTGTACTCGAGCAAGAAAATCAACACTAGAGGAGTTTGTAATTTTAACCTAGTAGATAAGATTAGTTTATTTATGACAGGTGAAGCTTAGCTATCCACCCTGTCTTAACCTGAAAACTAAATTATAGCTACGATAAAATTATGAGTGTTTAAACCATACTATTAGGCCAAGATGTTTAGATCAACACTATCATGAGCAAAGAGAATTAGTTATCTAGCTTTTACTCTAAGTCTACTAGCTAACACTTGTCTTCCAGGAACACATGGGAGATTCATAATGAATATATTTCTTAAGAATGTGAGAACATGTCAACAAAAGCAGAGCATTAGAAAATTCTCAACGCCGTTCATATCATCTAGTCAGGACTTTCTAGCTGGTGGTCCATTTTTGTTTTGTTTCTGAAACTCCGGTTATAAGTAATAAGACCTTGCCAATGAAGTGTGTACGTGAAAGTCAGTTGTGGAGGCAAGTTTGAAGTATCCGGTACTTTTAAGTTGTAACCAAGATCCCACTAGTGGCTGATCTGTTATATTCCTCTCCAGTTTTGATCGCTTATATGTTAGAGGACTGTTCAAGTTTTCTTACAATGAAACAAAAGACCGAGTTAATTATAATATATTAACCATCACAAAATTACTAATATAGAAGCTTAATCAACCTACAGACGAATTTTGAGATTTCTCCCATGTATATCGTTCTATGGCCAACAGAGTTGTCGATTTCCAAAAGAACACGCCAATGGTAGAGATACATGTAAAAAAATATCCCTTTGACCACAATGCAAGTATTGGCATGTACAATCTCACTGCCTCAAAAAATCGGTTCCATTGGACAACATGTTCTTCAAGAAACATCAAGACTATCAAGGAAAACTCATTTTTTTTTCTTCTAAACCTCTTTTTTCTTCAGACATGCAGCCGTCACCAATTCATTTGATGCTTTGTGGAGTTATGAAATGCACTCTCCATCGAAATATAACATTCTTCGGAGTTTACTGGTAGAGTGGCTAAGTTATACCAGATGACGTCCTCCAACTTTGTGGACTTTGAACTAGAGTCCTTTCCACAAAAATCTTAGATATGGGGCTATACCATGCTTCTTTTGCACATTGATTCACATTATAGTGTGACAACAACAACAACTTGATATTCGCTAAATAAAAACTTTCATAACATGACCACACAACATTCTTATTCTCTTAATTAGTGACCACAATTACACGATGTCTTGTATTAGTTTTATTCACCAATAACTTGTGTTCTTCTCCAAAAGTGAAAGTTTCCCATCGGCAAGACTTCAATTTTAGTCGTGTATTCATCACATGCAATTAGTATATCCGAAAAGGTTGTCATTGATCTCCCATATTTCTTTGTAAAATCTTCAAATACAATAGGAGTTAAAGATTTAAAAGATTGAATGCAACATACAAACAAAATAATTTATACTCACCCTATGTTCCAAAAGTAGACTCGAAGGTTATGAAGTCAACCAAGATGATCATATTCTATAATAATTTGATTTATAACAGAACATACTTGTTATTATTTCATCACGATCCAATTATAAACATATTGAAATGAATGTGATTCCCCACTTATTTGTAGAAAAAGAGTCTCTACATTGGAAAACAACACTCTAACATCCGACTTTTTTTCGTAAATCTAAGTCTCAAACCATAGCCTATCTTAATGTGTAACCTAATAAACCAACATTCATTTCAAACCTATTTTTCATTGTAAATTGTCTAGGACAAATATGTATGTTATGCCATAGTACAACCTATTGACTATCATCAGATCGAACATTTGAAGTCGCACACATTCAGACACATGCACGTTTAATGGTAAATCGTGTGTCTTATGTCCTTGATGCCGTGAAGCAGACACAGATCTATCATGTGGAAATCTTAGATTTAATTAAGTGACATCTACTCTGGATCTAGTGTGTGTTTCTTTGGACCACACGAGCTTCCACGTGTAAGTTAGGTTATTGATGTTCATCTTTGTAATCTCAAAAGAAAATTTAATTATTTACTTTTTCAATTTTATTTTACAATCAGATCTTAAATCAGGGTCGGAAAAATCAGCTCCTAAATTTGTATCTGGCATATAGGGGATATAGACAATTTATACAGTTTTAGCGAGCCGAGAGGGATAATTTCTACGTATAGGTTGCCCAAAATTTATACCTCGTAAAGCTCCTAAAAAGGTTGAAAAATCATGTCGCCAAATATCCATCAACAAAGACCAGAAAGTTCCGGCACTAGGTTGTTCAAGAACCTCGATGACAGCTGCTAGCTAGCCCTGAATCCGTCCCTCGCTCCTGCGCGGTGGAAGAGCTGACGCGCCGTGGAAGTATTTTGAGCCGCTGCACAACATCCACCGCAAGTAAACTCGGAGCAGTACCGTGTGGTCACCATCGATCGATGCTAATTCCCACAATCCTCATCGTCTGAATATTGAGCGCAGGAGAGTGTGTCACACCGGC